>CAHIKZ030001112.1:1645000-1792500 GCA_903632075.3 Acanthosepion pharaonis
CACACATATCTATCACTCTTTCTCTCCCTCTCTCCCCCCCTCTCTCTCTCTCTCTCTATATATATATATATATATATATATATATATAATAGCAAGAGAGAGAAAGCTACTGGCAGATAAAGAGAGAGATGAGACTTACACTACGAACGCACACACGCAAACACACACATATGTATATATATGTATATAATTGCAAGAGAAAGAGGAGACAGGCAGATAGAGAGATGCGAGATACACACACACTCATGCACAAGCACATACACACACACTCACACACACACACACATATATATATATATATATATATATATATAATAGTAAGAGAGAGAGAAAGAAAAAGAGAGAGAGAGAGGCTGATAGAGAGAGAGATGAGAGATACACTACGAATTCCATCTAGAGTTGTTCTAGAATTCGATCTCAGTCTGTTCTTAGAAATGTTCTAAGATAGAAATCTACACCTCAGCTAATAAAATGCGATCACTAGTCAAAAACATCGATTCCCCTTCTACCCATGAATGTGGACGTGTCAGACAATGGAAGAATCTATCCATACTGACATAAATTCTTCTAGAGTTGAGTGTATATCACACACTTCGTTCTTGCATCTTTAAAATTTCCCCTGAGCAGAAAGAGAATAGCTCACTGGCCTTTTCCTCCATTCTATAACGAACGTTTTGTCAATTCTACAAAATTGCTTAGTGGCATCTCGCGTCTGTATTTATTCGTTGCATTTCCCACAACTCGGCCGGATAGCGAGATTTTTTCTTTTAATCATCGAAGATTCTATATATATATATATATATATATATATATATATATATATATATATATATATATATATATATATATATATATATATATTATAACCTTTTTCTGATGTTTTGTATTCTAACCGATCTTTTCCGTAAAACTTTGTTAGCTATTGTTTTGGAATGTCGACACTGATTTAGTTAAAAATGTCTCTTCTTCACACTTACGAATGTACATATTCACTTGACGAGTTGGCATCAATTTCTATTTAATATCATTTTTCTGTGTATGTCTATGTATGTGCGTGTGTGTGTGTCAGTGTGTGTGGGATATTAAACAACTCAATTTAATGTACTCCGGTGTGAATAAATACAAATTTAACGGACCTTATCAGTCGGGTTTTGGGGCGGTCCGAATTATGAAAAACAATACTCGTAAATATTGTAAATTATTACCTTTCATTTTCCTTTTGTAATAATCAATATTTTTAATTATGCCGAAAATAAATCTTATTTATGAGAATGCGCGACTCTATGATTTTAGACAAGATTTTGGGTGACCGCCAATAAAAGTTTAAGAAACAATAAACTGCATTGGCAAAAAGGTGAGTAAATATTAGTTATTCTTAAACATTTAATAACTTTTATATTTCCACTACTGTAAGGCGTAGCTGGATTTATTATCAGAGCAGTGATCTTATCAACATACGTGGCACATAATACACTGTATGGATGACAGATTCATAGGAAAAACTTAAAGAACTATAAGGAAAGTAGTCAAAGAAAGAAGAAATAGCTAATCGCTCATCTGACAAAATGATGCTGCTACAACGTTACATAGAGATTGAATAAAAAATTTTTGTAGACTGGCTACAATATTCCTGTAACGCTAACTTGTAACGTTGCAGATACGTGGTCTTGTGACATTCTAGGCGCTCCGCATAAAATTGATAATAAATTCCTGAAGAATTATCGATTATCATATTATCAATAAAATTAACAATAATTTCCAGAAGGTGAATTCATCATCTTAATTACTGATTCTCAATTTTTCAAAATACGTTAATAATTTTTATACTTTCTATGCATCTTGTTAATTAAATAAAAAACATATATATATATTCACGTTTTATTTAACCAATACGTATTTTTTCAGCTAAAACACTTTGCAAGTTAACGTTCTGTATCAATGAAACACGAATGGTTGGTGGCTAAAGAAAGACTGCCCCATTAGCGAATTACGTTTCGGGAATATCAAAATCAAACGTGTTCAAAAATTTAATTTAGTTTAGTAACAGACTCTGATATATAGGAATAAAGTGTCGCTGCCGACACTTGAGTTTGAACATAGATCGACAGTGAGCAAACATAGGCGATCCCATTATTGAATTAAGTAGACCAAGTGACCATAGGGGAAACGTATATATAGGAAGTTACATGAGTTCTAAAGCACAACACTTCTGTTCTATCCTCTATTACCATACGAACCGCTATTCTCTACACTATTTCTGTATTCAGGTCACTATACGGATTACTGTTCGATCGAGTATTATCGAGCAAGTACTATTAAAGTGTTATTCGAAGGCGTCTGATACCAGTATTGTTCAATGGCATTACTATAGTTGTATCTGCGATTACAAAGTCTCTACTACAACGAGCATTACGAAAGTAACAACGAGTATACGTTGACATTATAAAAATGGCAACGAGTGTTCACTGACAACACAAAACAGATGAAATCCAAAGGCACTTTAGGAATAGCAAACGATGCCTTTCAGAAACGAAGAAAAACTATTAATAAATAGGAAAATTTAAAAACGAAGAAAAGAGTCCTGAACTGTTATGTCATATATAATCACCTATATAGCACTGAATATGGAATAACTTCTTCACGGATGTAAAAGAGACTTGAAGAAGTCAAAGCATCGAAGTAATGAAGAAGTTTTAAAGAAAATAGGGAGTACAAAGTAACTGCTATTAATAATTATATTGATTATAACCAAAAAGAGTATAAATTAGGTTTGGTTTGGTTTATTTTGTTTTACGGCATATCAACCTCAATGGGTTATTTAATGCCGACAACATTTTTTTTTATTGCTGGTGATATTTTGTTTCGTCAAAAATCTATTCCTGGTAATATTTTTTCTTCAAAATTGTATTGCAGGTAATTTTTTTTCGGAAAACGTATAGTAATAGTTAACTATTTGCCCATAACTGGGACCCTAGCAGGTGCTACTACCCTGGGTCAAGGTGGACCTGGGAACACCAGCAATTAAGAGGTGGTTCCACGCTCCTCAAAACCTCCTGATCAGAGGCCTTGCTGCTGAATGTAGTTTATCGTCTTACCCAGGACGTATAAATTAGGTAGGAATATATAATGATTAATTGATTGATTCGTTTTCTACGGCTTATCAACTCTTTGTAGGTTATTTAAAGCCAGAAAATTTTTTTTTAGATTGTCAGATTTTTTTTGGGGGGGATAATAATGATTTAGTGATAAGAGTTTTACTAATTAACCCATAGCTGAGGAGAGAAGTGGTAGATTCAGCTCTCCGATTAATCATTCAAAGCTATTATCCATTACATCACACGCATATCCAAACTTACAGCACCTGCTATTCCCAAGCGGTCACCCATCTAGGTACTGACCAGGATCGACATTGTTTAACCGAGGTGACCGTACGAAGCCCGGTGTTTCAAACCTGGTATATTATGAGGAAAGACGGTTTGGATAATTTAATACTCACAATTAAGATAAGTGGGTAGTGATAGCGAATAAACTAGTTGATGAGTAGATCGATAGCAGTAATATATCATACTTATTATAAAACCCAGGTTGTGTGTGTGTGTGTGTGTGTGTGTGTGTGTGTGTGTGTGTTGTGTGTGTGTGTGTGTGTGTGTGTGTGTGTACGTTTATATATTTGGATTTCTACATTTTTCAACCGATTTCAACAAAACTTCACAGAACTACGTAAAATTACCTTGCGGTGGTTCTGACAGCACCCAAAATTGGAAAAACACAATTGTTTTTGCACGGAATCAATTTGAAAACACGATTAAGAGGAATCACTGTCGCCATAATGAAAGGAGGACAACTCATATCGAGTTATACTTATTATAAAACCCAGGTTGTTTGTTTGTTTGTGTGTGTGTGTGTGTGTGTGTGTGTGTGTGTGTGTGTGTGTGTGTCCGTTTATATATGGAATCGGATTTCCTACATTTTTCAACCGATTTCAACAAAACTTCACTTTCTTTTTTGGCAGGTAGTGTTTCTTATTGTCTTGCACACTTTTTTCTTTATTTTTACATTCAGAATGCTTTAAAAATTCCATTTACAAGACAATTGTTTGTAATAAAATTCTATTCAATCGGTAGACTCATAACGATTGAAAACAATGTTTTTGTTTGAGTTTGTGTTTGACCAATTCGTAAAAAAAAAAAAAAAAACTAATTAAAACATGCGTGTGCGTCAACCTTAAACAATAATCTTTGTCAATTTTATTTTTCAGTCTTTATTATGGTCGATATTTGATCTATCTCTTACTGTTACATCCCAGGGCAACGCTGGGAAATTCTGCTAGTATCAAATAGACAAAGAGCGTCGATAAAGAGGTAAGAGTTAGTGTAACAATATAGGAAGTCATGGAGAATCATGAGCGTCTATGTTTTGAAAGTACATGAAAGAGGAAGAGATATTTTATTTTCAAAGATTTTTACATTGAAAATGGTTTTAAAATGTCCACCTTGATTATCTTTAAATTTAACATACCTTTTCTATTAACAGATACAGCTTCATTAAATAGCTGGATAACAGTACGTAGATAAATATTTCAACCCTATATATTGTATGTAGATATACTCTTATCATAAAATCTAATATGCTGGTCTACACCTATCATAAAAGCTTAGCTGTGGCTATAACCGAGCCATAAACGTCTTGTTTAAGCATTATCATCTTTCACATACTTGATATCCGGTAACAGAATCATTATTGTCTTTCTTATTCTTCAGTCGTATGCAGTCAAAATCAACAAAGCATATGGGACGCCCAGCAGATAACTTCCGACCTTCTCAGTGGAATAGAGCTTATCTATAGTCTGCAAGTATTATATAATCTTCTTTAGATCGTTCTTGTTTTTTTTATTTAATACCTCCTGCAGACAAAGGCCACGTAACAGCTGGGATGGATAAGACAGCTTATTTAAATAACCATCAATGCTAGGTGAAAACAATAAATAGCACGTACTAAAAAGAAGGCTCCAACCGGCGAGTAGGCAACGAAGAGTCACCAAGCGTGGTATCAGTTTTATAGTAAAGAGTCAAACGTCATAGAAAGCAGCCACCGATGTCTCAAAATGAATCCACACAAATCTGTTATCATTTGCCGAACTCGGGCGATGGCATTCATCAAACTAGATATAGTTATGCTGCTATCATTGACGGATAAAACATATGAGCAACCAGGAAGTTTTAAGGAAACCGAAAAATGACATTCAATCAGAAAAATCCACTTGTGTCTTAGTGGCTTTACTACCTTGCTTGGTGTTAATTCGATTCAAAAAAAAAAAAAAAAGAAAAGAAGGATAGTTGATTCACTGTATCGAGCTAGAAAATTCTTCTCCCTAGAATCTATCTAACATATTTATATGACTACCATTCATCCTTGCTTTGAATATTACTGCCACATCTCTCTCTCTCTCTCTCCCTCTCTCTCTCTCTCTATATATATATATATATATCAATTTACATTTATCTTTCCAAATCTCTCCCTTTCCTTCTCCCTCTCTCCTCTCTCTCTCTCTCTCTCTCTATATATATATATATATATATATATATATATATATATAAAATGAACATTGAAGTCAACACTGAGAGGCAATAGTCTGTTTCATGCTAAACGCAATCATCAGGCCACATATATTGAATTTTTTCTCGACTATCTATATATATGGGTCAGTAGTGCATTGTGGGTAGTCTATTCTAACGGTTATTTTGACGGGTACTGTTTGTTAATTTGTTTATTATTTACTTTATTTATTTATTTATTTATTTAGATTAATTTATTTTACTTGTTTTTTCTTATTTATTTTGGTTTTATATATTTTTATATATTCTTTTCGCTTTTCAATTTTTAAGTAACGCAGTAAACAATTTTGAGACGAGTTCTGATTGTTTATTGATTAGTTTGTTTTAGCCTGGGAAGGTAATTATAGCTGTTTTTTCGTCTAATATTTGGATTGAATGTCGTAGTCCACTCTAAGGGCTATTTTGGCGGGAGTGTTTTGTCAATTTGCTTAATATTTACTTTATTTATTTATTTGAACTGATTACTTTTAGCTGTTTTTGCTTATTTATTTTTATTTTTATTTATGCTTTTCGGTCTATTCTAACGGTTATTTTGGCGGGAGTAGTTTGCTAATTTATTTATTATTAGCTTGGATTAATTTATTTTACTTGAATTTTTCTTATTTATTTTTATTTTATTTATTTTTTATTCTTTTAATTTTCGAATTTTAAGTAACGTAGTAAAAAAAATTTCGTGTCTATATTTTAAGATGAGTTCTGATTGTTTATTTAGTAGATTGTTTTGGTCTGAGTTGATAATAATAGCTATTTTTTCCTCCTAGCAATGTTTGCAGTTTTTGGATTGATTGTTGTAGGCTGATGTTCTTTTCTTTATTTTCCATGATATTTTTGTTGTGGTTTGCGTTTTGTTTTTAATTTCCCAGATGTACTGAGAAAGCAGTGTGCTGTTCGCGTATTTACTATGTGTGAAAGATGATTTGCGTACATAGTTTCTTTGTTCCCAGGTTGCTTCAGTTAATCCTATGTATATTTTTCTTCATCATCAGGTGATTTTACCGTGGCTTGGTATGTCACATTGTTTTGCAAGCAATTTCCGTTTAAGGGACATTTTTTCTTTATTCTGCAGTTACACGTGGATTTAATTTGTTCGGGTGGTTTGTTGATATTTTTCCTATTGTGCTTTTTTTATTTTTTGTGCCATGTTCTCGGTGCAACTGTAGCTTACTTTTCCTGTGTTTTGTTGACTATTTTGTGGGGAGTGTTTGATTCGGCGAAGTGTTTGCGTAAGAGTTTGGTGAATATTTTTCCTACCTATGTTTTTTGTTGTGTGGTTAGTTGAACCATATGATGTTTCTCTTCCTGTTTGTTTTCTGTGCTCTGTGTTGCGTATGTGAGTGTTGCCAGAAATCCGCCATCTTTTAGGGCTGTTTCGTAGTTTCCTTAGTTTCGTTAAATATGGTTTGACTGGAAGAATTGTTGGTTGACTGATTTTGGTTCTGCTTGATTATTCCACTCACCACAAAATATTCAACAAAAACACAGTAAAAAATCAGCTACAGAGCACCGAGAAGGCGACTTCCTGATGTTATGGGACTGGATTGAGGTCGATCCCAGCGTGCGTCAAAACCATACCACGGGTTGAACCAAGACTTGTGAGTAAAATTGGGTTGACGGAACTCTTGTGGGCCGTCGATAGCTGTGCTAGCTCGAAGCCACAAGTCATCGTGGCCGAGGGCTTGAGCGTGCTGGCCTGGTTCAAATTGTTGATCACGCTAGATAACACGATCTCTCCCAGAATCTGTAACTAGGGTCTACTCAGTATAGTTGCAGTATAAACCGCAGGTGGGCTCTGTGGGTGTAGAGCAAACACAAATGTGCCTGAGCGAGCGTCTGCAATAGGGATTGATTTGCCACCCTACTAGACGGCTATACTCAAATACGAATAGCCAGCTATTACTATTATGTACGTATGTATGCATGCATGTATGTATGTATGCATATATACATGTACGTATGTATGTATGCATGCATGCATGTATCTATGTATGTATGCATGTATGTATGTATGTATGCAGTTGTGGTTAAGAAGCAGATGCGTTTGGCCGATGACTTCAGACTCCCAAAACAGCTGTTTTATGGCGAGCCTCTTTTTTTCTGTCAAGAGACGCCAGCCCAAGGCAACAAACGGTTTCGAGATAGTGTCAAGGGGACTTTTGACGTATTTCGGTGTTCCCGTTGATGATTGGGCGTCCCTAGCATTTGATCGTGGCCAGTGGAGGGTTGTGATGTTCAAGGGTGCTGGAATTTTGAAGCAGCATGAGCAGATCGTGACAAGCTCAAGAGAGCATGCAGAAAACGGAAACATCTGCCGGCCAATTGTGGAGATGTCTGGGTCTGTGAAGTGTGTGACCGGACCCTGCTGTCAAAGGCAGGCCTGGTTAATCACATGAAATCGCATGAAAGCAATCCAACGACACTTGTTGTCCTTCCCGCATTGAGTCCCAGGATGGAAACTTTTCCTGCTTCCAACTGCTCTAGAGTTTACCGATCACCTGGTGGTCTCAAGCGTCACATGAAAGTTCACAGTGATGCCAACGCCGTGTCTGTCGTCTCAACCAACGCCAATGATCATGAGTGCCAAATCTGCTACAAGATATGCAAGTCACTGGCAGGACTGGAAAGTCATCAACGGCTTCACTGACGGTCAATTAATGAAGGAATGGCAATCGTCTGAGAAGACGTTGCAATTAACATCTATCTATCTATCTATCTATCTATCTAAATCTGTTATTATCAATCAATCTATACATATGTGTGTGTGTGTGTGTGTGTGTGTGTGTAAATTTCATTTTTTTCTAATTTTACATCCATTATTTATTTTTCTTACCCTCATTTAACTTTCAAAACTCTCCCACATTTTCTCTTCCTTTTTCTTTTTCTTACTTTCTACACCCACTTTCTCTTTTTCTTCTTTCTTATTTTCTTTGATATAATCTGCGGCATTTCAAAGGCGACAAAATCCATGCATCATATATAAACAATAAACAAAAACTAAAACTTCTTGAAGCTATATACATAAAACAGTTGAAACCAAACTATAGAATCTCCAAAAATGTTCTTAAATGCCTATAATTGGTAACAGAAGCCAACGTCTTCCCATTCTTCTCGAATTCACTCTCGCTTGTTCATGTGTGACGTCATAAGCTGCGGTGCGATTTTCACTTCCAGCGTCTTATATGCACGAGTTTGTCGTTGCTTGGAAATCTGCCATGTAAACAGAAACAGACTATCATCACTGTTTTGTCCGTGTATTGCTTAATATATTGTAATGCAACTGTCATCTTTGATAATGGCTTATGTAAGCCGAAAGCTTAGATAAGATTAAAAAATATGTGTCAATATTATGATTTTCTTTCTTCGTTTAATGATAATGTTATTAAGCTTATCAGATGACATGAAAAGAATTTACATGAAATAAATAGACAACACTTGTCTATATTATTTAATGAAACATGTATCAATATATATATATATATAAGTATAGGATTGGTGTATACGGAATAAATTCCAATAACCAAAAAATACTATTCTTAAAAGAGTGCTCAATACAGAGTATATTATATGATATAATTTATTCGAAAATTATGGCATAAATATGTTATAATATCACTACAAAAATAGCCATTTTGTTTCAACACTGCTGATGTCTTATCAAGTGATGGTGTTAAATGTATAATAAAGGGTTTTAAAAGGTTCAAATCAATCAAACACCCCTCGCAAGGGGAAACGCTGTTACATAAGCTGCAATGACCAATCAAAATACAAGTATATGAGAATTCAAAAACTTTGACAACGAACCTTGGTTATAATTATTAATGGCTTAATGTTAGTGTTGGACTGTTATAGGGTCCTCCGCTTTTTCATATAAGTGGACTCGACCAAAGTGTTATTTGGACTGCTGCCGTTGAATACCCAGAGTTAGACAGTCAGTCAGAGAATATACGAACGGAAATAGAGATGGTGATTGAGTTGGAGGTAGAGTAATAGTGTGAGGTAACCTCTTGTAGAAGTCAGTTACAAGCACGTAGACTCTAAGGAAATCCTACTTCGAGACTGTATATATCTATCTGTATTTGCTACTAACCGCGTTCCTGGATTTACTAACAGTATTACCCTTTGTATTATTGTGTAAATACATTTTATTTCTTATATTTAATTCTTGCGTTTGTCTTCCATTGGAGACCGATTTTCATCTCGGAATCCACAACATAGACTAAAATAGAAAGCATTCTAACTAATTAATATTAAATTTTACTATAAAATTGAAAATTAAAAATTACTAATTTTAAATTTAATCTGTATTGAGTTTAAAATATAAAATTATTTAAAGAAAAAACTGAGGAAAAATACATATATTATTATTAATTTTGTTTTAATTGAAAAGCCAAAATCTCAGAATAAACGTTAATCTGGAGTATTTGAAATGTTCAGTGTTTACTAATTCTACATCCTGAATTTTATGATGGATTAAGGGCAGTTGTCATCAATGCTTTCAATCTAATACTATATCATAGTTTCTGTCTTGTATAGGCTTATGACGATTCCTATTCCTGGAAACACATTGGTATATAGAAGAGTTGTAATTATACAGTATGACAAAAGCTTTTATTCCAAGCCTGGCAAACTCTGCAAAAGAAAGCCAAGGCAAAATATTAGAAGGGGAGAATCTTTTACATCCGCCATACTTAACAGATTTAGACCTTACAAATTTCATTGTTTCAATCAGTCTCCCAAATTTCAATAAATTACATCCGGCAGCAAAAAAGAGAGGTTGGAAATTTGGGAGATCCTGAAACCACTTCTTAACTGCTGGTTTTTCAAGGACCAACTGAACCCAGCTATGCGCAAATAGTACAATTCCAAGGAAAAGACCATCAAAGTATAAAAATATATTTTTATAGTAAAAATAATAGCAGTACCATTTTTATACAAAACAAAAATCATAGCAACAATACCTATTTATAATAAAATTAGCAACAATACATTTTTAAAACATGATCAGACTGGGATAGATAGATAGATAGATAGATAGATAGATAGATAGATAGATAGATAGATCAATCTATCTATCCCAGTCTATTGATTATCTATCTAGCTAGCAAGCTACCGGGCTAGCTATCTCAGTCTGTTGATTATCTGTCTGTCTGTCTGTCTATCTATCTATCTATCTATCTATCTATCCTTTACATTTCTGCATTATCTGTAGAGGTTGATATGCCGCTAAACAAAATCCACCAACCAGTCCCCCAAATCCTTTTATCGGGAGAAAACACAGATTTCTGTAAGTGTAGAATCGAAAATTTGATTTCCGTCGTTGAAAATGAAAGTGACTAGATTTTTAGTAAGTATTTAAATGAATTTAACTTACATTATTTTATATCCTTCCTGGTAAAACGTAATTATTTTCAGAACGCACTAAGAAAACATTTCAAAAGATTTAAGATGATCTTTGTTTTATATTTCTTCTGTGAAATTTTAATACTCCCATGACACAATGAAAGCAGAGGGTAGGTGCGGAAGACAGCAGAAAATAGTCTATCAATCTGATCTTGTGTAAATGGTTTATAAAAGAAAGATTAGGAAGCATAACAAACAGACAAATCTTACTAAGAGCTTCAAAGTAGGGAAAGTCGTGGAGAGCCATGATCGTCCGGGTCTCGTAGGAACAGGGCATTCAAAGTTCCTGTAGGATCCACTAGAGCAAAACATTGCGAAAGACCGAAATGTACAGATCTAAAGAAAGGCAAAAATGTCTTTTTAAAGAAACTAAAACATAAATAAAAAGACGACCGTATGGCCGGAGTAAAACCGTTGGCCATCACGTGAAACTGTCTACGAAAGCACTTTAACGGACAGAGAGCAAAATATCACAGCTTTATAAATTGTGGGCCACGAAGACTAAACAGAAGAGTCTCAGGTGGACACACTTGCCTCGGTGAAAAGAAAAAAAAATTCGCCAATCGAAGAAAACAAAACACACAGATCCAAAAGTTGTGAACTGTGAAGTCAAGAAACAAAATGCAGAAGAAAAATAGTCCTTCTGTGGTAAACGAACAGAAAATCGCTAAAACTAAGTCATAGATCAAAGTCCCAATGGGAGGAAAGAAAAACTTCTTGTACAATTATAATATTTATTATTATTATTATTATTATTATTATTATTATTATTATTCATGTAATTCTTTGTTGGTGTAGTCTATTTTCTTTTATTTATTGGTGCATTACAGAATAATTCTCTATCATCTATCTATCAATCAATCTATCTACGCATGTAATTGCGCCTTTTGTTTATCTATCTATCTATCTATCTATCTATCTATCTATCTATCCCAGTTTGTTGCATATCTATCTATCTATCTATCTATCTATCTATCGATCGATCGATCTCAGTTTGTTACATATCTATCTATCTATCTATCTATCTATCTATCTATCTATCTATCTATCTGACTAATTATTTTTAATCATTTTGCCACAACCAAGGCGATAATGCCACACGGACGAATAGTGTTACAAGGAATAAAAGAATGCGAAAATTTTAATGAGATGAAAGGACTAAAAAACATGTTTCAGGACGACAGAATATGGCGATTGACGTTGTATTTAAATTTTTGAAGATTTTAGGTAGGAAAGAAGGAAGAAAGAGGAAGGGGATTCCACACTCGAGAAGTGTGAGAAAATAAATTATTAGAATAGAACATACGGTTGCATCCATTTAGTTTAACAGTAAAACGCTGACCGACTTACCAATCTAGTAACACATTTAAATTCATGCAGACGAGGTACCAACAAGGAAATCTCATCAAAGCCATTGCCATTAAAATATTTTTAGAAAAGAAAGACGGAAGCTACGTCACGTCGGTGAGAAAGTGATTGATGTCGTTTTTTGTTTCTTTTCATTAATTTTAATCGTATTATTAATCAACAACTTTAAAACATCGAGTGAATGCGGCGGGTGGCGCTACCCTGAGAGCATGCCATCTGTTGGACCAATTCACCGCTTCCTGTACATTCATCGAAGTTAAGCAACGTCGAGCCTGGTCAGTACCTAGTTGGGCGACCGCGTGGGAATAGCATGTGCTGGAATCTTGGATGTGCGGGTGGTGTAATTGATAATTGCTCGGGATTGTTAATCGGTGAGCCGATTTCCAATTTCAGTTGGGTCCGTTATGTTCAAATACCGTTAGGAAAGGCATGAACCCACTTCTTCTCTCCCAGAAGTGTAAGACTTTTATCACTGAATCATTATTGTCTACCCAGTCGTAGAAAATTTTAAAATATAAAAATATTTTCTGGCTTTAAATAACCCGCAAAAAGATTGATAAGCCGTTAAAAACGAATCAATCAATCCCTAATGAATTGGCGCGGACCTTCGTAGATGAGCTCATCCAATCGTTCCTTATTGAACTGATCAGGTCGCCCGGAATGCCGAGAGATTTTGAGACCAACGTTCTCCTTATTGATGCAGGGAAATCCTTCCCGTGTACCTATTTCTGGGATAGTGCTTTTTCTGTACACAGCCCAAAGATCTCGACTAGCTTTGGTCAGGTTTGAACTTTGATGTAAAACGAAGAGAAGCAAGTGTCGTTATTGTCTACTCGGCACTACATCGTCACATGTTTGAAGAGAGGTAAAATGCAACGTAAAATGCAATGTAAAATGAAGATCTTTTGAATTCAGAACATAATTACAAAATTACATAAAGGACTACGGTAAAAATATTACACTTATTATTTCAAATAATACTGGAAGAAGCGAACAATCTCTCTCTATATATATATAGAGAGAGAGAGAGAGACAGAGAGAGAGTAGGAATGGTGGAGTAATGGATAGCGGCTTGGATTGAGAAATCGGAGAGCCGAGTTCGAATTCTACGTGCTAATACCCTTGGGAAAGGTGTGAATCCTCTTCCTCTCCCTCCAGCTATGGGTAAATAGCAAGACAGACTGGGTTCTATAGCCTTGGATGGCAACTGGTTTAGGAGCAGGCCAACTCCGAATTCAAAACCTGCGGATGGTCGTTTGGGGACCTGGTGGCATGTCTTTGTATTCGGCCCTTCAAAAAGCGTGGATGGTCCTGCACGAAACCTTCACCACTATAATCAAATCTCATGTGCTGATGTCAGGCTGTCGGTTTCCTAGGAACTGATCTGCTTGACCCTCATACGTCGAATTCGGCGCGAGAGTCGAGTATATATATATATATATATATATATATATATATATATGTGTGTGTGTGTGTGTGTGTCTGTGTGTGTGTGTGTGTGTATGTATTCTCTGAGTAAACCCAAATATATATATTATATATATATAAACGGACTATCATATTAATGAACAGAATTACTCAGAAAGATATGAATAAAATGAATATATATATATATATAATTATTTCAAATAACACTCGAAGAAAGGAAGACAAAATATATATATATATATATATATATATATATATATATATATATAAATATATAGGGTGTCCATAAGGTTCGTGTGCACTTTAAAAACTTTATTACTTTATTTGTATTTGCGATAGAAATAATCTGTAAAAAGGATTAGAAAGAAGTAAATCTATAAATTTTTAAGGTTTTATAGAAATTTTATTTAAGTTTCCACATGTCCTCCATCATTAGCAATACAAAGGGTAATACGATTTTGCAGTTCACGGAAAACATTTGCCAACTGATTTACAGTAATGCCTGAAATCACATTAGTTATTTAGCTGTACTTAAAACTAGGTACATTAAACTTTATAACATTTTTTACAGATTATTTCTATCGCAAATACAAATAAAGTTATAATTTTTTTAAAGTGCACACGAACTTGATTGACAACCTATATATATATATATATATATATATATATATATATATATATATATATATATATGTATGTATATTTAGTATATTTAGAGAGAAATCCTTTTTTTCATGCACATTTCATTAAAAACGACATACAAAGTGCTTTTATTTAGTTTTTTATACAATTTCTCATGTGATCTAATATATTTTTTTTCTTTTCAGATGATAAATTATATAAAAACTGTCCGAATGTTCTTTTTATCCGAGCGCTTTCGGCTATACATTTAGACATTTTCAAGGATTAAATATTTTAACTGTTAAAATTAGAAATAGTTTGTTGTATGTATGTTTTATAAAATGTTTTCATTTTTTGTTTCAAAACACGGTCAAGATATTATGTCCATGTTGAAAGTTAATATTATTAAATGTTGCTTTTTTTTTGTTTTTATTAATAAAGCTTCCATTATTTTTAGCCTTTTTTTTGCATGTAGATGATGCTATTATATTAGTGTTGTCAACAAGTATGTTCAAATAGTGTCCGGTCGGTCACCATGAATATTTAAATGAGATCTAATTGAGCTATGATCAGAAAGGTGTAGAGTTAGTCTGTGTGTTAAACATGTTGTAGTGTGGCCTATATAATTATTTATGAAAGTTGATTGTTGAGAAATAAAATTCCTTAATGGGCATTTGAATTAGTTAATAATATTTGTCCTATTTAATTTTTTTCTAAGAGGTGAATTATTATTTTTAACTATAAGGTTACAGGTTTTAAATTTTTTATAATAAATAATTAATCTAATTTCTTTGCTATTGTCAACTGGTGTAATGCATTTTTTTATAATGTTCTTAATTCTGCATTCATCCTGCTTATAATTTTCGTTATAGATTGTGTTATATACATATACATACATATATATATATATATATATATATATATATATATATATATATATATATAGATAGATAGATAGATATAGATAGATAGATAGATAGATAAAATAATGGACAAAGTCCGACAATTATTTTAGGATATTTTTATGTTTATACGTTCTTTTTTCTATATAAAAATATTTTAAGTAAATGCTCTGTTTATAATAAACAGTATTAACTACATTTATCCGACAGAAACTCCAAGAATTTTTCATAGAAAATACGTGTCCTCCGACAGCAATCGAACCTGCATCCTATACGGAACCAGCATATAGCCCGACGTGCTTTGACCGATTGAGCCACAGAGGATCGTTTCGGTTAGCAAGGTCGATTTTACTGTTTTTAAACTACAATCCTCCATGGTTTTCTCTGGTACATTCATATCTGCTCGATGCGTATTCGGATATATATATATATATATATATATATATATATATATATATATATATATATATATATATTTTCTCTGAGTATATATATACATATATATATATATATATTCAGTTCATTGATATATTTCTGCCTAATTCTGTTTATGTCTATTATAGCCTGTTTATATCTATATAATATATATAATTGGGTTTACACAGAGAATATATTTTTCACGGTGAGCCTTCTAACGAAGAGCAACAACATTCCCCAAAAGAGTAAATCCTAATTCTTTCTTTATTTCTCATCACGTTGAAAAAGGATGCAGATGAGTCCAATAATTCCGACTTTAAAAATCTTTCTTTTCGCACTATAATCTCATCAAAAAATCTATTGATATTTAATAAATATTATCAATCTTATTACCAATATTTCTATAATTTTGATGTCCTTTTATTCCTCAAATTTCATTAACCGGCCTATTAACCTCCCCCACACAATATATATATATATATATATATATATATATAACGATCTGTTGATACTTATGTTAGTCTGTTTATAATTACCTCTAGTGGTCTCTCTCTCTCTATCTCTCTCTCTAACTCTCTCTCTCTCTCCCTCTCTCTCTCTGTATATATATATATATAACGATCTGTTGATTATTATCTGTGTTCGAATTTATCTGTAGTTGTTTGAAAACACACACGCACACGCACACACACACATATTCACACACATACATACACACATACACTCACACACACACACACACACACACACATATATATATATATATATATATATAAGGCTCAAACACTAATATTCTATTGTTATAATTTATTACATTGGAATCGTAATCACGATCCAATTCATCAGACCTACAAATTCAAAAAGCAATCGGGAAATATCACTCCAGGTATATATATATATATATATATATATATATATATATATATATATCTTTGTCTGTTTCTCTGTTTAATTATCTTCATATCAATCTTTTATTGGCATTTTAATTTATGAAGCTTCAACTAATTTTATGTATGACTATTTTCATTCATGAATGTATGATGCGATTCGTCCTGATAACATTTTTAGCGTCATTATAATAATTATTATTTGATTATAGATTTGTCGCTCGAAATCCTTATCACGAACACTTTCATCATCATCATCAGCAGCATCAGCATCATCATCATTAACAGCAACATAATCGGCATCATCATCATCATCATTGTCATTATCGTACACACCGTCAGTATATATTCTCATACTGCAAAAAAAAAAAAAAAATTCTGCAGCCAAATTCCATTTTTCATTTTTTTCTTCCTTAATATATTCATTGAAGGATCGAAATATTGATTTCGATCAGTTCTTACCTATTTACCTTTCATTCCATGTCTATCGATCAACTTGTGTCATCATATAGATTTCGTTATATTTTTCATTATTCGCTTTTGTTTTTTCTTTACCTGAGTGAGTGGATGCGAAGGAGGGAGGGAGAAAGATCAGGATTTATATTGCAATCATAGGTCCACACTTAAATATGTAAGACAACACAGACGTATCAAAGCACACATACGCATACACCCGCATATATGATATATATATATATATATGTGCAGTATAGGTGGAAAGATCTCAGTGATAGAATTAACATATTCAGTTGTATGGATATGAGTTTGTGACAATGGGTTTCACGCTTTTGCAACCAAACCCAGGTTCATATCCCATACAACTATATATATATATATATATATATATATATATATATATATATATATATATATATATGACGAAAATTATTTTAATATATTTTATTGTTATACGTTATTTATATAGACACAGATATTGAAGTAAATGCTTTGTTTATAATAAACAGTATTAACATTTACCGGCCGAGATATTTCAAAGAAAATATGCGTCTTCCGACTATATAGGCGGTTCCTTGCAGGATACATATTCGATTCTTGTCAGAAGATGAATATTTTCCATGAAATATCTCGTACGTCCAGGCCGATAAATCTTGTTAATACTGTTTATTATAAACAGACCATTTACTTCAAGATATGTGTCTATATAAATAATGAATGACAATCATATATATATATATATATATATATATATATAAATATATATATATATATATGAAGAAATATATTTTTAAGGTGTACTATATTTATGGGATAAGGTGCTCAATATCAGAGACAGAGTGTATGTAAATATAAAAGTGAAGGCGGCCTGATGATTGCGTCTAGCATGAAACAGCCTGTCGCCTCTTCAATGTTCACTTTTACATATATATGTCTTTTCTACAGGTTAACTCTGAGAAATTTTCACATATATATATATATATATATATATATATATGTGTGTGTGTGTGTGTGTGTGTGTGTGTGTGTGTGTGTGTGTTATTCTTTTGAAAACCGAAAATTTGTTTACAGACAACCAAACTCCAGCTATGAACTTAAGACAAATATTAGTAGAAAATACCAAAATACTTATAGTCTAGTAGCTTCAGTCGGTCACCGTCTGTGAGAAAAAAGAGCACCATGGCGCAATTAACTCCGCCAGAAATGGAAACGGCATGCTATACTGCTTGGCATTCGCGCCGGGAGCTCTAATACGAACATTTCAGGGTGTTTGGGTGTCAATCCGAGAGCAGTGCAGAAAATTCGGAAAGAGTTGGATGAGTCTAATGATGATTACGAATGCGTGACAGATTGGAAAACTCACTCTGATCGTTCTGTAAAGAACTTCCGATTTTGTTGAAGAGGGTCTTAGACTCAAGACGGAGGCCCACATCAAGTTCCTTGAGGTGGTAGTGCTGCCCTGGGTCAAGAGCGTGGCTGCTGGAACATCCTATGTTTGGCAACAGGACTCTGCACCATACCACACAAACAGGAGAACCCAATCATCGCTGTTAGACAATTTCTGCGACCACATCACGCTTTACTCTCCAGACTGCAACCTCCGTGATTATTACGTGTGGGGCACAACTGAATGATAAATAAACAAAATTCCTTGTAACACCAAAGATGAACTGAAGTCAAGGATTATGGCAGCATTTACCATACAAACAAGGAGACCATCCAAAAGAGATGCAGAAAATTCCGAAGGCTGTGGTTGAGACCAGTGGCAATTTTATTGAATAAATTTACTCTTTAGTATTTCAAGATATTTTTGTGTAATTTTGGTAAATATATCTGTTAAAATGAGATGTCAGAGTTATTTTAATTTTTGTGCAATTTAGACGACAATTTATTCATCGCATCCTGTATATCTAGCTTATGAGACAGCATAAGAGCACCTTCCGAGAACTGAAACCACTAAAATGACATGAATATCTCATGTAAGCACATGCCATGCAGCCACAGAAACAATCTCTCTTCAGTCTAGTTTTAAAGTCAACGTTGTCTGTATAAAATGGTTACTCTACCAAGGCGACAAAGCTCAGTCTACCCTACTATTTAAACTCTACTACGGAAAAGAGATATATTCCCGACTCTTCCAAAAACCTTCCTGTGATGTAAATGCCGCTTCGACCGGAATTTAATCTCGGTACAAGACTTCCATCTTCGGCGTCGATAACCATTCTGCCTACCGCATATCGACGTTCCAAAATTAATGACTAGGTAGTGTAGTGGTTATCATCTCGGAAAGTGGAACCGGCGAGTCAAGTTCATGTTCCGTCCTTATCGGCTGCATTCACTTGCGACTTGTGAATGGAATTGCCCACTCACTTTGCTCAACTATAGGTAAAATAACAAGGTAGCCCGGAAACTCTAGCCTTGCTGGCTGCCTATCCAGGGGAAGGGACTCTAAATTTTAGACCGAGTAGAATATCAAATGGCAAACTAATCCACCAGACTTCTCAAAAATTTATGTCATTTCACATATGTAAAGGACTGTGTGGAGAGCCATGATCGTCTCGGTCAGGAACTGACAGGCCATTGAAAAAAATCATCACTTCATAACAACTGATCTGTCTCAGGACTACAATAGTGTAGATTATTCCCACCACTCCACACATATCTATATCAATGTGTATTCATGCTAATAAAATATGGTATTTCTTTGTCCGCTTGATTATATACACAGCGGCGAGCTTTTTGTGTATCGCTCTGTTGAAGGGGCTAATATTCCGTTAAGATGTAGGAACATCGGCCACAAGTACTTTTAACCAAATCTCTATTGTTTTGTCTGTTGGAATGTTAAAGTGAATGCATTATTTCTTCTTCTTCAAGCAGGCAATCGAGGTTATTAAAATATTGCCGAGAATTGAGTAGTAATGTCAACAGATGCGGCATTCATCGCTTATTTAGGAGTCTTGCACCATCTGTTTACGACCTGTTTTATGGCAGAACATTTGAAAGGTCAATAAAGATCATTTTTATAAGGAAATCCCAGTGCACTTTCCCAAGTACCGTCCACTCCTTGCTTTTATTTTTTTTTTTTTTTGCTTTTTGTCCAGAAACAATACATGCATACAAAGACACACGCACACACACACACACACACACACACACACACACATATATATATATATATATATATATATATATATATATGTATGTATATAAATAGATCTGTGTTCATATATATGTATGTATATACGCCCAGATATGCTCACAGTGTTCAGAATCATGAAAATACTTGATTATATATGATTAATATTTATTTTCACACACACCTATATATGTATATACGTGCACACCTACAAATATATATATATATATATATATATATATATATATATATATATATATATATATATATATATATATATAGTGTGTGTGTGTGTGTCTGCAAAAAATTCCCAGAGCCCTGTTATTTTGAAAACTTCAGGCTTAGTACACAAAATATAGACATATAGTTTTTTTTTTTTTTTTTTTTCATATTAATTCTGTTTGTTTTTGTTTTTCTTATATAAAAGAGAATCTGGAGAACTTTGCATATGCCCACTTATCCATCCATACATTGAATCACACACACACGCACGCGCGCGCACACACACACATATATATATATATATATATATATATGGAGAGAGAGTGTGTGTGTGAGAGAGAGTGTGGCCATAAGAATGCATAGTCATTTTCAATTTCACGTCTCAGTCCGATCTTCTTGATTTGAAGAACGCGTTAAGGCGTGAAACTGACAGTCACTATGCAATGTTGATTCCAATGTCCGCGCTGTCTATATCTATGAAGGCTCCAATCTTCGATATGGACCATTCTTCTCTTAAACCTACCCCTATTTTTTTAATAATATATTTGTGTCTGTATATATTCGTCGGTTCTAATGGCCTCTACCACTGTTGGAATTGATTAAGTGATGATTCCTTTTACGGATTATCAAAACTTTTTATGTTATTCAAATCCAAATCTTATTTTTGATTCTCAGAATATTATTTTTCTGCGATTTTTCCAGATACGTGTCCCACTATTTAACCCATGGCTGGAGAGAGTTGACTGATTCGTACCTTTCCTAAGGGTATATACGAGTAAGTCAATGTAATGTACTTGACTGGAATTCGAACACGGCTCTCCGATTTCTTATTCAGAGACTCTATCCATTACATCACCTGCATGTCTGCCGCAGTCGGAGATTGAACTCAGTCTGCTGATCCTATTATCCGTTCTGTTATCCATTTCGTCCCTCGCATTTCTCTGCATTTTTTACTTCATACTGGCTTATGTAATAAAAAAGAAAATGTTGATAGAGACCATTCAGCAAGATTTGAACACCGTAATTTCCGATGTATAATACGCATTTTTTTTCTAAAAAAAATAATAAGCCAAATCATGGGTGCGTATTATGCACAGCTACAAAAAATCTTTAAAAAATTGCCATTAAATAAAATAAGAATTATCATAAAACTAAATTACAATAATATTATTCTATGTTTAAAATCATTTTTTAAGTAAGAGTGGGAAACGCTGGCCGTAATGAAATTAGAGAGGTACAGTTTATAGGGTTTGATTACCAAACAAGGGGTGCGTATTATGCCTGACTAGAAGAATTTTCCCACACTTAAAACACAATTAAATTAAACACAATTAAACAACGTCTGAAAGGCAAGAAGCTACTCGATTTTGAATTTCGTTACTCGCGACATTTGGGTCTAGTTTTGAAAATCCAGTCATACTAAATTTCAAATCGACTTCTCTACTATTGGTAACCAGAGTTAGCCAGCTAATTTGAAATCTAATTCCAAATGTCTAGGGTGGCACAATTCAGAATTTATTATCACTGAGCTTTAAAATGATTTCAAAATCGCAAGTAGTGAAATACCAACAAGAAGAGCCGGGATTTCAAAAATAGTCCGTTCGAACAGCCATTTTGTTTGAATGATTTCACCCCAAACAAGGCTATAATGCCACTAAGACGCAAGGAATTACCCGAGGTATAAAAAAAAAGGAGGAGAAAGGACAATAAAAGAACATGTTTCAAGAAGACAGACGGTGGAGATTGACATTGCATTTTTTGAAGATTTACAGGTGGAAGGGAAGCAAGAAACGGAAAGCGAGTTCCACAGGTAAAATTTGTGAGAAAAGAAACTATTAGAAAAAAACCTACGGTTGTATCCAGCTAATTCAACAAAAAACGATGAGACCTAATTGCCAATCTAGTAGTAGACTTAAATTTATGCAGACGAGGCACCAAGAAAGCTCGTCAGGACAATTGCCATGAAAATATTTGTAGAAACGATAGAGGGAAGAAACATCACGGTGGTGAGAAAGTGACTGAAGTCCAGATGCCAGATCAGTATGGATAACTTACAGACCCTTCTTTGGATTTTGCCAATAAGTTTGAGATATATAGTAGGAACACCAGATCATATATGTCAGCAATATTCAATACACGAATGAATGGTAGATTTATAAATCAGCAAGATGGATTCTGACATGATTGTCTGTTACTACACAGTGAACCAACTTTCCTATCAGTAGACCTAGCAATTGATTCAATATAATTACTCCATTTCATATCAGTGGAAAACGTTCGCCCAGCAGGACACAAAGAGTTGCACTCCTGAAGGTTAGCATCAGCCATGCTGATGACTGGCAGATAAGGTTCTCTATGGGGATTAAATGTTTTGTTTTGAAGGCGTTAAAATTTACAAGACATTCCTTGCCCCAGTTAATGCATATATTTTCTACTTATTCTCCGAGAATGTCGAATAATCACGAATTATGGCAAAAAAGCTGGCTCACTGACAAATGCTTGGAAAACCGAAGATGCACATTTTCTGAAACTAAGAAACGTGCAGAATCAACTGCAAAGTGCACAATGTAAATTAGCCTGCGTGTGCGATGTGAAAGCATTTTCTTATGTATGGCCACGTGTGTTTTCGTTTGTGCCTTTCCCGTGACTTTGTCTGCCAACAGTGATCCAATTTCTCTCGAGTAACGACATGAGATGCACAGTTAGAAACGAAAACAATGAGAAACCTCGAGGTTAATGGAATGCTTTCGGAAATATCAATTCGAAAGTGATTCCGAATTTTTAAACAAATGATGAAATATCTCACAAGACAATAACATTTACAAACAACTTCAATTAATCTCGTTACCTTAATGAATCATTATGGAAAAAACATTGTAGAAAACAAAAAACTGACGGACACGTAAGTTGTGTCTCGTTATCTTCCCTAAGCAAATCGGAAGAAAAAAAATGTTCGGATTAAAATGACAGATAATTTCGATCATGACGTCGGATTTTATTTTTACCATTATTTTTATTTTATTTTTTAAGCTAATTTGCAGAAGCACGTTTTGAATGACTCCATTTTAGAAGAAGGAACGTTGACACAAGAAATATGTAGGTAATTAACATTCTTATTTTCCCCACCCTCTTATTTCTTCTTCTTCTTCTTCTTCTTCTTCTTCTTTCATTAAACCTTAATCCTACCGGGTAAAAGTAAAAAAGAATACACACACACACACACACACATATATATATATATATATATATATATATATATATATATATATATATATAAAATTTTCGATGAAACGTAGCAAAATTTTACTTACTTGATTGCATTAAAACGATGAAGGAAATAATTGTCAAATATTTATATTAAAAATTTTTACTGATTTTACTGATTTTATTTATTTTGCAACTGAAGAAAAGGCCTAACGGAAGAAAAGGGACTTGTTCTTCAGAATGAAAGAACGGATTCTCGTTTTTACAGCTACATTAATAAAGGATTCAAAGTTTCATTTCCGACAATTAATACCAAAATTCCTTAATATTTAAGAAACGAAGTGGGGCACTATTTGAGACAATAGCTGTTTTCTTCTGGCATCTCTATCTATAAAAGGCAGGATGTGTCTGTGTGCGTGTAACGAATGCACGGCCGCAATTTTCGACGGATTTGCACCAAAATTTGCATGCACATGCTCTAAGTTAGCAGGTAGGCCAAGACAGACTTTGCATTTCCCAATCGATAGTGGAAATAATCGATTTTTTCATGCTTCTACGGAATTTTTCATGTAGTTTGCGACCATTTTCTACTGGCCAGAGTAAGAGCCAATAGCTGGCTGCCACGAGTAAGCAGGAAGATTCTATTGGCCAGCGTGAGAGCCAACAGCTGACTGACACGAATGTTAACTAGCATGCTAGCATGCAAAAAAAATCGATAGCTGCATTCGTCACAAGTGGGAAAAATTTAAATCTGCATGGCACTTTACTACAATTGGCTCATTCGCTTGCTTAAACTCAATGTTGATTCTGATTCCGCACAACTGGGTTGGGTGTGAAAAGTATTTGTTTTTAACATTCTTTTTTCATTCGGTTTTTCCAGTTACGAGTCCTTTTTTTAAAGCTGATCGTTTTGTGTTCATTTTGTTTAGTTCTTTTTTCGTAACAGATTTAATGTTTAGTATAGAGCTTAGAAAAAATTTAGATGGACATATATTGATCTACCCTAGCGCCAATTATGAGAAAGCACACCACTTGAGGACTACCAACAGCAGCAACAGCTAAAATGGATAGTACTCAACGTCAGGGATAGAACATGACTAAGTATAAATGTGGATATTTAGATTAAAACCGATGTCATGAAGTTTGCGTTCAAGCGTGAAACAGACTGTCGCCATTCAGTGTTGGCCTTACTGTCCACGTTTATAAACACACACACACACATACACCCCCCACACACCCCATATGTGTGTGTGTGTGTGTGTGTGTGTGTGTGTGTGTGTGTGTGTGTGTGCGAAAAGTGTGTGTATATGCACAGAACTTATTAGAAAACGCTCAATATCAGAAATAGAGCTAACATATAAAATCAATCCAAGCAAAATATATATATATATATATATATATATATATATATATATATATATATATATATATGAAGATCCATTATTGAAAATATTATTTAATGTAAAGATTTTTTGAGTTAACCGTTATCTTCTCCTCCTATTCATATAAACTACTCCTTAAGGTAACCCTCTACCTAGAGTGAAAAAAATTACTTCTCTCTTAATGATGAGCAACAGGTTTTACATTGACTTAATATAAAATAGGCTGAGATTTTCATTTTATTAATTTGGTGTCTTTGAAGACATTTTCACACTTTGAAGCCATATTGTCTTGGAAGAATATAGTCTGGAGATTTTTCCAGCCAATGGAATTCAAATAAAAGATTAGTAAGGAAGCGGACATCAATACTGGAAAGAGTGATATGAGTTAGCGGACTTAAGAAATCTATTTTACTGAAAAATTTTAAAACATTTTTAAAATTATTTCAAAGCGATAAAGCCGCTATGACGCAAGGTGTTACTGAAATTGAAAGAAACTGACAAAAGCAACAATTATTATGGAGAGAGAACAATAATAAAAACAGAAATTAGTGATACAGAATATAACGATTGATATTGCATTTAAATATTTGATTGGAAAGCAAGAAGCCGGAGTGGAGCTTCACAAGCGAAAGGTGCGGTAGAATACTGTTAGCATAGAACTTACAGTTGCATCTAGCCATTTCAACTGCAAAATGATTAGACCTTGCCACCTATCTGGTACAGTTCACAAAGTCGAAGTACCACGGAGGAAAGCTATTCAATATAATTACCATGAAAAGGCACAGAGAAACCACGTTATGCCAGTGAGAAAGTGACTGAAGCCGAGATACCAGCTCAGGAGTGATAATATTACAGATTCTTCTTTGGATTGTTCCAATAATCTTTAAATGCATAACAGAAGCACCCGACCAGGATATGACAGCAATATTCAATGCATGGACGATGAACTCTGTCAATATGCACCGGAAGTAACAAATAAGAGCTGGGCCGGACACAAAGCAAAAGGGAAGAATATAAGATTGGGTAGGAGACTGATTATTTACACCGAGTTGATAAAAACACAATGGTAAGAAAACAAAAGAAAAGGAAATAGGATAGGTGTGTTTCCTAGTAAGGTATGACAAAGAATATCGAATTCATAATCGTCATGTAATGAGTTGGTAAAAACAGTAGATATGCTATTGTTGATTTTATTGATTGACTGGAGTGGATTTTTTACGGCTTATCTACATTTTGCAGGTTATTTAAAGGCAGAAAATATTTTGAAAGTATAAAAATGCTTGGGAAATAACAATGATTTACTTATACAATTCGTATTAAATTAGCCAATTGCTTGGGGGTGGGGAGAAGTGAATCCATACCTTGCCCAACGATATGAAGAACCCGACTGGAACTGGAACTGGAACTCAGCACTCCGGCCGGTTATCAAATTCCGAGCCGTTACGCATTGCACCAGCCGCACATCCACGTTTACAGCATCAAGTATTCCCAAGCGGTCTAATCTCTAGATGTTAATGTTATGCTATGGATGATGGTGGTGGTGATGGTGGTGATGATGGTAGTGGTGGTGGTGGTGGTGGTGATGATGATTATTGTGGTGATGATGATGATAATTATGATGGTGGTGGTGGTGGTGGTGGTTGTGGTGGTGGTGGTGATGATTATTGTGGTGATGATGATGATAATTATGATGATGGTGGTGGTGGTGGTGGTGGTGATGATGATTATGGTGGTAATGATGATGATAATTATGATGATGGTGGGGGTGGTGGTGGTGATGATGATTATGGTGGTGATGATGATGATGATAATTATGATGATGGTGGTGGTGGTGATGATGATTATGGTGGTGATGATGATGATGATAATTATGATGATGGTGGTGGTGATGATTATGGTGGTGATGATGATGATGATACTTATGATGATGGTGGTGGTGGTGGTGGTGGTGGTGATGATGATGATATATAAACGTCGGAGAGTGAAAAATATTTTTCGATTTTTCGCTGTACTTAACACTTTGAAACGCCGTTTCATTTGTGCTTATCTGTATATAGAAGTGTCTATACGCACGTTTCTATTCCTTGGTTATATGAAATTCATTAGCCACTGATCGCTCAGTATCAATCGCGCCTGTTGATCTGTCTGTCTAATAAGAAGTGGAGCGGCTATTAAGCAATTATCCCATTAACTGACAGCGAAAGATGAACGCACTAAAAAAAAAAGGTAATATTTGACGAACATCATTCAGCATTTAGTGCGCTTGTATTTTTATCGATAACAAATTTAGTCTCTAATTTCTGCTGTGCTATTTAAAATGATAATCGTTCTCACATTATTCAGGGATTATCACACACGAATGGTGACGCACACATACACCCCCCATATATATATATATATATATATATATATATATAGATAGATAGATAGATAGATAGATAATATTAGTGGTAAATATACACATACATATGCAATCATATATCTAAAATATAAATATATACATACATACATACATACATACATACATACATACATATACATATATATATTTGTATAAAAAATAAATCCAAGAGGATAGAATCCAGGTAGAACTCAATGTCCAGGACAGAGTAAGGATATAATAAAAAGGCTTAAACACTAATATTCCATGGTCCTAATTTCTTCCATTGGAATCGTAAATACGATCTAATTCATTAGACCTAGAAATTAGGTGTGATGAATTGGATCGTATTTACGATTACAATGGAATAAATTATGACCATGGAATATTAGTGTTTAAGCCTTTTTATTATATATATATATATATATATATATATATATATAATGAGTACAGACGATCCTTAAAAATCCATTCGGTTATAATTTATTTCATGAATATACAAATATTCATCTCTTAAGACCGAAGTTTTTTTTAAAATAATTAATGATTATTAAAAAAAACTTCAATTTGAAGAAATGAATATATAAATAGGGGAAACAAATATTCGTACACATACAAATTTTTTAATTATTATATTTACAACTAATGAATAAACATACTTTTCATATAATTTTAGCGTGCAAATAACTCTTTTGGAGTAATTTCACGTCTACTTATCATCTCTCAGTTGCGTCTCTGTCTTTGGGCAGAGTGCGCTCAATTGCCCCTATGTCAAAGGACATAGGGGCAATTGAGAAAATTATACTGAGAGGTGCCGGCCCTGGGGAACAGCTGCCTGAGGCCGCGCCCACCCATTGCACAAGAGGTAAGGATCTGTGTACGCACCGAGAGCAGCGCAACCGACGGTTGCGTGGACTCGAGGAATTTTGTTCCTTGCCCGGGTGCACGCGCTCGGACTCCCCACATTAAACCGACCTTGTATCACCACCTGATCTCATGGTGGGGGGGGGAGTAAATATCTACTTTTTATATAATTAACTGTACACGCATGCATAAAAAAATAAATAAGCATAGAGAACAAGAAAATATTTGATTTAATAGAAATAAATCCTATCTATTTATTTTAATGGCTGAAAAATGTATTTGTACAATGCAAATTTCAGATTTTTAAAATTTCAAATTGCTTTAATATTCAAGATTATTCATGTGGAATATTCAAGAATGCTCCAATAATATTAGTAGTAGTTATTTTTATGCTTAAAAAATACAAACATTCTGTAACTGGTATTCGTGCAAGAAGGTTATCATCTTTGCAAGAGGTAAAGAATTGACAAATTTGCAAAAGGAATTGATTGTTACACTCTGGAAAAAAGGTAAAAATTACAAGAAAATCTCAGACAACCTGAATATTCCATTTACTGGCAGTACTTCATTCATTGTAAAGTATAAAAATCTCAAAACTGTTGAAAACCAAAGAACATACATAGAAAAAAGAAAAATTGATTTAATAGATTTAAGTTTTTGGGGGTTTTGTTTTAATAATTAATGGTTATTAAAAAACGTCAGTCTGAAGAAATGAATGTACAAATAGGGGAAACAAATATTCGTACACATACAAACTATTTATTTATTACATTACCAACTAAAGAATATAAACAATTTCATATAATTAACTGTACACTGATGCATAATAACTAAATATGCATAGAAAACAGGAAAACATCGATTTAATAGAAATAAATCACATTTATCCATTTTTATGGGTGAAAAAAGTATTCGAACAATACAAAAAAAGAATACATAACCTTCATTTAATACTTTGTACAATGGCCATTATTTACTTCTACAACAACTAACTTCTTGTAGTTCTCAAATAATGTTATTTTCTTCCATTCTTCTTCGTATATTCTCTTCAGATCCGGGATATTTGACAGAGATCTCGATTGGATTTGGATATTCAAATAACGCCACAGATTCTCAATTGGGTTTAAATATGGCGACTGACTTGTCCATTTCAGGATATTTATATTATTTTCAGCAAAAGCTATTTCGTCGTAGATTTTGCAGTGTGAAAGGAATCATTGTCTTTTTGGAAGATCCAGTCAAGAAGAAGTTCAAAATTTTCAAACGAAATCATTAAATTTGTTTCCAAAATATTTTGATATGCTATTTTGATATTAATTCTACCGTCTATTACTGATATGTTGCCAGTGCCTTTTGCAGAAAAACATCCCCAAACCATGATGCTGCCACCAACAAATTTGACTGTTCGAATTGTATTGTTTTGTTTGAAGGCATCGCCATTTTCCATTCGTACATGATTCCTAGAATTACGTCCAAAAAACTCAATTTTGGTTTCATTTGCCCATAATACTTTTTCCCAATATGATTTTTCCTTATCCTTATGTTCACGAAGTAATTTCCATCTAGCATCTCTGTGTCTTTTCAATAGCAGTGGACTTTTCAAAGGAGAGCATGACTTTAGATTGTTCCTATGAATTTCATTGCTTATTATCCGTTTAGTGACAGAGATTCCTGATGAAAGCAAATCATCCTGCAACTCTTGACAAGTTACCATTGGATTTTGTTTAATTTGACGCATTAATTTATTCGAAGATTTTGAAGACATCATCCGTGAAGTACCTGTTCTTCTTTGGTTTTCAACAGTTTTGAGTATTTTATACCTTGCAATGAATGAAATAATGGTAGTAAATGGAATATTCAGGTTGTATGAGATTTTTATACAACTTCTACCTTCTTTCCAGAGCTTAGCAATCAGTTCGTTTTGCGAATTATCAATTCTTTACCTCTTGCCATGATGATAATCCTCTTGCACGAATATACAGAATTACACAATGTTCTGTTTAGATTTTTTAGGCTAAAAATAACCACTGATAACATTACTAGAAAATTCTAGAATATTTCACTTGAAAAAATCTAGAGTGTTAAATAATTGAAAAGGTTTAAAATCTGAAAATTGCATTGTACGAATACTTTTTTCACCTATCGAAATGGATAAATGAGATTTATTTCTGTTAATTTTTTTTTCTATGCATATTTACTTATTATGCATCTGTGTACAGTTAATTACATGAAAAATGTGTTGGAAATACAATAAATTAAAAATTTCTATGTGTATGTATATTTGTTTCCCCCACTGTATATACCTATATATCTACATATATATATATATATATATATATATATATATATATATATATATATATATATATATATATATATATATATGTGTGTGTGTGTGTGTGTGTGTGTGTGTGTGTGTGTGTGTGTGTGTGTGTGTGTAAAGAGATGGATATTTTTATTTATCAAATCCGACAGATTTTATCACCTAAAAAGCACGCCCCATCGGCCCTCTAGGAGAAAGCAAGTGCGAATCCCGCCGATGACCGCATAATTTTCGCAATAGGTTTTCTCGATTATTTAGGCCCGTAAACGAAAATTAATATACATTGTCTTTAAGAAATAAGCGCAGTATCTACTCAAATAAGAATATCCACTAAAAATAACGTTTAAGTAATAATACACACACACACACACACACACACACATACATATATATATATATAATTATTTATTTAAAAATTATAACATAAATATGTTATAAAATCACTACAAAAACAGCCATTTTGTTTCAACACCTCTGGTGTCTTATCAAGTGATGATGTTGAAGCCATCCCTTGTAAGGGGAAACGTTGTAACATAAGCTGAAATGACCAATCAAAAAACAAGTATACGAGAATTCAAAAAACTTGACAACGATTTAAGGTTATAATAACTATTAAATGCTTTAAAGTCGGGGTTATACTAAAATATAATTTATTCTAACTAATAAGGATTAAATTGTACCATAAAATTTGAAATTAAAATTAAAAAACTACCAATTTCAAAAATGTAAATTTAATCTATATTAAGTTTAAAATTTTAAAATTATTGAGGAAAAAAGAAAAAAATACATATCTTATTCTATTCATTTTGTTTCTATTGAAATTAAAAAAAAATTAAACCACACACATATACAATGAAATATGCATGCAATTTAATATATACAGACACCGAAAAAAATACGTAAATATACCCGCATACATTGACATAGACACTCTGATATAACACTCAAGAAATATTCAAGATTGAAGGTGTTATTAAACGAATTCTAAACATATATTAAAATATAACTTATACGGGCCAATATACATAGATAAAAATGGTCTAATAGAACAGAGAAACAAACAATAGGTAAAGAAAGGACATTAAAATAGATATATACGTATAAAAATAACACCATCTAATATATAAAAAACGAAAATTCCAAACACACATATACGCCTAATTGTACATTAGGTGAAAGAAAATAAAAACTACCTACAAATATATGTGTACATTGTATACACATTCATCACTACAGACAGAAATACAGAAAATCCAAACTATAGACAAACCCTTATCAAACAAAAGTAAATTTTAGTTAGTATAGATGATACAATTCCAGACACTAAGATATACATACATATACATATACGAAGAAATACGAACATACATTCACATATACAAATATATAATCATGCATAAATACCCATATCAACACATGCACATATACACAGATTTAAGTACGCATATATATATATATATATATATATATATATATATATATATATATATATATATATGCACACACATATACACATATTCATATACACACACATACAAATACAACAATATATACATATACATGTATACACACATGCATATACACACGCATCTTGTATGGATAATACCCCTATGATCACACCACATGCACAATATGATCTCTATTCCACAGAATTTAAATTTTGGGTCAATTGTGGGTTTTTTGCAGTTAATATTGTCGTATATAATCCACTTTTCATCACTAGTCACGGTCTATTTGAGGAGCGTTTAGTTAGGATGATACCTTCTTTATTATTGCTGGTTCCCACACAATCGAAATTAGTAATGAGCCAGTATTATTTTTATACAAAATTTCAAACTATTCATATATTCTTATAAATCTTTAGATATATCCCAGCCTTTTCTTTTCTAGTTCTGTCTATGTGTTTTATCAATCTTACACTCACTGTATCTTGTCGCATTCAATATTCATAATTTTCATTTCATAATTTCACGGGACAAATAATACTTGATCAAATCATTTTGCCTCGATTTTCATTCATCCTGATATAAAAAGAAAAGTTTCTAAACAGACTTTTCAAAAACTTACTTTTACAAATGTTCGAAAAGTCTCATAACATGTAAGTACATTTATTTATACATATATATACGACCTTATATAAGCCAATATAAGTAAACCTATTAGTAAGCGTACATGAAATTGTATTAGTTTCTTAATAGGCCTACGTATGCGTGTTTCTTATCTTTCGATGACAATTTCTTAATTTTATTGAGCTTCCATTTTAAATTCAAAATTCTACCCATTATGTACAATTTTCCCAGATTTGTATACATACACATATATATATATATATATATATATATATATATATATATATATATATATATATATATATCGGTTGTGTGTGTCTTCTCATATGTTTACTGATATTTTTGGTAGATGTATAGCTAACTAAATACTTTTATCTGAAAGAATAAAGAGCCTACAGCATTTTAAAAGTAAATTCCGCCGTTAAGTTCATTCTATGATTATTTAATTTCATTTTACCTCTTCATTTACTTTCTTCTATTTCCATTTATTTATTTCATTTTTTTTTTTTTTATTTATTTACCTTACTCTCCCAATTTTTCGTGTTTGATGTCCACGATTAATTCTCATCAGAAAAATATGCACCACTCTCGCTTTGCCAAATGTACATTAATCAGTAAGAAAAGACAAAGTCACGCGAGATTTTGCCCCGTTTTTAACGTTTGCACGTCATCTCCATAATTACCTCCCTTTCCTGACGAGCCGCAATTGTACTTGCCATTCTGGACATGTTGTCGCTGAATTCGATTTTTTAGTACAACCGAAGCGCTCGGATAAACTTCCAATGTCTGCATTCTTATGTGTTTATACATTCTGACGTTTTGGAGAAAGAAAAAAACGGAAAAACGAAATATTTTTGCAGGCTACGAGTGGAAAAGTTAACTTTCTTCATACAAGCCTTTAGGTAACCTGAAAGTTTTAAAAGCCACTGAAAATCATCTTACGGTATTTTAATCTAAATTAATGATGTCTAATGCCAACGACAACGGCTGAGACGGAATTCATTTTTATTCTTTTCGTCTAAACTAAAATTTTGGGAGCCATGTTCCTTTTTTTATTTCTAAAACTAATTTTAATATATATTTATTTAACTCATCATATACATATATTTTATATTGAATCTGATTTTTGAATTGCTTGTTAATGACTTCATCAAAATATGTATAAAAGGAAAGACAACTAAATGCTCTGTATGTTGCTTTATAAAGTTACTGAATGCACAGATTATAATAGACTTTTAACCTTATACGGTTCTATATTCATGCAGTGCTGCTCAAAAAACATTTAAACTTATTTAATTTCACCGAGGTAGTATGCTTTTTTGTATTTTTATCCTGTTACAGAAGGATCGATTCCTATTCCAGATGGTACCATGCAGCTAATATGCCTGAATTTCTCGTGGTAAACACAGTTCGACAATTATTTTTTATTTTGTTTTGCAAAGAAAATACATTACGCGTGAATATGTAATTCTTTCAATTGAAGAATATGAAGCCGCTACAATTTTTTAATCATATCACCCCATGCAAGACAGTAAAGCCACTAAAACACAAGGGGTTACTAAGTGTGAAAGAATACAAAAAAAAAAAAGAAAAGAAAGGTAAGCATTATTAACAAGCGAGAACAATAGAAGAGTTATCAAGAAGACAGTCGATAACGAGTGACGTTTCCTTTACATTTTTGAAGCTCAAAATTGACTGGGAAGCAAGATTCCGGAGGAGATTCCCACAAGCAAGAAGTGCGATAGAAGAAACTGTTAGCATAGAACTTACGGTTACATCTAGCCAATTCAATTGTAAAATGATGAGACCGTGCCGCCAATCAAGTTCTACGCTTAAATTCATAAAGTCTATGTACTATAGCGAAATCTCCATTCAAACAGTTATCATGAACGTATTTATAGAAAATGCAGAGGGAAGCTGCACTACGGTGGCAGGAAAATGACTGAAGCCGAGACGCCAGGTCAGGGCGAATAAAATTGCTGATTTATTAAGAATCTCTAGATATACAACAGGAGCACCGGACCATATGGGGCGGTAATATTCAAAGCATGGATGAATGGTAGATTTATAAATACGTAAGATAGATTTAAGAAAGAAAAAAATGTACAGAACAAAAGTGTGAAACAACTTTCTTAGCAGCAGACCTATCAATGGATTCAATATAATCTATCCACTTCATGTAACCTTGAATTTTAGCCCGAGAAGACGCAACGGGTGCCTCTCACGGAGATTAGTATCAGTCAAGCAGGAAGGGGTTTTCATGTGTGATATGTCCCGGAAAGGGATATATTTGATCGAAGTAGCTAAGTGGGTTTGGTTACTATAACCAAGTAGTACATGGTAGCAGTAATCGACTGGTACGCGTCGTAGTCGCAGGTAATAGTTGTAGACCAATAGAATAGCCATAGACGTAGTCCAATGGGCGTTATCATAGACTAAAACTCTGTCGTACATACACGTCCGTCTGTATTTATGACGGACACCAGCCAATCATATTCCAGTGAGGGGGAACTCAGGTGTATGCATATTCCATTATATCAATGTGATTAATAGAGAAGTTTCGTTTGGGAGACATTAAAATTAACAAGCCTTTCCTTGCCCCAGTTAACAACTTATTGTAGGTATTTTTTAAGATCAGACTTACTATCGAGACAGATTTGAATCATATCTGATTGACTCGTGATCAAGAAAACTACAGATTTCCGACTGACATAAAATGGGAAACAGGAAGGAGTCTTTCATTTGATTAATCGGGAGAATAAAAAGCAGGGAACACGAACGTTGATTTTCAAAACTAATAGACATGTTCCATAGCGAGATTTGTACAGTACCTATTTTAATGTCATCATTTTCTAATTCTTGCTACCTTATTCTTGCTGCACAAATGTAAGAAATATATATTTTTAATCTTTTTTTTCTAAAACATGATTTCTAAAACAAAGAGGCAAAGAATATATACGATAAACGGTCTTTTGAAACGTTTCGTTTTAGACTCACAAAATTTCGTCTCTCTATTTAATGGACCTAGAAGATTTTAATGCGAACAATAATTGTGTGGCTAATGATGGGTCGGGCGCCTCCCTTTTTTTCTGTTTTATGGATTAGATATGTTTCTTGCATTATACCATGCCACTCTGGAAGTATTACTGGTATCATGTAATCGAGTACTACCTACCATATGCACAGATCATTGGTAACAAAACATGGTCACCAATCAGGCATTTTTGATAAGGAGGATGACGAGACATTAAAAACAAGACGCTCCAAGAGGGCGGATAGACCTTCTTATAGGATTCAACGTCTATTGAGTACAATAGGGCAAACTGAGCTCTGTCCCTATCTACGTAGACAATGTTGTGATGGTACGGCCTCACTGGGCAGACGCTCTCCCAGGTCAACAGCCAGGATGGATGGATAACTCTTCCGATGGAATATATATATATATATATATATATATATATATATATATATATATATATATATATATGAAAATTTCTCCGATTTAACCAGTAGAGAAGACAATATTTATGAATAAAAATTAAAATAGGAAAACTGGTAGTTGCTGTGGACTTTATCAAAGCAAAATACTTTGCTTTGATAAAGTCCACATTGAACGAAACGCGTCAGCAATTACTAGTTTTCCTATTGTCATTTTATTCATATATATATATATATATATATATATATATATATATATATATATATATATATATATATATATATATCAGATGCAACAACAAAATTGTCCAAATTGTGTAACCGCAAAATTGTACATTTATTAGATTAAGCTTTGAACCGTTGTATCTTAGAAATGATTAAAGATATCTTATTGGAATTCTCCGAGGTTTTTATAAAGCTATTGCACTATACTTTGAATAATAATAATGTATTTAGCTCTAAGTTGGAATGATGATCCCTCTTGCTGCTGTCAAGTCCTGATCCAGTTTTTCTCTCTATTGTTCCCTCTTTCTTAAAAGTATTCACCGTACTCTTGATGGTTCTTGAATAGACATTGAAGATGGAAGCCAGAGTATGAATGTTTGTACCATTACTGAGGGCATAAATGATCTTTTTCCGCTCACCATTGCTCAGTTGGGAAGACATTGTGGCTCTAAGACAAAACGATTTTAACGTGTTGTCTTTCTAGCTGAATAACTCGAAGTTTTTTCTTTTCCGTGTTTCTTACGACAAATGATGTCAACATGGCTAAACATTCTCTCTGAAAACATGAGAAAAAGAAACTCAGTTTAATTAATTGTTGGTTCCTTAGATATTAAACATTTTGTGGGATGGATAATGATCCCATGCTGTTACACGATTTGGACAATTTTGCTGTTACACCCGGTATATATATATATATATATATATATATATATATATATATATATATATATATATATATATATATAATAAAAAGACTTAAACACTAAACTTCCATGGTTATAATTTATTACATTGGAATCGTAATTACGATCCAATTCAACAGACCTACAAATTCAAAAAATATATATATATCATACTTATTATAAAACCAATGTTGTGTGTGTGTGTGTGTGTGTGTGTGTTGTGTGTGTGTGTGTGTGTGTGTGTGTGTGTGTGTTTTTATATATGGTATCGGATTTCCTACATTTTTCAACCGATTTCAACAAAACTTTACTTTTTTTTGGCATGTAGTGTTTCTTATTGTTTTGTACACTTTTTTATTTTTACATTCAGAATGCTTTAAAAATTCCATTTATAAGACAATTGTTTATAATAAAATTCTATTCAATCGGGAGACACATAACGATTGAAAACAATGTTTTTGTTTGAGTTTGGGTTTGACCAATTCGTAAAAAAATAAAATAAAAAAACTAATTAAGTCATGCGTGTGCGTCAACCTTAAACAATAATCTTTGTCAATTTTATTTTTCAGTCTTTTATGATGGTTGATACTTGATCTATCTCTTACTGTTACATCCCAGGGCAACATGGGCTCTACTATTAATATATATATATATATATATATATATATATATATGTGTGTGTGTGTGTGTGTGTGTGTGTGTGTGTGTGTGTGTGTGTGTGTGTGTGTGTGTGTGTGTGTGTGTGGCGGCTTTTCACAGATATTTCCATGACCGCCAGACCTGACTATTCTTTTTTATTTCTTACCAGCCACCTCCTCTTTTTTTTTTTTTTTTTTTTTAGCTCTTTGGCCACATTTGCAGAAATATTTTCCTCCGTCTATTGTCTTTGTCTCTTGCTGTGCGCCCCGCCAACCGGCATTTTTTTTTCGTCTACATTTCTATAATATCTCTTATTACGGTCTATTCTCCCATCTATATTAACCGCTTCCTGAATCTTCCAGTTCTCCATAGCTTTGCTTTCCCATTGCTGTTCGTTCATTTCTAATTTTGTTTAAAAGCGCTCTTGTTAATTTCCCCGTTTTGCACCTGTGCGTTACTCCTGGCACCAGATATACATATACACTTCACCTTGTAAGCATATTGCTAAGGTGCTTATCATTATTTTTCTATTTTTGTTAAAAGCTTTCCACCCCATCTTCATACGTCATTTTATTTCATTTCCGTGGTCTTTCTTTAATGCTATCCCTTGGCTAAATATATATATATATATATATATATATATATATATATATATATATATATATATATATATATATATATATATATATATATATATATATATATTTATTCTTGGATTTCTTCCAGATCTTTGTCTCTATTTTTATGATCTCTTTGGGATTGTTATAATCGAACGTTACTTTCGTTTTTATTTGAAAGCCTAAATTGAAACTTGCAGTGTTTTTTTTTTGGGGGGTATTTTTGTAATTCATTTGAGAAATCTGTTATTAGTAAAATGTCATCAGCAAATTGGAGATAATTTAAATATTCTTTATTCTGTGTTTAATCGCATCCTTTCACAAATCGTTTTCCGGGAGATGTTTTCAAGATAGGCAGTGCTGAAAGGTTCCAGACAACCCCTCTCCCCAGCCAAAAAACGATTTTCAGCCATGAAACGTATTTGCTTTTCCCCTTATTCACACCGCAGGTCAAATCCCTTGGAAACTTTCCTCTACTCTCCCCAAATCTTTCACTCTGTTCCACTCGGACTGCTTCGTCCAAACAATCTCTATTTTGTAGAACAGACTCCGGAGAGGATGCTTCCCTGATCATTGCAATCCTAACCTCTTCCAGTCTAGTCTTAACCGTTATTTTCCCTACATATCTTCATAAACTGCACTTTTTATCTCCTCTTACATCAATACAACGAATTCATTTACTAATCTTCTATCTTGAGTGGCTGCTTGGCCTTGTATTGGATGAACAGTTAATAAAAAAGCTAATGATTAGACTGAGATAGATAGATAGATAGATAGATAGATAGATAGATAGATAGATAGATAGATAATCATAATATTCACTTCCCTCTTATATTCAAATCACATCCCTCATTCAGTAATCTACTTTCAGTGACTTTTGATCCTTGTAGGGGTTTATGTTTAACAAAAAAAAGGTAGCACTCCAAAATACATTCTGTATATCTGCAATGACATTTTATGAAATATTTAATACCTCCAAATTTTAATACGATTCAAGCATTGTTTTCTAAAATATTACTTTCAAAATTCCAAGTCATTATTTCCTCCTTTTAAATTTAATAACCAACCAACGACATGTTTATTCGTATGAATTTCAAAAGTAGACAAATCTTTAATCGCTGTGGAATTTTTCTCCTGGGTAAGACAATAAACTACATCCTGCGTCCTGGGTAAGACGATAAACTGCATCCAGCAGCAAGGTCTCTGATCAGGAGGTTTTGAGGAGCGTGGAATCACCTCTTAATTGCTGGTGTTCCCAGGTCCACCCTGACCCGGGGTGGTAGCACCTGTTAGGGTCCCAACTATGGGTAAATAGTTAACCCCGAAACTGGGGTCAAAATACAATGAAAGTATAAAAATATGTTTTAATACCAGAAATAAAATTTTGAAGGAAAATTATTTCCAGCAACACATTATTACCAGCAATACATTTTTGAAGAAAAAAAATATTACCAGCAATATATGTTTGAAGAAAAAATATTACCAACAATTTACCAACAATAAATTATTACCAGCAGTACATTTTTGAAGAAAATAAATATTACCAGCAATATATTTTTGAAGAAAAAATATTACCAGCAATTTACCAGCAATACATTATTACCAGCTGTACATTTTTGAAGAAAATAAATATTACCAGCAATATATGTTTGAAGAAACAATATTACCAACAATTTACCAACAATAAATTATTACCAGCAGTACATTTTTGAAGAAAAAAAAAATTACCAGCAATATATGTTTGAAGAAAAAATATTACCAACAATTTACCAACAATAAATTATTACCAGCAGTACATTTTTGAAGAAAATAAATATTACCAGCAATATATTTTTGAAGAAAAAATATTACCAGCAATTTACCAGCAATACATTATTACCAGCTGTACATTTTTGAAGAAAATAAATATTACCAGCAATATATGTTTGAAGAAACAATATTACCAACAATTTACCAACAATAAATTATTACCAGCAGTACATTTTTGAAGAAAAAAATATTACCAGCAATATATTTTTGAAGAAAAAATATCACCAGCAATTTACCAGCAATACCTTTTTAGAAAAAAATATTACAGACATTTTTGAAGAAAAAAATATCACTAACAATATATTTTTGAAAAAAAAATATTACGGGCAATAAAAACCTTGTCGGAATTAAATAACCCATTGAGGTTGATATGCCATAAAACAAAGCAAACGAAACTAAGAAATTTCCCATAATTTTTCGTAAAATTAACATTTAAAACTAGTAGAAGAAATAATTTTATGATTACATTTGTTTGTAATGTTTTTCCGTATCGGCCTATATTTCGCTTAGCCTCTCTTTCTTCTGAGAATTTTTGTTATCTATCTTACCCGATCAAAAGAATAAATAGTAAGAACAATGATAGTGCATAATGAATAGTAATAATGAACTTGGTTATGCCCGATTGATTAACGTCTCTAATGTGCCCTTCAGTGGAATCACTACATGAAAATGTGTCTTCAATAGATCAATTGCGCATTTGCCATCGGCGACAGAAGATGGCAGTCGTGTCCAAGTAAATAAGATTTCGAATGCTGACCCTCAATGCAGAAATATTGGCGTTATCTGCCTACACTCATTTCCCACCAATACAAACACTACTGTCCTTGTGTCAGAATAAGTAAATATGAATAGATGTTAATAAAATGATCGTGTTTCTATGTAAATACGTAGGTAAGTTGTAATAATCATCCTTGCCTCTGATTGGTTGTCATGAAAAGCCACTCAACATCACAATGGCGACGTTCTTTTTTTTCGAAATGATTGCGTCTCAGTTTGTTCGCCATTTTTGCTACTATCTTCTCAGGAATCCTTAAGTAAAATCCTAACCATTTTTAGTCTACTTTTCTTAAAGCAATGTTCTCTCTCTCTCTCTCTCTCTCTCTCTATATATATATATATATATATATATATATATATATATATATATATATATATATATATATATAAACCCTAAATCTGAAGAACAAAAATCTGTGAAAGAAATAAAAACAATTAACAGAAATAAATTTGTGATGAAGGAATAGGCAAGTATTCTATCTGTAGATTAATGGCTGCACCATTCACCTGAGATGTCAGATTAACCGGGTTGTAGAGATTAAAACACCGAAGGTGAGAATATTAGTTTATTAATTAATAGAATGCTTATTGGTATTCGAAAATCCAGACCAACCAACAAAATACAGTATCGGTACGCATACACTTACCCATTGTGTTTTATTCTAACGAATTAAATGATAAAACTACACCTTTACGGTTAGGTTTGGTTTGACTTGGTTCATTTTGTTATACGGCATGTCACCCTTAATGAGTTTTTAATGCCGACAAGATTTTTAGAATAGGTTCGTATGAATAAAATATGTATTCTTTGTAAGAAATCAGTTTGTGGATCAGGTTTCATTAAGGTATTTTTTTCTTTTGTAAAGAGGGTTTTTGTCGAGAGTTAAATGAATTGCTGGTAATATTTGTTTTTTATCAAAAATGTATTGCTAGTAAATTTTTAAATGTATTGCTGCTAATATATTATTTCAAAAAAGTATTGCTGGTATTTTTACTATAAAAAACTATTTTTACACTTTTATAGAGTTTTGACTCCAGGTTGAGGGTTATCTATTTGCCCCTAACTTGGACTTTAACAGGTGATACCACCCCCGGGTCAGGGTAGACCTAGGAACAGCAGTAATTAATAAGTGGTCCCATGCTCCTCAAAATTTCACGATCAGAGGCCTTGCTGCCGGATGTAGTTTTTATACCCAGGACGTAATACCTTTACGACTTCCTTTGCTCTGAAGAAACATGTATACATGTAGACAAGCACTGTTATAGAAACAATAATACTACTGTGTGATTAATTACCGCAATTAATTACATATAATATGCTTTTGTTCAGAATTTCAAATCATATGCGTCACCATATTCAGTGGGGTATGACAGAAAATATTTTATACTTACATTGTATGTATGTCAAACTACAGATTCCCCCATGGAATATAGGTTCAAAATTTTGCCAAGACAAGTGTTCCTGTTGTGTTTTCAGTAACAAGTACTTCTTTTTTTACATTTTCAATTCAGAGTTTTTTTTTTCTCCTAGATTGGTTGCCAACCAAAGGTATAAAGTGTTATAGTACCTAATTTATTGTAATAGACTCTCCCACACATAATAAGTAGTAATAGTAGTAGTAGTAGTAGTAGTAGTAGTAGTAGTAACGGTCGCCAGTTGGGCTCAGTGGTGTTAAGTGAGTCAGTCGATGTCGGACATTAAAGTATCAACCATCACAACTAGATTGCTGCGTCATTAACTCTTATTTCAAGTTCCTAACGTTTTGTACGTCGGACTCTTTTAGGACAGACTTCGTGAAATACAAGCCTTCACTGAGAAAAGTACTCTACAACATAAAGCCAAGACGAGAAAAGAAGCATTCATACCTTTCCAAAGCTATTTGTACGAAAGCGAACACAATGTTCTCGGTTGTCATTTGAGATCGATACACCAATCAGATTATATCAATCACCTTGATCAATGGTTTCCAAACTTTTTTTTTTCTCTGGGCCGCATTTTCGGAATAAAAATTGGCTCGTGTCTCAGCAATTTTTATGCGATAAAAAGTACATTTAAAAATTAAAAAAAACAAAAAAAAACAGAGAGATTGGATTAAAAGAGATAACAAGCGAACTTCAAGTCATAAAATTATCATTGATAACTCTCCCCACCAATTTGCGGACCTAATATTCTTAATACTTGATATAATGCAGAAATATCACAATGTTAAAATTGGTCAATAATTATGTATAACTATTTATAATTGGACTCATGCATGCAATTACAAGTAACCCATAATAATATTTGAAATTTTGAAACGGTGCCGCCACTATTCATCTCGAAGTTCTCGACAAAATCCAAGATATGCAGTGTGCTCGTCCTGACTTAGAGTCTCTACTTCACTCACTTTCTCACCGACTTAATGTGGCTTCCCTCTGTCTTTTCTATAAATATTTTCATGGCATCTGCTCCGATGAGCTATTTTCACTGGTGTCCTCACAGCATGAATTTAAGCATCTCGATCCCAGCCTTTTACTGTTGAAACAGTTAAATGTAACCGCTTCTTCTACTCCAACATCTTCTTCTCTTGCACTTCCCGACAGTGGAACTCCCTTCCTCTTACTTATTTCCGTGATAATCATAATCTTCAAAAATGTAAATGCAATGTCAATCGCCATTTTCTATTGCCTTGATCTCCTGTTCTTCTTTTAATCCCCCTCCGTTCTTCTTTTTATCCTTTCCTCCCAACTCCTCATACCCAGTCTTTTTGCTTACTTACACTCTCTGTAGTCCCTTGCATATTAGTATCACTCCCGCCTTGCTTAGGGTGAAATGCTTAAAAAAATATATTTCTTTTTGGCATATGAATTTTTTTAAAGTGTTTCTAAATCTTAGATTGTCTTTCAATCATTCAGCCCCACTTGCTATCCTCTGTTTGGAAACCACGAGCCTACATTAATGTATAACAAAAATTTTAAATCAATGACCAAACACATTGTTTTATTAAAGAAAACATACATATTAAACATATTTTAGTCAACTGTACTGTTTCCAATAACCAAGTTAGACATTATAATCGTTATAACTCCGGTCAGCGTAGTAGATGTGATCGTCTTCTACGATGTCGTCGTCGTCCACAGAGTCATTGTTATCATTCTTCATCAAAAAGGATGTCATCCTTATTGCTGTTCAATACGTTCCTGATGTGTTTTTTTTTTTGCGGGGGGCATGTTGCAATGCCAGGTTTCTAATCTCTAAATGCATTTAACGGAAATATTTGGTCGGGTCCACTTCTGTTTGTACGCAGCTGATACTTGATTGTTTCATTATACACTCATCATCTTCCACTGTGAGCTTTTTTCGGATGCATTCGTAAATTGTTGTGTTTAAAAGCATGATGTAAACTGCATTATTCTTTTATGCAACGTATCCCTTTAGAACGGGGACGATCGCTGTTCCCCACAAACTTCCTATCCTCTAGCTATCATCTCTAATCTCTAAATATGTTTTCTTTTTCTCATATTATTTCATACTCAGTAGCCTTGCGTCTTAGTGGCTTTATTGCCTTTCTTGGGATGAAATGATTAAAAAAATTCCTGTCTCTTTACTCTCGTTCCTAAATCCGGTTCTGCCATATATTTACACAAATTCTTTAGGTAGGTTACTCGTCGTTTCCCTCTGTGTGTATTGTCCTGTGAGCGTTAAACTCTCCAAGCCCTCTTTCCTCATTATGTGTTCTAGAAATGTCATCTGTCACTTTCTGATACTAATTATAAATTTCCTTTTTAAATTCTTACGTTTAGTTGACGTGAACCAGAAAAAATGTTGAGAAAATGTTAAATTTAGATCAAATTTTGCCTCGACAAATTTTAAAAAGTCCGTGCGTATTATATACAATATATTTCCCCAGAATTTCTTAGCCTCCGGTTACTGGTAATTACTATAGACGAGTGCGTATTGTACACAAATAATTACGTTATTATGAAATCAATTCGAATGTTATTTTTTTTTTGTTTCATTGCTTATTTGAATCACGCCATGTAGCGACGAATAAAAACAAAATCAGAAATATTTCAGATAGAATTTGTGAGTTCGTGGTAAGAATTTCAATGGATCTGACGATTTCCCGGCAGATGAATGTGCAAGAAATTAATCAATGTTGGCGGGGAAGTGATTCTTTGATTATTTTTGTTGTTGTTCAATCACTTCCTGATTGTGTGTGTGTGTGTGTGTGTGTGTGTGTATTTTATTTTTAGCTCTTGTTTGTAACAAGTATTTCAGATTCTTAGGCATTTATATGTAGAATGCACTGACTTCTCTCTCTCTCTCTCTCTCTCTCTCTCTCTTATTCTTTCTCTCTATCTATTACGTACAACTACTCTCTCTTTTATAGATCTATCATTTACTTTTGCTTTTATTATCCCTTTCATTCACTTTCTCTGTCACTTAAATGTTTTTCTTTCTCTCGTTCTTATTTTCAAAGAATGTTCATATCTATCTATCTATCTATCTATCTATCTATCTATCTATCTATCTATCTATCTATCTATCTATGTTCATATTAATTTCTATTCTTATCTATCCATTTCGTTCTGTACAAATCTATGTACCTCATGCTTTTTATATTTTTCTCAGTTTGTTAATAGATATCTATCTCGCTCGCTAGCTAGCTCGCTAGCTAATTATCAATCTATCTCAGCCTGTTCATATCTATCTATCTATCTATCTATCTATCTATCTATCTATCTATATCTTGTCTTCTGCTTGTCTCTCTCTATATATTTTCTTTATATCTATCTTGATTTGTTTCTTTGATGTTATATATTCATTACTTATGTTTGACGACAGTAATTCTCAGTGTTGTGTTTAAATGGACACGTTGTTTCACTCAGGATCAAATAAGGAAAAGCGTACTTTCTGAACAAGTGATTTATGTATACGTATCATTAAAAGGCTTCAATCGTAAAAGCGCATTAACAACAGGCAGCTACCCACAGTGGTCTGCGGGAATATGAACTACAGGATTAGAAGTCAAAGACAGTCATGTAGAAATTGAATCTAAGAGAAAGAGAGAGAGGGAGAAAGAGAGAGAGGGAGAAAGAGAGAGAGGGAGAAAGAGAGAGAGGGAGAAAGAGAGAAAGAGGGAGAGAAAGAGAGAGAGAGAAAGAGGGAGAGAAAGAGAGGGAGAAAGAGAGAGAGAGAAAGTCAAAGACAGTCATGTAGAAATAGAATCTAAGAGAAAGAGAGAGAAAAAGAGAGAGGGAGAAAGAGAGAAAGAGAAAGAGAGAGAGAGAAAGAGACAGCGAGAGAGAGGGAAAGAGACAGCGAGAGAGAGAAAGAAAGAAAGAAAGAAAGAAAGAAAGAAAGAAAGAAAGAAAGAAAGAAAGAAAGAAAGAAAGAGAGAAAAAGAAGAAGAGAGAAAGAGAGAGAGAAAAAGAGAGAAAGATAAAGAGAGAGAGAGAGATTTAAAACCTTTTACAACTTTCCGTGAGATCGGATATGGTGAAAAGATCTCGGTTCCATATTTGACAGAAAATAAAACTTCTTCGCTCCGCCTTTCATTCAATTTCGAATAAAGAGGGTCTTACAAGAACAAGAACAAAAATATAAGTTATATCAAAATGTTCTCAGCCTTAGATAACTTCGGCATTGACAAGATCTTGGAAGTAATAAATGAAATATATAACTGTAACAAAGAAAACCGGCGGACCTCACTAAATCCACCTTCATAACATTACCCAAGCGACCAGGTGTAAACAAATGCCAACTCCCTAAGACAATTAGTTTAATGAATTAAAAACCAAAGTAATGTTACGAATCTTGATAAATACAGCGTAGAATAGAATTAGACCGGAAATAGGACAAAAAGAATGCGGTTTTCCCAAGGATACCGGAAGAGGAACTGCAATATTCATGATCTGAATGTTAGAAATAGCAATACAAATGCAGAAGGATGTGCACTTACGTTTTTATAGATTATCCAAAATCATTTGGCAATGTATAGCACAAGGATCTATTTGAACTGCTAGGAAAACTCGATCGATATCGAAAAGATGTTAAACATTATACTAAACTAACACTAGAAACAAACCACCTCTATCCGGATAGAAAATAAAAAAAGGGCGGCTTCTCCTCGGATTTATTCAAAACGCTTCTGTGACGCTATTTTAAGGGAACAGGAGATCCTACCAGGATTAGTTATTGGTGATTGATTAGTTAACAATATAAGATATTTAGATTACACTGCGTTATGGCGGAATTGGAAAGGAAACTACAGGACCTAGGCAGTGTTGTAGAAGAAAGCGAGAAAAACGGACTAGAAGACAGAAAGTATGGCCATCAGCAAGACAAAAAAAGCCCAAGATGCGAGTTACGAATTGGAGATGTCAATCTCAAGCAAGAGCAGAAGTCTAAATATCTGGGAAGCGTTTTAACAGAGTATGGAAAATGTGACACCGAAATCCGAACACAGCATTGCATGAGCGAAAGAAGTATTCCAAACTCTAATGAAAGTATTCCAAAATCTAAAGAAAGTATTCCAAACTCTAATGAAAGTATTTCAAAGTCTAATGAAAGTATTTTAAAATCTAATGAAATATTCCAAAATCTAATGAAAGTATTTCAAAATCTTATGAAAGTATTTCAAAATTTAATGAAAGTATTTCAAAATCTAATGAAAGTATTCCAAACTCTAATGAAAGTATTTCAAAATCTAATGAAAGTATTCCAAATTCTAATGAAAGTATTTCAAAATCTAATGAAAGTATTCCAAACTCTAATGAAAGTATTTCAAAATCTAATGAAAGTATTCCAAACTTTAATGAAAGTATTTCAAAATCTAATGAAAGTATTCCAAACTCTAATGAAAGTATTCCAAACTCTAATGAAAGTATTCCAAACTATAATGAAAGTGCTGAGAAACGGAAAAAAGACGTCGTTAGAAACAAATAAAATAGTGCTGGATTGCTATGTGATACCCATCTTTATATGGCAGTGAAGTTATTCAATCTCCCTACGGATGTGGAGAAAACTAATGTCGGCCGAAATGTGGTTCTGTAGGATATTTAAAGTTCCATGGACGGATCAAGAAAGCAACAAGGAAGCCTTAAAGGAAATGAACACATACTCTGATATCAGGAAAAGACAGCTGAAGTTCCTTGGACACATAATGAGGAAAGAGGGCTTGGAAAACTTAACCCTCACAGGACATACTGAGAGCAAAAGAAATAGAGGAAGGTAGTGAGAGGGTCCTGAGACAAAGATGTGCCCTCTCACCAGATATAAACCTCTACAGCGACACTATCCCAAGGGAAATGGAGATCCTAACAGGGTTTATTATCGGTGAGTTTCATCTTAACAACATAAAATGCGTAGTTGAATCTGTGTTGATAGTCAACTCGGAAAGGAAACTACAGGGCATCCTCGACAGGTTAGAAAACGAAAGTGAGAAAAAAAGGGGGGCCAACAATAAATTAGAAGAAGACAGAAAATATGGCGATTAGCAAAAGAAAAAGCCCAAGATGTGAGTTACGAATTGGAGATGTCAATCTCAAGCAGGAACAGAAGTTTAAATATCTGGGAAGCGTTTAAACAGATTATGGAAAATGTGACAGCAAGATCCGAAGAAGCATCGTGCTAGCGAAAGGAACATTCCAAAAAGCTAAGCAAGGTACTGAGAAACGGGAAAAGATTCCTCAAAAACAAAGAAAGGTTTGATGGATTTCTATGTAACAGTGAATGCAGCGAAAATGTAGCTCTACAGAAGGATACTGAGAATTCCGTGGACGGAGAGAGCAATTAGAACGTCTTAAAGAAAATAGAAACATAATGAACATTTCTACAGGAAGAGAAAACTGAAATTCCATGGACGCATAAAGAGGAAGGAGGGCTTGGAAAACTTGATGCTCACAGGGCATATTGATAGCAAGTGAGATAGGGGAAAGGAGCGAGACACTTACCTGACGGGCTTGTGTGAATGAATGGCTGAACGGTGTGAGGTGGGGGCCTTAGCAAAGGTAGAAAAATTGAGAACGTTTCGGAGAGATATTATCATCTATGCTCTTTGCGTTCATGCTTGGAAGAGTGAAACAGACTGTCGCCGCTCCATGTTGACCTCAGTGTCCACTTTTACATATATATATATGTGTGTGTGTGTGTGTATGTGTGAATGCGTGCGTGCGCGTTTGTGTGTGTGTGTGTGTGTGTGTGTGTGTGTGTGTGTCATTATACTGGAATAGACATTGAACTCAGATTTCACATCAAACTGTCAAAGGAAGGCTCCAGACGGAAATGAATAATCACGAATTACCCCATTATGAATGGGTGTTTTCTAGAATAACTATCAGCACATGAGAAAAACCGCTGGCCAGATGAATTCATAAGCAACCACTCCAAAGAAGAGGCAGTATCTCATACACCGCAGTCAGAATGTAAGGTCCAAGTTTCTCTCCATCTATGTAGATTTCTAGATTCATATCTATGTTATACTATTCACATTTCAAAACAAAGCTTGAGTTAAATATTTATATAGTTTCAACATGTTTTATTAAAGTAATTTGAGTTATTATAAAAACTGCAGTCTTAATAAATTAATATTTATTTAATGCCTCTGAAATCTAATAAAAACTTTTTTTTTCTTTTTTCCATAATATATGTTGAAACTTGGATGGATCTAACAAATGCTGAAAAACAAAATAATAACAAACTTATTGAGAGAATGTCCACATTGGAGATATGAAAGGAGCATCACAGAGATCATCGAACGATAAAGAGGACTTGAAGATGTAACTAAGATAAGTACTAAAAGGAAAAAGCTTTAAGAACGTCAACTGGAGGGGACCGTAAACTAAAGACATTTATAACAAAACATCCACATTTAACAAGTGCTCAGATCTTTGAACAAGCTGGAATTGAGGAAGTCAAAAAGAACAAAAGGTGTAGAAAATTTCACAAATTAGGATCTGTCAACAAATCTCCTAAGCAAACTCCTCTTATTAAAGCAAATCATTTAATGCGTCAAAGATGGGCCAAGAAATACATGGAATTGCCTTCTCTAAACTAATTTTCACGGGCAAATCCAGAGTAACATTTGATAAACTTTACATGCGGGCCGTCGGGATTCTATCCGATGCAGATGTCTCTCTCAAGACTAACTATTGCGATTTCAGAGACAAGATTTCTTTGAAAGTTTCAAAGTGAAATGTATATTTACGAACGACAATGCTCCTTCTAATGTATGCAAGGTTGCCCATTAATTTATTTAACGTTTAAAGATTTATAGGAGAGAAGATAATAGAATGGTCACCATCAAGTCCCGATATGAATCCGATCGAAAATCTATGGTCAGCTGTGAAGAGCAAATTATATCAATGTGGCAAACAATATGACAGCGACGCAGACCTATGGAAAGCAATTAAAACCACTACGTTGGAAACAGAACATACTGTAGTAAACAAAATCAATAAATAATCGATTGATAGCTGTTATTGAGACGAAGGATCGTTATATTAAGATGTAAATGCTTCAAAGATTTATCATATATGTTTGTTATTTTGTTCTGTTATAGGTATTGATTAATTGTTGATGATTTTATAACCTTGTTATTGAAGTAAAAAGTGATTTTCTGGGTCTGCATAATAACTTCCGACTGCAGGTTTTTTTTATTATAAATCCAATAACGAGACAACACTCAAGTTCAGATTATACGGTTGAGCGAGTTCGAACTTCCTTCGAGTGGAGCCCCCATAAATCGATCAAAAGAGCCAGTAAAGAAACTTCAGCTTCCTACAACTGTTTGGCATGTCTTAAAAAGACGACTGCACATCGCACCTTACAAGCTACAGTTAACCCAACAGTTGCAGGACACTGATAAACCAGCTCATCGTGACTTATGCATTGCAATGCAAGAGAAGTTGGATGATGGCAGATTTGATGTGTGCCGTGTGACCAACGATGCTTACATTGAACATCTTTGAACATTCCATGTAAAACTTGAGATTAAATTCTTTCAGAATATGTTAGGCGCGTTTTTATATCCTTAATAGTTTTTGAGATATTCAATGTCAAAATGGGCCCAAGACTTTTGGAACACCCTGTATATTTATTTTATTAAAAACGTAATTAAATTTTTTTAAATTAAAAACGTGTTATTTTCTTGCTAATTAGACTGCTAAAGTTCACTGTTTTAGCTTACTCTACTATTTTCTTGTATAGAGGTTTCTTTTTGTGATTGAAGTATGAGAAAAAAATCCTGTCAGAAAAATATTTTTAATAAAAATGTTTTTGTTCCTATCTGATATTTATTTCGCCGGCAAAATATTCAACTAAAAAGCAACATCAAAAGTACTTTAACTAAAACCTAGCCACTTGCATTCCAGGATACCCGTCTACTATGGCAGCTAGCCAATCCCTATTGCAGACGCCTGCTCTGTAGTTTATACAACAACTATGCTGAGCAGACCTTAATTGCAGTTTCTTGGAAAGAGCGTGTTATCAACACCCTCGGCCATGCTATGGTTAGCCCTCAAGGTTTCCGTCTACCCAATTTTACTCCCAAGGCTTTCCAAAGGTGCTACACCCTAAGATCGACCCCTCCAGTCTGATAACATCAGGAAGTCTCCTCCTGACAAATCGATCACGGTGCGATTTGAACACGGGTCTTAAGGTCAGAATGTAAACGGTCTAACAACTCGGCCATATTAACTATTAGTTGCGATATACATTTTCTCTTTTTTATTCTTTCACTCTTTCCTTTTTCTTTCTGTCTTTCTTTCTGTTGTGGTACGATACGCCTAATTTACATAAAGTCAAGTACCGACCATATAAATATGGGTTGGTCAGGGCCATTGAAGATCGAATCAGAGACTCTGCCCAACTGCGATTTAGTCAACCCATTCTGCAGGAACAGTCTTCCCAAAATATACCAAAACTAAAAATGTATTGAAACTTTTCTTGTTACACAACATTTTGTTTAGTTTTACATTTTCTTGGGAAGATTGTTCCTGAAGAATGGTTGATAAAAGTTTCGGGCAATATCTCATCCTGATCGCCATTATTTGAAACCTTGGATTCCGGTACCAACCCATATTTTATATGGTCGGTACCCACTTATGTAAATTAGGGTGTATCGTACCACAACACTTTCTTTACTTCCTTTTTATTTATTTCGTTTCTTTTTTTTCTTCCTTTTTTATATCCTTCCTCTTTCAGTTTTCCACTCTTCATTTCTATCGTTAGTTCTTCTTTCTTCCTTTTTATTCATTTAATTATTTATTTACTTTTTCTTTTCCTTGCAATCCATAATTATTTTTCAGTCAACTTTTCTTTCCTTTTTTATTTCTTTTTCTTTTTTTTATTCTGTTCATTTTCTTTCTGTTTTCTCTCCCGCATTCTTCTTTCTCTCCTCCTTTCTTTCTTTCTTTCTTTCTCATTTTTCCTTCATTCCTTTTTTTTTCTTTCCTTTCTCAATCCTTCCTTTCTTTTTCATTCCACACTTCTTTCTTCACGCGTCCTTTCTCCGTTTCTTTCCACCCCACTTCTTTCATTTTAATTTATTTTTTTCATTCTTTAAATGTTTTTTTTGTTTTTTCTTCCTCTCCCATTTTTTTTCTTTCACATGTAAGCATTCTTAAGTTTTAGAAGATACAATAAACGTGTGACTTTTAATCAGTGTAAACAATTACGTTTCTTGCTGGCAGATTTTTGTTTTGATTTTAAAGCGTTTTATGCAGAAATATGTATGTAGAGGTCGCGACAGATATACTCATCAGTCAATCGAAGTGCGAATGATCATTTATGATGGCACAGAAGCATTCCACCCCCATATATATATATATATATATATATATATATATATGTGTGTGTGTGTGTGTGTGTGTGTGTGTGTGTGTGTGTGTGAGTGTGAGTGCGCACGCGTGTATGTGTGCCCATACGTATAATGTTGTGGAAGTAAGTAATCGTGTGAGCAGATTTGTGTTATGTGCATGCAGGAAGGAATACATGCCTGCATAATTTTATTTATTTATTCGTTCAGTTCTTTATTGCGCTTCCTTTGTTAATTCAAAATCCGACAAAACTTACACGAAACGAAATCCTTTACAGCTTCCGTTATAAAAAAAAAAATGAAACAATATTCGTTAAACAAAATATGTATACAGGAAACAACAAAAGATGAGAAAAAAGCATACAATAAACTTGACTATGAAAAACAAAAAAGCAACAACAATAACGAAGAAGAAGAAGAAGAAGGGGGGGAGAAGAAATAAAAATGTTCAATCTAATTAAATATGAATAAAAGAACAAGAACCTATGTCTCGCACAACAGAAAAAAAAAGATGAGAAAATAATGTCAAACAAATTCTACAGCGATTGAAAGTTGTTCATTCAACAGTAATGAAGTGATCAGGGAACGATGACATTAGGGTTGTTAAGTTTGCAGTTTATCGTCTGTTTTTATTCAATTTTTCAGCTCACGAATATATCATCACCGTCGTCACCATCATCATCTTCTTAGAAGAAGAAGAAAAGTGGAAGAAGAAGGTACGTCTACTAATTCGGTATACGAAAGATTTAAAATGATGTTTTAAAAATGAAAAATATTTCTTGAAGCTTTCATTTTAGCTTTAATTGAAAGCTAAAGGATTTAATAGTTACTATTTCCAGTAAGCAAAATACACTGTGGTGTATTTAAAACAGAAGTTATATTGATCGGAATCGATTTTATTTTTCATTAAAATCAATCAAAAGATTAATTCGTAGTTTGAAAAATCTTGCAAAAATAAAATATGTATATCTGAAGTGTTATTTGAGAAAAATTAGCAAATTTAAAGTTAATTTAATCTGATTTGAAACAAGTATTACTTATTATAACTAACTACGGGTGATGTATTCCTGATGTGTTAATCGATTTATTGACATTCGATTGACAGCCGGGCGTGTATATAGTTAAGTATGGTGAAGCAGACGATAAAGTATATTTTTTTTTTGACGTAAGGAGAGACAACACTTAAAACATGTGACCTTTAAATGCTATATTTATCGGTTTATACATCCATACTTTAGAAATTTATAATTTAATTATATTAATATAAGTATATTGAAGTGTAACTTGAATGAAATCTATCCCATCAAACGTGTGAGCGCCGGAATTAGTTTAAAAAGTTACAGAAACAGAATATAAAACGCAATCCCTGACGATGTAATGTAGCAACATTCGAAAATACTCGGGAACAAAAATCAAAAATTAACATTGGAAATTTAATCGATTATATAAAGCAACCTATTCGGAAATTTGAAAAATTTAAACAAAAATTGAATAGAGAGAACTTTTCGATATTATTCAACAAGACTTGTTTAAAAGGATTATTTTTGCCTAAATACACCATATATGAATTCAAGCGCCCTACGAGGCTGGCATCCCGCTCTCACCCTTTCACTGTAGAAACTTTTAAATGTAGCCGTCTCTTCTACTCCAATAGCTTCATACCTGCACCTCTCGCCTGTGGAACACCCTTCCTATTACTGTTTCCTTGAGAGCTATAATCTCCAACTATTCAAATGTAATGTCAATCGACATCTCCAGTTACCTTGATCTACCCACTATCCCTTCTCCTCATCCTTTTTCTTCTATCACTCCTATCCGCTCTCGCTCCAAATCTTCTGCAACCCCTGCATCCTAGTGGCTTCACGCCTTGCTCGGCGGAGCGTAATGCTTAAAAAAAAACATATATATATATATATATATATATATATATATATATATATATATATATATATATATGCACCATATAGGAGAAGGATAGTGGATAGATCAAGGCAAATGAAGATGTCGATTGACATTACATTTGAATAGTTGGAGATTATAGCTATCAGGGAAACAGTAAATGGAAGGGAGTTCCACAGGTGAGAAGTCCGAGACATGAAGCTATTGGAGCAGAAGAGACGGGTACATTTAATAGTTTCAACAGTGAAAGGGTGAGAACGGGATGCCATCCTCGTAGGGCGCTTGAATTCATGAAGTCTGGAAACCAGCGAAAGCAGCTCATCAGCGCACGTACCGTGAAAGTGTTTGTAAAAAAAAAACAACAGAGGGAGTCAACGGCACGTCTGTGAGAGAGCGGCTGCAGACGAGATGCCAGATCAGGACCAATTACATTGCATATCCGTCTCTGGATCTTATCAAGAACCCCGAGGCAAACAGTAGGGGCTCCAGATCATATATGGCAACAATACTCCATGCAAGGGTGAATGGTTGATTTGTAGATTTGAAGGATCGATTCCGGGGAGAAAAATTTCATGGCGCGGCACAGGGAGCCAACTTTCCTTGCGGTGGACGAAGCAATTGACTCAATGTATTTGTTCCATCTCAGATCAGCAGTCAACGTGAGACCGAGCAGCCGCAAAGAAGTGCTATTATTATTATTATTATTTTTATTATTATTATTTCATACGTTAGCATATTACACTCAGATGTCCAGTGGTCACTGTTGAAAACAACTTGACAAATTTCCTTAAATATGATTATCAGTACCATGTCACATCAAGTCAATGCCATGATATACAGCCAGTCTGAAGGTATTATGCAAATCACATAAACCTCAATAAGCCGAAATTGTTTCTGATGAGGAATGACCAATCAGTAGCCAACACCTGGTTTCATCCAAGACAAATATGGTCATGGAGAAGACCAGGAGGAGAAACGAAAAACTAAATCGACTTCATAACTATCAACATGAGATTCAGGAATGCAGTTGTACACTGCAAACCTAAGTGCTGACCGTGGAATCGATTATTTCCCTGTTATATGTAAACTTAGGACGAAACTATGGAAGCTGATGAGGCCCAACGCAGCACCCAAATTCATCAGACTCTTGAACGATTCCGACCTGATATGGACAATGTGAAAAGATATGAGGACAAAATGGAGATGGAAACACCAAGTGGAGCACACTAAAATAAGCTTTAGTAATACCAGCAAACGAGATCATCCCAAAGGAAAATTGATAAAAAAGAAAAAAAAATGAATGGAGGACAGATGAGATCCTCAACATGATGCAAAGGAAAGAAGAGAATATAGAAAAGAAATGAGGTACGGTTGAATAATAGATAGCGGCTCGGACTTAGAAATCGGAGAGCCGAGTTCGAATTCCAGTCGAATCCATTACATTCACTTACGTGCTAATATCCTCCGGAAACGTATGAATCCTCGTATGGGTGAATAGCAGGACAGACCGGGATGGCAATTAGTCCACCGCAGAAAGAAATGGCAACCTACTGCGGGATAAAATCTGCTTCGCCAGTATCGAAAGATACATGATCGCCTAAGCGTGTATCACGTATTGCACATAATTGACTGACACAAAAGAATAAAGAAAAAATCCAGACAGGCTAAAAAGGAATGGCTCAACAAAAAAATGTGTCGAAATAGAAAGAATGAGTATCAGAAATAAGTCAGATATGCATAAAAAATTAAGAGAACACGACAAAAAACATGCTCATCAACAGGATGCATGACATCCAAGGTCATGACACTGATATCAGAGTGTTACCCATTCCAAGTTCCCCACTGCCTTAACCAGGTATTGAACTCACAAATCTTTGGGTCCTGTCACTGGATGCCTTTATCCACTGTGCCATGTGTCCTTAAGGAATGGAAAAATGGAAATTAACAAGAGATAACTGATAACTGACATCCATTAGGCATGGCAAGTGAAACTAGAACAGTCTACTCCAGCGAGCGAAATAAAGGGCTCAGTTCGACATTCCAACCACTTGAAGAAGGCCGGAGCGTACAACGGCCGAAACGTTGTAATAAATATGGCGACAATAGAATAATAGTCCGAATAATGTAAATAGTAAAGAAGTTATATCTTCCATACCATAAGAGTCCCTGAGGAAAACAGCGCTTAACATGGTACAGTGGATAAAGGCGTTGGTTAGATCCAGTGACAGGACTCAAAGAGTGAGTTCAATACCCGGTTAAGGCAGTGGAGAATTTTCAAAGGGAAATTAACAGGGATAACTGATAGCTGACATCCATTAGACATGGCACGTGGAACTAGAACAGTCTACCCCAGTGAGCGAAATAAAGGGTTCAGTTTGACATTCCAACCACCTGAAGAAGGCTGGAGCGTACATCGGCCGAAATGTTGTGATAAATATGGCAACAAAGATGAGGACAATAGTCCGAATAATGTAAATCTTCAAGATACATTGCAGTCTGCAGGAACTTATTATTTATTATTATTATTTCAGGTCACTCTACGAGAACTACTGGCTCTATATAACGTAGTACAATTTGTCCTGTGGTTGGGTTATAGGGGATTGGATAAGTTTACACCCCCACACATACACACACACACACACCCAGAGACACCCTGCAGGATAAAACCCAAGACTTGTCAAGGATCGGATGAATAATGCTTGTAGGTTCAACAACCATCCCGCGCCCTCAAATAGACTGGGCTTCATATGTACTCAACCAGTGTGATGATGACACGGCCTCGCTGGGAGGGAGTCTTCTTCGACTGAAGCCAGTGGCCAGGGCTGAGGGTTATCCCGACGGAATCAACGGTCATGTTTCCGCGAGCAAGACAAGCCAAGTTGGATGGCATCGGCTGTGTGTTTGATCCGCAGTGGGATGTATCCCGGCTGGTCAACTTAAACAAGATATGCTACACTTGAATGAACATCACTCTGGCTTTCAACCCAGATGTGCGGGGGTGCTCAGTTGCGCAGCGACAGAACGTCCACATCTGATCATCTGCTATTATTATTATTATACATGATTTTATTACAACTATTATTATATAGGATTTCTAAAAAAAAATTGACATAATTTAAAATGTGAATATCTGAGTAACTACATGTCCCAGGCAAATGAAATTAAATAGGCTTAATGTTGAACAATAAAAGATTTATTGAACAAAATTCGAACAAGTGATTCAAAGGGATGTAGATTTTATAACCGATTTCACAGAGCTTTACAAATGTTCAATATGCGAACCACCTGTGACATGACACACGTCAAGCGGTAGTCCAGCTCCTGTCAAACACGTAGTGGCATGTCTTGCGCAACATTCTCAGTGCGGATTTATGTCAATGAGACGAATCGGTCGAACTAGTGAAAATGGCAATGTGCTATTGAAATAACCACCACTTTCACCTATGTTAATAAATTATGATTTTTTCTTGAGATTATGTGAAAGGACTCGTTTATATCCCCTCTCCTTACAAGCCTAGAAGAACTTAAGCAGAGAACTACTTTTGTGAGATACTCCGTATATTTTTTCCTGATTTTATATGTTTTCAATGCTATCTAAATACTTATGATAGGTATAAAAGTTTTTGTCCAGTAACTTACTCTCTACTTCGTCATCTGTTGTGACATGCCTGTGACGAGAGAATCTATGAAGCGCCAGGCGATGTGTTATTCTTTTGATGAGGTGTGAAGGATAAAGAACTCGAACTCAATTCACTGATTTCGTTACTCGCCATCCGCATCTTGTAAATCAATTTGAATTTGTTTTTCGCTTTACGATTTTTATACGTGTGCCAAGCGTCTCGTTTATCTCGCTTTGCTTTACTTTGAAAACCTTAATTCTTTTTCCGCTTGCACATGCGTAGACTGCTCTCGCCAGTCTCATATTACCGGCATTTCTTTCATTTTCTATTTCAGAATGCGCATCTCTTCCGCAAACGACCTTATTGTTCGCCGTGTACATTTTTATTAATTCTTTTTCTCATTCGTACAGAATTAGTGGGTTTTCAATCAGCGCTTTATTTCCTTTCATCTCCGCTTCGAAACGTATACTTTTCTTTTGCAAAACTACGGACACAATTTGACACTGTCTTTCTTTCCGTTTTTCTTTGCCCCACTATCTATATCTCTTTCTATCTATCTATATATATATATATATATATATATATATATATATATATATGTATATATTTGTGTGTGTGTGTGTGTGCGTGCGTGTGCGCGCGCGCGTGCATTTAGGCAGCAATCCTTCTTTTATACGAGTTTCATTAAAAACAACTGACATTTATTTTTTACCATTTTTTCTTACGTTCCTATGATTGTTTTCTCTTCTGCACATAAATTACGTAGAAAAAGTCCGAATTTTCTTTATGAACGACCGCTTTAGCTTATGATTTAAACCATTATCGAAAATGATTTTAGTATAACTTTTAACTGACTTTATAGATTTTTAATCTACCAAATGGAACATTGGCTACAACTAACAAGAAGAAAGAAATACAATGCGTAGAGGATATAAAAGGCAAAAAGATTCTGTCGAATATTAACGACTTATATGCATCTTCGCAGTTGACCATGTCCTTCAGATTTGTCTAAATTAACCAACATATATATATATATGAACAAAATAAACTATGAAATCTCCCCAAATATTCTTAAATGCCTACAATTGATAACAGAAGCCATTGGTTTATACCAACGGCATCCTATACTTAATAATTCTCGTTTTCACTCTCGCGTGGTCATGTGTGATGTCACGAGATGCGGTGCGATATTCACTTCCGCGTCTCGTATACACGAGTTTGTCGTTGCTTTGAAATCTTTCATGCAACAAAAACAGACTATCATCACTGTTTTGTCCGGGTATTGTTTTAATATATTGAAATGTAATCTTTAATAATGGCTTATGTAAGCCGAATGCTTAGATAGGATTAACAAACGTCTATCAATATGGTGATTTTCTTTCAATGATAATGTTATTAAGCTTATCAGACAATATGAAAGAATTTACTTAAAATAAATAGACAAAACTTTTCTATATTATTTAATGTAACATACATCATATATATATATATATATATATATATATATATATATATATATATATATATATATATTGGGAGGAAATCAACATCTGAAATATTAAGTTTACCGCGGTTTAAATTTTACACATTAACCCGAGAACACTAACCATCAATTAAAGTTACACCACTACTAACCATGAGTATATCATACCCGATTTTGAAGATATATAAAAAAAAATATTAAATATAAATCTTTATTTGAAAAATTTTACATGCAGGCAATTCAAACTTTGTACTTTGAGTTAACAATAATAAGAACTGAAAAACATATTATTTAGGTAAGAAAATCAGGTACTGGAAATTGTAATTAAAAATAGAAAAAATGCGCTGGGTACTATATACCCATGGTTAATGTTCTAGGGTTAACGATAGTTATTTTACCAAAGAGTGGTGTTTATTTTCGCAATATTACCGTTGGCAAAGGCACGAATCCTTTTAATCTTCCCTCAGTTATGGGTTAAATAGCAGAGCATACAGTGAGTTCTACCCTTTAATAGCACCCAGCTTAGGTGTAAAACTATGAATTCCGATTCATGAACTAAGCAAGTCTATGAATATATATATATATATATATATATATATATATATATATATATATACTAGCAGTAGAGCCCGGCGTTGCCCGGGGATGTAACAGTAAGAGTATCGACCATCATAAAGACTGAAAAATAAAATTGACAAAGATTATTGCTTAAGGTTGACGGACACGCATGTCTTAATTAGTTTTTTTTTTTTTTCACGAATTGGTCAAACCCAAACTCAAACAGAAACATTGTTTTCAATCGATTGAATAGAATTTTATTATAAAAATTGTCTTGTAAATGGAATTTTTAAAGCATTCTGAAGGTAAAAATAAAGAAAAAAAGTGTGAAAGACAATAAGAAACACTACCTGCCAAAAAAAGTGAAGTTTTGTTGAAATCGGTTGAAAAATGTAGGAAATCAGATCCCATATATAAACGAACACACACACACACACACAAACAACCTGGGTTTTATAATAAGTATAACTCGATATGAGTTGTCCCACTTTCATTCTAGCGACAGAATCGTGTTTGATCGTGTTTTCAAATTGATTTAATGCAAAAGCAATTGTGTTTTTCTAATTTTTGGCGCTGTCAGAACCACCGCAAGGTAATTTTACGTAGTCCTGTGAAGTTTTGTTGAAATCGGTTGAAAAATGTAGGAAATACGTACAGACACATACACAACCTGGGTTTTATAATAAGTATGATATATATATAATGTATGTATGTGCGTGTATGTGAGTGTGTGTGTGTGCTTGTGGCATTAAATTGTAAGAGTTTTTATGTTTTATTATTGGTTCTTTTGCCGTAGTTTACTGGTGGAAAGGCAGCTTAAGCAGGCAGGTTTTGTCATAAGGTGCTTGATATCAAAAGGTAAGGATAGAGCGTTTATATATATATGTATATATATATATATATATGTGTGTGTGTGTGTGTGTGTGTGTGTGTGTGTGTGTGTGTGTGTGTGTGTGTGTGTGTGATTTTTTTATGTATGGATCTTGAATTATGGAATATTTTATTTTCCATACACGGTCATCACACCATGGCCATGCTCATAGTTGATATTACTGAGTATTGGCTTTTTTTTTTTATTAATGATGCTTCCAAAATTATTAATAAAATATTATTAATAAAGCGCTCAAAAATAATGGAAGCATTAGTAATAAAAAAAAAAGAAAAAAACCAACATTCAATAATATGAACTATGAACACAGCCATATGTGCTGACCGTGTTTGGAAAATAAAACATTCCTATAACTCTCTCTCGCTCCCTCTTTCTCTCTCTCTCTCTCTTTATCTATCTATCTATCTATCTATCTATCTCGCTCTTTCTATATATATATACATTATCATAAAGCAGCAATTTATACAAAGAATTAAATACCAATGTTGCTATTTAATTCTTTGTATAAATTGTTTCTTTATGATATAAAACATAATCTGCACACTCTAGTACATATATATATATATATATATATATATATATATATACACTTTTAAGGTATGCTGTATTTAAGAGTTAAAGTGCTCAATATCAAGGATAGAGCGTATGTAAAAATCAAAACCGACACTCTATTCATGCTAAACGCAATCGCCAAGCTTATCGTTTAGCGTGAAACTGACTGTTGACTTCAATGTATACTTATATATATATATATATATTTAAGTAATTCATCGAGTTTGAAACCTCAACAGAATGCAGAAAGCACTGGATGGCCGTTTCGTCCTATATTTGGGACTCATCAGCAATGCTCAACTACTACCGAGAATTGAAACCCTGACAGTTAGGTTGTCAAGCAAACATCATACGAACTGTTCCAATGGGCCTCGGTGACGAAGAGATTGCAAATCAGACTCAATATAGCGCCGCTCGCTCAAATATTCCGTGGTGGAACTCTGCTGAGTTTCTCTCTAACCATAGGACTGTGCTCCCTGGAGCCACAACTACTATCAACAAGCCGCTTAATCTAGAGCATTAGAAGCCGGTTCAAGCAATGATATACACATGATAGAAATTATTAGGAGGATTTGATAATTATATTTAAGTAATTCATCGAGTCTGAAACCTCAAAAGAATGCAGAAAACACTGGACGGCCGTTTCGTCCTATATTTGGGACTCATCAACAATGCTCATCCACTACTTATATCTATCTATCTATCTATCTATATATATATATATATATATATATATATATATATATATATATATATATGTATATATATATATACAGACACATATATATATATATATTAATATATTTTCTATTAAAAAATATAAAAAATAAACTAGGCTTGTTTACGTTAAGATACACTTCGAGCAGATATGAGCGTTCGAGAGAAGTCATGGGAAATTTGTAGTTTAAAAATAGTAATTTAACCCTATTAACCAGACGCTTCTGTAGCTAAATGGTATATCACGTCAGGCTATATGACGCTTCCGTCTAGAATACAGGACACATATTTTCTTTGAAATTTCTTGGACATTCAGGTCGGTAAATGTTGTTAATTCTGTTTATTAGTGACAGAGCATTTACTTAAATATTTGTATCCATAAAAATAACGTATATATAGAAAATATATTAAAATAATTGTCGGATTTAGTTCATTTTTCTCTTTCAGCTTCTTTTTAACTGCTGCCGCCGTTCATTCAATTGGAGGTTAATATTTCTTCTTTTTACATATCTTCGAAAATTCTCTGATCATTTTTTTTCGGAAATTACGTAATCCCTTATGTTTCTTTTTCCGCGTTCGTTTTATTGAACATTTATTCTATTCTTTATTTTCTTTTTCATTCATATTGATTATTATTTTAATTCTTTCACAATATTTCCCTTTGTTCTCTTGGCAGATTTGTATATTTCCCAGATTCTTAACCAGTTTCCCGCCCCCTTTCTATCAGTCTCTCCTCATCCTCATTCTGTTCCGCATGCTACTAGCTTACTAAATAGTCCCAACTAACACACATTTACTTCTCTCTCTCCCTCTCCCTCTCTCTCCCTCTCTCCCCTCCCCTCTCTCCCTCCCTCCCCTCCCTCTCTCTCTCTCTCCCTCTCTCCCTCTCTCCCTCCTCCCTCTCTCCCCTCCCCTCCCTCTCTCCCCTCTCCTCCCCTCCTCTCTCTCCCTCCCTTCCCTCTCTCTCTCCCTCCCTCTCTCTCTCCCTCCCTCCTCTCTCCCCTCCCTCTCTCTCCCCTCCCCCTCTCTCTCCTTCCCTCTCTCCCCTCTCTCCCTCCCCTCCCTCTCCCCCCCTCCTCTCTCTCCCTCCCTCTCTCTCTCCCCTCCCTCTCTCCCCTCCCCCCTCTCTCTCCCTCCTTCCTCTCTCCCCTCCCCCTCTCTCTCCCTCCTTCCTCTCTCTCTCCCCCTCCCCCTCTCTCTCCCTCCTTCCCTCTCTCCCTCCTTCCCTCTCTCTCCCTCCTCTCTCTCTCTCCCCTCCCTCTCTCTCCCCTCCCTCTCTCTCCCCTCTCTCTCTCTCTTCACCTTTTTTTTCCTTTTTTTTACTTCATTCTTTTCATCTTATTTTCTCGCAAGCATTAAACATGATCTTCGTTCTACGCTTTCCAAGATTTCTCTTGTTTACTGACATGTTTACTATTTTCTTATTTTTCTCTATCGTTTGCCGTATTCGGCATTCATTTTCTCGGTGTTTCTTTCAATTCTAGTGCATTTTCCAAACCCTCTATTTTGTTATGTTTTAAATTTCTTCCTATTTTTTTTCCCAGCAAAGAAACTGTTTTTTTTTTTTAATCTTTTCCTTTCTTTCTTCTTACGTCTCGTATTCGCCATGCTCTCGCGTTTCGTTCGTTTTCTTCTTTTTCTTTTCTTTCTTTCACCTCCACCCATTACGACACACACACACAACTTTGTCAGGGCCTTTTTTCTTCCTTTCAACAAAGATGGCGGAACGAGGAAAGCGTTACCAATTCTCTTGAAGTAGATGTGCCATGGGGCGATCTGTTTGTTAAATCTTTGTAATCATGGTGACTGATTAAATCGTGCCGCTGCACTTCTTTGTTAGTACCAATCAAACGCACAATTCGTGACGACATTTTGCTTCGATGCGGGTCGCTTCACTTTTTTTCATCTACAAATTGTTTCTTTTTTTTTTTTACTTACGTCATTTATTTCACTTCAATTTATCAGAATTTAACTGTTTCTTTTTTCTATTTTGTTTCTTTGGGGGTGGGAGGTGAAGCGGATTTTTCAGAATGGATTTAAAACTGAGTGGTTAATGTCTCACTCAAATATCACTCTTTTGTACTGACATAATATGTAGATTTGTATATTTCATAAAGCTCTAACTTTTTATTATACAGGGTGTGGCAGAAATACCTCCAGCGTTTTAAACTGTCACCTGTTCAGTGCTAGTGAACTTAAGCAAGTGCCAATGGTGTCTTCATCTACCGAATGGCTAACCATTTCTTAACATCATGGCTTGTAACAGCGCACAGTGTGAATTTTCTGTTGAAACGTTTTTAAAACTGGTGGTTCTGTAATTGCAACACAGAAATCTTTTTGTGCTTATCTTATGCATGTTACGTCGGAATGATGAAAGTTGAAATAATCGTAAAAGTTATCCATAAAAATGAAATGGGTTAAATGGTCCTATTTGGGAGAGGCAAAATCCAACTGGAATCTTCTAGACCACTCCTTTGATCCAAAACTTGACCACTGTTTCTATTATTTCAGTATCGATGGTGGAATTGACTCTGAGGCGAAGAGGGCAATAAAGTTGGAGCTAAAGCAATCAAGATGAACGCAGACTGGTGGGCCTTAAGTGGTCCCTCTATGAGGTCTGCACAGAATCACATTATATTTATAATGTATATATATATATATTTATCCTCTTCATCTTCTGGTTCAAGTCAACGACCTTTTCATCACTGGACATATTTGGGATGCTTGCTTTTTGTTTTTTTTTGTTTTTTTTTTAAAGCTTTCTTTGCAAGCACTTTGATCGAACCTTTTCTCATCCCGTACATGCGCGTTATCTTATATTCTCGTGCCTCACAACAGTCTACTCCCCCGCCTTTGAAATAATCGTAATATCATCGACTTGCTAAGGGTGATGTTGATGAGTTCCTGGACCTGCTGAACAATAGTGGCCAATCTTATGATGCCTGAGAAAAATAGAATATTTCTTTTTCTTAGCCAATGATAAAATATTACACTAGAGGTCTCCATTCTGTTCTTGATAAAAAAAAAAACATCATCCTCATCCCGTCCGTACGCGTTATCTTATGTTCTCATCCCACCAGAGGTCTCTATCTTGATACTGAACACAAAAACGTTCCCCGCGAAGCTATCTCCGAGTCCCTGTAATTGTCAGCTGGTTTCAAGAAAATGACATGCCTATTCTATTATTGTGCGAGATTGAAAGTTACTGCGTTAACGCTCTTGATACGTCTGAAAGATAGCTGTGAATGTCTAGCGTTGCTTACATAATAATTGTGATTTCAATCCCTGGGTCGGGTAGTACAGATAAGCTCAAATTCAGTGGAAACTGGACTAACATTTTCTGTACAATTAAGCAAGACGAAAATCCTTAAAAGCTTAAAGGTATAACAAGAAATTTGCATATTTTATAAAGGGAGTGGCAGAAATTCCTCCCATAATTTAAACTGTCACCTGTTTAGTGTTAATAACCTTAGGCAAGTGGCGATGATGTCTTCATCTAGTTCATTTCTTACCACTTCATTTACAGATACTGTCAGTTAAAATCAGGCCTTGGACGGTACACACTGAGTTTACTGTTGAAACGTTTTGTTTTTTTGTTTGTTTTATTTTAAGACTAGTGAATTTGTAATTGCAACACAGAAAGGTTTTCTAACTTGTTTCATGTTACGCCAGAATGATGTTCCTGGTAGAAAATCGATTCCGCTATGGGTTGAAAATTTCTGGACCACAGGCTCAGCACTAAAAAGAAAGCCACCTGGAAGACCTCGTAACGTTCAAACTTCCAGGTGATAGAAAACTTTAGAAATCATTTAAAGGACGAAAAGTCCCTAAAAATGAACAGTGGATTAATTAGACATTTCCTTATTAGAAAACACTAGGCATTCATTGACTGAGCCTTTGAAATTTAGGTTGAAATTTATATCTATCTCTTAAAACAGATTCAGAAAATAGGCTTTTCAAGTCCATTAACCATTACCCTTTTTCCTTTTGTTCGAACTAGTGTGTAACGCCATCTTGATGATTTCATGATTTTCGATTTAGATTATGTAGCACCAGTTCAAGAGATTCTAAGAAGTTTGATCCTCGAAGCCATTTTTAACCATTGATCAGAGAAAGCAGTTTTACACAGCAGACATTTTAGGTCATTCTGAACAAGTTTGGCGCCACATAAAACATCCATTTTTAAAGTCTGGATCAGAAAAGTCTGTTTAAGAACATGACTTAATTTTTCAGGTTAATATTTTGCTTTTGCAGCATTTTCCGGTATAAGGCGAAAATATCCCTAGTACAAATACAGGGTGCGGCTGGTATTTAAGGACATACAAATTTAAGATCAATACTGCTTCCCACTAACTTCTAATGCTTTTATTTTTCAGAAATCAAGAATGGCAAAGCCTATGATAACAAATGAAATGAAAAGGTATGCTGTGATTGTGGCATTAAAGGCTGATCATAGCGATTTGGATATTGAACGTTTCCTCAGAGTTGCAAGATCGTTTGTCCTCAAGACACGAAAAGAATTAGAAGACGCTGACAGTTCCCCAATGTCTGTATCAAAACGTAAAAGATATTCTGCACTTTCTGATAAAGTGAGAACATCCGAATTTATTTAGGAAGTCAAGCAGACACTTGATAAAAACCGAGGTCAATCAATGAGGTCAATTACCAAAAAGCTGCATGTGTCTGAAAAAACAATCAGGAGGAGTGTTCATGAAGACATTCAATACTACGTGATGAAGAGGGGTCACTTTCTGCCTGAAAAAACAAAAAAAAAAGACCGTTTAAACAGATCCATAAGGCTTTTAAACAGACTTAAAAATCCTTCAGAAGCTGGTGTGATTTTGTTTTTCTTAGATGAGAAAAACTTTGATCAAGATCAAAAACTTAACAGAAGAAAAGTTCAGATCCTTCTGAGGTGCCAAGAGTGATGCGCACAAAATTTCCTTCAACTGTTATGGTATTGGGTGTTGTTAGTAATGAAGGACATTTTATGCCACCACACTTTTTTCCACATGCTGCTGCTTACATTGAGGTTCTACAAACAGTTGTCAAGCCCTGGATTGACAACATATGCTACAGCAGGCCTTGCATATTCCAGCAAGACTCGGCTCCATCTCGCAAGGCTCTACGAACACAAGAATGGATGACTGACCATTTGTACGACCACATCACACTCAACATTTGGTCTCCTAACTCTCCAGATCTCAATCCACTAGACTATTATGTGTGAAGCGTTGTTGAGAAGGAGGTTAATAAACAGCCTCATAATACCAAAGACTTTCTTAAAGCTGCAATAGTTCGAGTAATGTCTGACATAAATAAGGACCAATTAATCAGAGCTTGCAGCCGATTTCGACCTCGTGTAGAGGCAGTTATTGATGCTAGTGGTGGTTTTATTGAATAAAATTAAATAATAGTTAGCTACATTACATGTTTACTTGTTTGTAATCAAATATAATTATATTCATTTGTTCAGCAAGATTTTTACTAATCCATAAACTCTGTCCTCAAACACCAGCCGCACCTTGTATTTTCAATTTATTTATCTCCTCTACTAAATTTGTTATAACTGATCCATACACCAAAATCGTTTGAAGTGTTTAGCACTTACTAATTCCACATCCTGAATTTTTATGGTGGATGCTGGCTAGGCACTTACGCTGCTTTCCTTTCAATTCTAGATCCTAGTTTTTGTTTTGAAAAGTTTCATCTTGAGTCCTAGTTCTTGGATCGTTAGGTTAGCAAGATCGATTTTACTGCTTTTAAACTACAATCTTCCATGAATCTCTCACGTACATTCATATCTGCTCAAATCTATGGCTCAATCGGTTAAAGCACGTCAGGCTATATGACGGTTCCGTATAGGATACAGGTTCGATTCTTGTCGGAGGACGAATATTTTCTGTGAAACTTTCTCGGACATTCAGGCCGGTAAATGTTATTAATACTGTTTATTATAGACAGAGCATTTACTTAAATATTTGTATCTATAAAAGAATGTATAAACATGAAAATGTTTTATATATATATATATATATATATATATATATATATATATATATATATATATATATATAATGATGTTTCGTTGAATAAGACTGAATTTCGTTTAGGGTTTTATTGTACACATACTAGTGTCTTCCTTTTTAACTTAATGAGTGTAAAATCGTCCAATTTTTGTTGATTCTGAATGCTTTAGGCTAAGCAACTGGCCATTTTCTGGGGTTACTTTTGTTATAACAATTTAATAAATGTAGTTTACTTTTGTTATACTAATATAATAAATGGTGTTTAAAGAAAAAACTCAGTAATTTTAAGTGGAACATGTATTACAGAGGGATTTCTACCCCAATATACATCTTTCACTCTCTTCCACACTCTTTTTCTCGTTCTATCTATCTATCTATCTATCTATCTATCTCTCTCTCTCTCTCTCTCTCTATATATATATATATATATATATATATATATATATATATATATATATAAATATATCTGTGTGTGTATGTACTTACTTTGCTGTTTTTTACTAGTTCCCTTCATTTTCTTTTCTCTCATTTTTAGCGCTTTCGCCATTTTTCCTGATTAAATCTTTTTAGCTTATTTTCTTTTCATGTTTTCCATCATTTTTTTAATAGTTTCATAAAATCTCCAAAGAAAGTAAATTTTTAACAGACAAAGGACGCAAAGGCAAAGGTGAATTTAAAAAAAAAAAATGAAAATAGAAAGGAAATAAAATAAATCTTAAATGTTTCTGATAAAGGCTTTTCGTGACAAAATTTACTATCTTGTTTAATCTTTTTTTTATGTGGTAATCATACATTGTGTATATTCGCATCTTCAGAAATCTACAGTGTGTGATTGTGAATATTTCCTCAGTCGTATTTAACTAAATGGCGATCATCATAAATCAAGTCATTTTTTAAACGCTATATCACTGGTTGTTAATTATCAAATAACTCTCGCACACTGTTGGTATTTGTGAATGAACCATTGAACAGACCTATATACACCCACAATACTATTTAACTCGTTCTGATACTATTCATTTAGCAGAGAGGCGATTCCATCATCCAGTGGAATAATGACCGACCACATATTACTTGTGCAATCGAACATGCACTACAAGATATTCAATAACTTCCCTGGCTAGCATTATAGGCAGACTTGTCCCTATTAAACATTTATAGGATATGATGGAACGGCAACTGACTATTACAGTTAACCCGCTTACAACTCTTGCTGTTTTTTCACGAGCATTTGTAAGAGCGGAATAATATACTGCATATGGTATCTGACATCTTTCTGTTAGTAAAGTATTTCAGATTAAAGGCCTGTTTTCATGCCCAAGAAGTACATGCAGTGCATTATTAGCGTGCATAAGTATTGCTGATACATTCTTAGTTTTGAAACGTGTGTATATAATGCCAAACAAAAAGCTTACAAAATCAACATAAAATCAAAAAAACGAAAAATAATTTATAAACACAAAAAACAGGTATATTATATTACCAACGAAACTTGAGAGAAATTTATCTAATCTCAATATATAAATTATCACAAGTACTTCAGAAACAGTTAAAGATTTAGTAAATGTAAGGCGTCTTCAATTTTACACCAGAAACAGCAGTCTACCAAATAAATATAAACAATGCCCCGCAAAAGACATCGATGAAACGTCTCGAAATTTAAAGAAAATAATATAAGACCATAAAAGGAACTTAAAAGGCACTTGTATACCACCGGAACTTATATTTTTTTATGTGCTGGGTCAGTGGATGATTATGGTCCTTCACAGCATCCTGTCTCTTGCAAGTCTTAGCAAAGTTTGTCTTTTTGCAATCTCTAATATCCCTTGCCCTGTCAACCATTTACAAAAGCTCATTAGGTAAGATACTCGCTGCTTTCCTCTGTTCCTGTTGCATTCAAGATAGCCAATGAGTATCAATTTTTCTATACTCTACCCCACTGACGATCGATGTAGCAAGAAACACGAGAAAATAAAGGTAGCGTAATTGCTCTGCATTCTTCAGTTAGGCATAGAGTTTTGCCTATTATTGATCCATCTTTTGGGCTTTTATCTCAGTTTATGTTTCCTTTTCTGTTTCTGGTTGTTTAAGTTTTATTTTCTTAACTGATTTGGCAGGCATTGTGCTGGTTTGTTGATTATAATCTAGAGTATTAAAGCAATTTAAAAGTTTTAAAATCTGAAATTTGTATTGTACGAATACTTTTTTCACCCATTAAAATAGATAAATGGGATTTATTTTTATTACATCATTTTTTCTATTTTCTATGCATTTTTAGTTATTATTCATCTGTGCACAGTTAATTATATGAAATTAAACATTTGTGTGTACGAATATTTGCTTCCCCGACTGTATATATATATATATATATATATATATATATATATATATATATGAACATACTGGTGTTGACGGTGTTCATACGTTAAATTTTTCGTTTACGTAATCGCCTATGTTGGATAGGTTAATCTCTGCTTCCATCTCTCTCTTACCTTCATGTGTCATTTAGGATTATATGTCCTAGAAATTTCAACTCTCCCATTCTGATTCTAAATATAACCGTCCTTTTCGTTTCCGTTTTACTTGAAACCTCTTTGTTTTTCACATGTTCAATCCAAGGTATTCTCAGCATTCTTCTGTAGAAACACATTTCTGTTGCCTCAACTCTCTTCATCATCTGCGAGGATATTATCCATAATTCACTGTCATTTAGGAGAACCGATATTACATAAAGTGCGAGGGGGGGAACAAGTGTTCGAACACATTCAAATTTTTAGTTTATTGTATTTTCAACTAATGAATAAATATACTTTTCATATAATTAACTGTACGCAGATACATAATAACTAAATATGCTTAGAAAACAAAAAAAAATATGTAATGGAAAGAAATCCCATTTAGCCACTTTAATGGGTAAAAAAATTAAAAAACAATTAGTGATAACATTATTAGAACACTCTAAAATATTCCAATTAAATATTTAGAGTATTAAAGCAATTTAAAATTTGAAAATTGCATTATACGAATATTTTTTAACTCATTAAAATAGATAAATGGGATTTATTTATATTAAATCATTTTTTCTATGTTTATGCATATCTAATTATTATACATCTGTGTACAGTTAATTATATGAAAAGTATCTTTATTCATTAGTTGGAAATACAAAATACAATAAATTATAAATTTGTGCGTACGAATATTTGCTTCCTCCCACTGTATATATATATATATATATATATATATATATATATATATATATATATATATATATATAAATATATATATATATATATATATATATATATATATATACATACACACACACACACACATATATATATATATATATATATATATATATATATATATATATATATATATATATATATATATATATATATATCCATTATAATAAACAAACTGATGTTGACGGTGTTCAGACATGGAATTTTTCCTTTACGCAGTCGCTTAACTAAAATTATGAACTTTCATACTTTTTTTCCTAGAAAAAGCGAGCAACACGCTTCTCTACTTATTTCTTACCTCCTCCCTTCGTTCTTGCCGAGATTCGCAAAACTAGCCTCTTGGTAATTCTGACCACTCTGTATTAGTTATTGATATTTCATTTCAATCCTCTATTAATAATACCTATTTCCGTTACCAGAATGCTGATTTTCTCCATGACGCACCTTGGACTGACATATTTAAACTCCCAATTGAAAATTACGCAACTGGGGTCTCTTCATGGGTCAAAGCCGGCATGGACGCTTTCATCCCTTCTTGGAAATACCAGATGAAACTATATTCCTTATTCTATGGTTCACATCAGCATGCCCGGACGCTATTATCACACAGGAACAACTATTTTAAGCTATACAAGCGTAACAGCTCTGAGCACAATAGGCGCTTATTCGTTGTTGCTCGTAATAAATGTAAGCGAGTACTCGAAGGAGTAAAGTCCCTCTTTGCCGAAAGAAGGAGGCACCACATAACCTGTAACAATTTTGGCTATCGTTATTACTGTCGGGTCTGTAATAGAGGGGATTAAATAAGTTTAAGATTCTCTCCCTCGTCGATCAGTATGTCTTGTTATCATTCTCTACAGATAAAGCTGAGTGTTTTGATCATAAATTCTCCCTTAAATGTACTTTTCACTCATCCGGAATATCCTTGCTAACTTCCCTCGTAAAACTGATTCTCTGGTGAGTGATATGTATATAACCCCTTCCCTTATTTCTGCTATCATCTCTAACCTAGAGCCCCACGAAGCATGTGGACCCGATGATATCCTTGTAATAAGCATTAAGAAATGTGCTCCTGAACTGGCTCTTATTCTCTCTAAACTGTATAACAATTGACGCGTTGCCTCCTGCTTTCTTGTCTGCTGGAATCATCATCCTATGTTCCAGTTTTTAAGAACTCTTGTAAACCGTTCGACACTTCCAACTATAGTTTTGGGGAACCTCCTAGTGGCTCTAATCACTGCTGGATTGTTTCATCGTCTCTTATGGCAGAGTTTTTTGTTTTTTTTGGGGCTCGGATAAGGAATATTGCTTTCGTTTCTCCCGGTCAACGATATTTTCAGAAAGAGTTTATCACGCTCTAGATAAAAACGGTGTAAGATTCCCTCCCTCATCGATCAATATGTCTTGTTATCATCCTCTACTGATAAAACTGATTGTTTTGCTCATAAATTCTTCCCTAAATGTACTTTTCACTCATCCGGATTATCCCTACCTAACTTCCCATCTAGGACTGATTCTCTGTTGAGTGATATGCTTATAATCCCTTCCATTGTATCTGCTATCATCTCTAACCTAGAGCCCCGCGAAGCATGTAAACCCGATGGTATCCCTGTAATAGTCATTAATAAGTGTGCTCCTGAACTGGCTCCTGTTCTCTCTAAACTGTATAATAAATGCTTCGCTGCTTCCTCCTTTCCTCTTTTCTTCCAGTTTTTAAGAACTCTGCCGTCTGACCCTTCCAACTATCGGCCTTATTAGCCTTCCACCTCTTTTTGGAAAACTCCTAGAGGTCCTAAACAATGCTGAATTGGTTCATCATCTTTCATTGCAGGGCATTTTCTCAGACAAGCAATATGTCTTTCGTTTCTCCAGGTCAACTGCTGATGTACTGACGATATTTGCAGTCTCTGTTCCTATTGAATAGGTCCCTATTCCTCCCCTCTTCAATCAATTTAAGGTGTTATCATCCTCTGTTGATAAAGCTGAATGCTTTGGCCGTAAATTCTCCTCAAACTCTACTCTTGACGCATCCGGAATATCCCTACATAACTTCACTCCCTTCTTGAGTGATATGCATATAACCCCTTCCATTGTTTCTGCTATCATCTCTAACCTAGAGCCCCACGAAGCATGTAGACCCGATGGTATCCCTGTAATTAGTCATTAAGAAATGTGCTCCTGAACTGGCTCTTATTCTCTCTAAACTGTGTAACAATTGACGCGTTGCCTCCTACTGCTGGAATCATCATCTGATGTTCCAGTTTTTAAGAACTCTTGTAAACCGTTCAACACTTCCAACTATAGTATTGGAGAACCTCCTAGTGGCTCTAATCACTGCTGGATTGTTTCATCGTCTCTTATGGCAGAGTCTTTTTCTCAGATAAACAATACTGCTTTCGTTTCTCCAGGTCAATGATATTTGCAGAAAGAGTTTGTCATTCTCTAGATAAAAAAAAACGGTGAAGCCCGGGTTGTTGCATTGGACATCTCGAAAGCCTTTGACATTGTCTGGCATTCAGGTCTTCTCCACAAGCTGAAAACTTAAGGTGTATCTGGACACTTTTTTGAACTGATCCAGTTTTTCCAATCAAATCGTGAAATGAAACGGCCACTCGTCTAGATCAGTTTGTACTAAATTAGCTGTACCCCACGGCACCATCATTGGTCTTATTCTGTTTGTTTTAATTTTCATTAGTGACCTTCCTGATGACATCTGCTCTCAACTTGGTATCTACGCCGATGCCACAATTTACTCCGGCCTCGATCGTAAGGTTTATCAGTCCGACAAGGTCAAAACAGCAGCTGATGTACAAAACGATCTTCACTCGGGGGCAAAAGATGGCTTGTTAATTTTAACGCCCCCCAAAACTAAATTTCTCACCATTAATCATCATAGAGATCCATCGCTGTCCTCCATCAACATGGCTGATGATAACCTCCTGGAGGTTAGCATCAGCCATGTTGATGGAGTACAAGTGACACGATGCGCCTTCTCGGACTCACGTTTTCTGTTGATATGAAATGGAAAGACTATATTAAATCCATTATTAGATGAGCTGCTAAGAAAATCGGTTTACTAAGTCGGACGAGACAATTTTTCTCTCTGGAATCTATCTTGCATATCTAAAAGTCTACAATTCGTCCATGCTTAGAATATTGCTACCACATATGGTCCGGTGCCCCTGCTATTTATCTTTAGCTCTTTCATAAGATGCAAAGAAGAATCAGCAGTATTATGGGTCCTGATCTGGCAGCTTGGTTCCAGTCACTTTGCCCAACACCGTAAGGTTGCCTCTCTGTGTCTTTTCTTTCATGGTAAATTATTCGGCTGAGTTCTCCGCTATGATACCTAGAGTTTTTTTTCTTTTAATTTAAGCGCAACAGTAGACTGGCATCAAGATCTCATCAACTTACAGTTCAGCTGACTTGATTTAACCGAAAATTCTATACTAACCCTTCTCTAGCCTTTTTCGCTTCTGGAAGTATGTTAGGGCTCCATGATTTCCAGCCAACTTTGATCTTCAAAAATTTAAACGCAGTGTCAATCTCTGTGTACTAACACCCCCCCCTGATTACTCTTTTCTCTCAACATTATTGTTTCTGTTCCTAATTCTTCCACACCCTGTAAGACCTTGAGTTTTAGTGTCATTACTGCCTTGCTTGGGGGTGATACTGATGTAAAAACAAACAAAAAAATTAAAACAAATTTTCATCCATGTGCACGCTTGCTATTTACGAATGTTGCTTGCATAGATAGATAGATAGATAGATAGATAGATAGATAGATAGATAGATAGATAGATGCAAAGCAAGGTAGATAAGATAGATGCAAACCAAGATTGATAGATAGATAGATAGATATGAATATAGGCCCGAATACAATTAGATAGATAGATAGATAGATAGATAGATAGATAGATAGATAGATAGATGCAAACCAAGGTAGATAGATAGATGTAAACCAAGGTAGATAGATAGATAGATAGATGCAAACCAAGATAGATAGATAGATAGATAGATAGATAGATAGATAGATATGAATATAGGCCCGAATACACTTAGATAGATAGATAGATAGATAGATAGATAGATAGATAGATAGATAGATAGATAGATGCAAACCAAGATAGATAGATAGATAGATAGATGCAAACCAAGATAGATAGATAGATAGATAGATAGATAGATAGATAGATAGATAGATAGATAATGAAATGCCGGAATTTTGAATTTGATGAAGTTTATACCTTCCTGAGTATAATTTTCAATATCAGGAAGTCATACCCCCGCCAGCTTCACAATGAAATGTTTGACGTCATACCTACAGTGCATCTATTGGCCCCGGATTCGCTTACATACATGCTTATCTATATTCAAAGACACTTACAGAGACATTCACTTAAAGCGCTCTTTGAGAAACAGTCAGCAAGTTTGTTCAATAAAAAATGTCACAAAGACCGCATGCCACAAAAGGATATGAGACTTTTAAATGTCATTGTTCCTCCAGTTTGTTGTCAATTGAAATCTTTATTACATACTTCTTTTACTTATGCTTCTGTCTATCTAGTTTTCCGGTATTTTTGTGTGATGGCCTCCCACCTGCCTCGCCCTGAATTATCGCGTCATGACTGGTCCCAGTTGGAGATTGAAAAAAAAAAAATCTTTGAAAAAAATTTCACTGAGGTAGTTGCAGGAACAGGAGGAGTATCGGATGAATAAATGAGAAATCAGCAGGTAGCAAGTCTTGGAGAGAAAATGGTATTAAATGTCTGATTAATTTAAGGCAAACGGGAATCGTGTACAATTTTCATACATTCGTGATACGACTTTTTTAACAGCACACTCACAAGCACACACACCTACCCACACATATAAATATACTATATATATGTGTTTGTAGATACACATATATTTTCACACCCGAATATACATATATAATCCATAACTGTACAAATATCTACAGATATAAATATACACGCAGATATGTAAACGTGTTGTGTTCAAATAATCATACATGCGTCATATATATATATATATATATATATATATATATATATATATATATATATATATATATATATATATATAATTTATATATATATATATATATTATAGATATTTTATGAATTTATTTAATTCACATTTTTATTTACACACACAGACGCACACAGACACACTCTTCCGTTGTCTCTCTCTCTCTCTCTCTATATATATATATATATATATATATATATATATATGTGCATGTATGTGTGTGTGTGTGTGTGTTTATGTTTAGAATAGGATTATGTGTCCATGTTAATCACCTTTATTTAGACTGAACTAAGAGTACACGTGTAAGCAATCTTTTTGGGAATCGTACCTGCCAAAGTCCATTCCCAAACTTCCGGTCCGAAACTTCTCGATTTAATCGCCAACCAAAACAAAGAATTAAAGACGGAATCAGGTACGAATTTCTGCAAGATTATTTGCCTTGAAAATCAACCTTCGAACATGAACTAGATGAGACACTCAGCTATTTCAAGTACCAGGCAGATGCAGATAGGCCCGTATATATTTGAAATTAAATATATTAATGCGTTTTATTTTAATGCCATCAACATAATCTACCGAGAATATTGTTTCACTAAAAACTTAAGCTGTTCCTTGCTTCTTTCTTTCTCTCTCTCTCTCTCTCTCTCTCTTTCTTATATATATATATATATATATATGCAGTTCGAACGAACGTAGGTCTCTGTATATTTAGTAATATATACTTCTTAGCTCTGTCTAACCACACTGACCACTGTTTTGTTTATACCTTAAATTAAATTGAGTAAATATTTATTCCCTTACCTGTGTAAGCATGCTAACGCATGTATATATACGGTTGCTAATATCTAATTATTTGATTTAACCACATCAATACCTATACACACACACACACACACACACACATATATATATATATATATATATTCATATATATAGATAGATAGATAGCCTGCTGAGTGGGTCGTCTGTGGTTGACTTCAATGCCTACTTTTTTATTTACAAACACTCTACCCCAGATATTTTGCAATTTATCCCATAAATATAGTATAGCTTAAAACTATATTTTTCATATATATATATATATATATATATATATATATATATATATATATATTCGACTTATATCCATTGTATTCACTTACGTGCTAATACCCTTGTGAAAGGTCTTAATACTATTCTTCTCCCCTCCAGCTATGGGTAAATAGCAGCACAGATTGGGTTCTATAGTCTTGGATGGCAAGTAGTCTCGGAGAAGGACAACTCTGAATTCAAAAGTTGCGGAGGGTTATTTGGGGACCTCGTGTCACCAGGTCTCTGTATTCGGCTCTTCAAAAAGTGTGGTTGCTTCTGCAAAAAAGCCTTCACCACAATAATCAAATCATATGTCCAGATGTCTGGCTTTTGTTTCCTAGGGACTGATCTGCTTGACCCCTCATAGGTGACAGGTGAGTTCACCATATATATATATATATATATATATATATATATATATATATATATATATATATATATATGTGTGTGTGTGTGTGTGTGTGTGTGTGTGTGTGTGTGTGTGTGTGTGATTAAAATATAGATTTAATGTATACTCTATTTACGGATAAATGTGCTCAATATCAGAGATAATGCTTATATAAATACAAAAGCGGACACTGAGGTCACCACGCTTTATGTATATATATATATATATATATATATATATATATATATATATATATATATATATATATTATAAATTGAACAAATAGCCTTAAAAAGATCTTTTGTTTATCGCCTATAAGTATACATATATGTGTGGGTGGCTGTTATTAGTTTGATACTGTTTCGGAAACGAAGAATGAGTAACCTGGAAGGCAGAACTTATCGCTGTTGTTGTTTCTGCTGAAGAGGTTAATTTCTTCTTCGCCTCAGCAATCGTAAATTCGAGGAAAGAGGAATACGTCGTATTTTGGCTAAATGAATCTATAATTTATTTACATATATACAAAGCTAACATACTACTGGTTGTTGTTGTTGTTGTAAAAGCCGACAGAGACGGGAATGAAGAAAGAAAGAGAACGAATGTTGGTCATGGCTGTCGGCTGATGTTTTGTGAAGACAGCGGCGGCATAAGGATGAAAGCTGAAAAGTATCCGGTTCAATCTCAGTCTGCCTGCGGCGTTCTAGACCAACCACAGCCGGGTTTCTCTCCCTCTCTCGTGTCTCTGTCTGTTCTTTGCGGCGTTGAATCAGGGAATTTATATCCGTCTTATCGGCTCCAAATCACTGTCTGGGTCTTTTAGCGGGAGTTATTTCTACTGGTCAATATATAAAGTTCATTTTATCATTTAATACCGAAAGCATGCGCCGAGCCATGATGCGCAGAGACGCGTTTTCGCATTCTGCCTTGGGTCGTCGAGCAGTCAACATACGGCTTAGACAATTGACTTGATTGGCATGTCAACAAGTCAATTCTGGTGCTGTAAGTCTTCTCCTATACATCATACAACTCGCTATGACCTGTTGAATCAGACAAAACTTTTTTTTTTTTCTGTGCAAATCATAATCCATTGTGTTCACTTTGCACTTGAGAGTGTTGTAAGTCCCCCCATTTATAGATTAAATAGCAAGGTAGATAGGGATCTATAGCCTTGGGTGGCGGCCAGTCTAAGGAAATAACTATTCTGAATTCAAACGGCAACGGGAATCTGCTAGTCTATCTCCCCGCCCTAATCATGCCAATTCACAAATAATATAGAAAAGGAATCTGTGGAGAGCCATGATCGCTTACATTCTAAAGAGACACAATCTTTATATTTTTTAAAATCTGAAATGTAATTTTGTTACCTCGCAATGTTTGTCCTGATCCTAGAATGGTAAATCTGAATTCTTCGGACATATTAATTTCCGACAATTACGTGTTTTTTGGGGTTTTTTTTCCAGTTTCAGTTTTAACAAGCTAGTGATAGTTTTAAAATTATTCGAATATTTCAGGAAATAAAAACAGAAGTAACGTCTTTTATTCTGGGGTACGTGGAGAATTTTGATTAGCGGTGATACAAGACCTTTTCTAAAAGAATTCAATAATGACAGCATGCCATTTATATAAAAAAGAAAACTTATTTATATATATTTTCTGGATACGTTTAAATTAATTTTCAACATAAACAAAAATACACCACGCTTTTTATGGTTTAACATTATTCTGACTGAAAAGTTAATTGTTTTACTATGAATGATTATGTCGTTAAGAGTCATGGTCGTCCATGTATTGAAGGGATGCGACACATAAAAGAAAGAATCATAGTGGGATGTTAAAGAGAGTCATGGAGAGTAATGATAATTTAATCATAGAAACTTTACATGTATAGATACAAAAAAAATGTATTTAATTAAAGACTTTAAAAAACGAAAATACTTTTGATACACCATAATTTTAGACTACATGAGAGGATATTTGCACTGCGAGGTAAATTAAAATACTGATTACGGGCGTGTTTTTTTTGTTTTGTACAATAAAACCTCGATAAAGAAAAACGCATTTAAGAAATCACTTGATACTCACATACACACTTGTGCAAATTGAGTTCATGCCTGTCACCTACACCCTTGTGCAAATGAATTGAAACAAAACGAATAATTCCATTATTATTTACTTTTTGTTTCGTATTTTTCCATTGAAACACGCCCCATTGCACATGTTGGTATTTCCACGAAGTCGTTCCTTGCATATTAACCACAGATTCTCGATTGAATTTAAATCAGACGAGTCTCCGAGCCAGTCGATAGTACTTTGATTTCTTGGTAAGGCTTTCCAGTGTGTTTGTGCAATGTTACAATTTTAGTACACTTCCTTGGAGAAACGTCCATCACAGACAATGGCCGTAGGACAACTAATCGACAGTCGAGACAATAGTGTCTGGGCCAAACGAATTTCAACATACACCGCGAAAATAGATTCATATTACTACACACCACTGCAAATAACGTACTCTGAGGAAAAAAATAGATATCGATTACACCCTGTCACTCCAGTGGGTCTAAAACTGACCCTATGTTGAAAGAAAGGAAACTAAAGCGGTTGTTTCAATTAATTTGAACAAGGGTGTATGTCATAACGACACGTTTCTTTCATAATTGTTAATCCAGGGATTTTAGAAATTGAATATCGAGAAACTGGGAAATGAGTTGGCTTATCCTATTTTCAGGAAGTTTTGTTAGTATAAACCAAAAAAAAAATCAGCAACAGGTATCGAAAAACACAACATGGTTTTAAAATCCAGTGCTGGAAACCATGGCACCGTAGAACCATCATAACTGCTACGGTTATTGACGTAAAACTGTTTGGAAATTCTTTTATGAGTACAAAGTAAATTACGGCGCAGGCTACATCTATGGGCCAGGAAAGGTATATGTTCTATCTTTCTATGTGTCATGTCCTTTCAGGACGTTGGCGATCATGGATCTCCACCTCCTTCTATCCTTTGCAGCTCTCAACAAGTTCCTTCCCTTTGCTATCTCTCCCAGACTACGTTCTGTCATCCACTTACTCAAGACCGCCAGGAATGTCACGCACTGCTTTCCCTTGTCTCTGTTTTCGACCTGTGAGTATCAGATTCTCAATGCCCTCTTTCCTCATAACATACTATATATTATATTATATATAATGTATTATATATTATACATTATATTATATATATTATATTATATTTTATTATATTATCTATAACTATATTGTATTATATATTATATTATATATATTTTATTATATTATCTATAATTATATTGTATTATATATATATTATATATAATGTATTATATATTATATTATATATTATATATATTATATTATATTATATATAATTATATTGTATTATATATTATATTATATATAATGTATTATATATTATATTATATATTATATTATATATATTATATTATATTTTATTATATTATCTATAATTGTATTGTATTATATATTATATTATATATAATGCATTATATATTATATTATATAATGAATTATATATTATATTATATATATTATATTATATTTTATTATATTATATGTAATTATATTGTATTATATATTTTATTATATATAATGTATCTATTGTATTTACAATTAATATGTACTTGGTTTTGCCACTTTCTTCCTTTGTTCCTACGTAGTTTTCGCAATTTCAAAGAATTTTCCACAATTAAATTTCTTGATGATTCAGCAGTTTTCAAAACTGTGTAAAAACAAATATAATTCAACGCTTAATCAAACATCTACAACAATCACAAAAAAAGTTACGTTTTTTATTAGACATTTTGTTTTACAAAAGAACACAGCTACTCTTCAAACCTTTCAACGCTTATTTATTTGTTTTATCTATGTAATTATTGTTTACAAAAAGTTCCAAAAAAATTATAGAAGTCGATGTCGTCAAATTATCACGAACAGATCTCCTACTCGGCAGGCATGCCGTCGGAAATACAAAAGCCATCTAAGTCTTGCTTGAAGGAATTAAGAAGGATGACAACAGAAGATTGGATTGATTTAATCAGCCCTTTAAAATATGTCTGCTTATTTCTCTCTAATTATTATTTTTTATCACTTCTGATAAATCATTCTCGGCAGACTCCTACGTTTTTTTTTGTTTGTTTGTTTGTTTTTTTTTTACGTTAGCTTTCCAACCACAAGACCCAGGTTCGAATCTCACCATGGTCAATTTGCCAGGGAGGTGACTTTTTGATAATGCCGCACTGGGGAAGATGGATGCCAGCGTACGACCGGTTCTGGGTATGACGATAAACTACATCCGCGTCCTGGGTAAGACGATAACTTGCATCCGACCGCAAGACCTTTGATCAAAACGTTTTGAAGATCTAAATTGCTGTTGTTCCCAGCTTCACCCTGACTCGGGGTGGTAGCACCTGTCAGAGTCCTAGCTATCCAAACATAGAATGTATATCTGTTTGTATTGCTAGTACTTTAAAAAGAAAAAAAAACGTATTGCTGATAATAATTTTTCCTTCAAAAATTATTGCTGGAATTTTTTTTTTGTTACAAAGTATTTCTGGTATTAAAACCTATTTTTACACAAGTTTGGGTGTCAACTATTTGCCCATAGCTGGGACCCTAACAGGTGCTACCACCCCGGGTCAGTTTTTATCTGTAAAATGAACGTATAAATATAAAAAATGAATTAAAATAATATTCGGACTTTGTCCATTTCATAATGTGTGACGTCATTTGTTTACAATTGGATACGCATCGAGCAGATATGACTGTACGTGAGAAAAATCACAGAGAATTGTAATTTAACAACAGTAAAATCGTCCTTGTTAACTCTGTGGCTCAATCGGTAAAATCACGTCAGGCTATATGACGGTTCCGTATGGGATACACGTTCGATTCCTGTCGGAGGACGCATATTTTCTACGAACATTTCTCGAACATTCAGGCCTGTAAATGTTGTTTAATACTGTTTATTTAAACAGAGCATTTACTTAAATATTTGTATTAAAAAAAAGGATGTATAAACATAAAAAATGTCTTAAAATATTTATTAATCTTAGCTTAGAATGCGACACCCTTATATAAAGATAAATATAGTTAAGAAGATTATGCAACACTAATCTTCCAAGTATAAAAGACTTGCTTCTACTTGTATTGTCGGGTTTCTCGTTCTGTTTGGCTGGTTATATACTATTTAATGGAGATAAATGCATTAATACACAAAATTAGTTTAAAGTTTTCTTTCTTTCATTTTAACCAGAAGACGCCTACGAAGGCATACGCTTCTCCGGTGAAACGTGTCGTTCATTAAAAAAAAACCTTTCTTTCATCGTCTTCAGTTTCGTCTCGCATACAATTATACATCCTACAAACACACACACACACGCACGCACACACACACCACAATTTGCGGCAAAAATATGCCACGGGTTGACCCAAGCCTTGTGAGTAAAAATGGGTAGACGGAACCATTGGGGGCCGTCGATAGCTGTGCTAGCACGAAGTCACAAGTCATCATGACCGAGGGGTTGAGCGTGCTGGCCGTGTTGAAATTGTTGATCACGCTAGATAATAGGCTCTTTCCCAGAAACTCTCAGGTCTGCTCAGCATAGTTGCAGAATAAAGCGCAGCTGGGCTCTGTGTGAATAAACACAAATGCGCCTGATCAAGCGTTTGCAATAGGGATTGGCTAGCCACCCTAGTAGGCAGATATCCTCGAAGATATATATATATATATATATATATATATATATATATATATACAGTGTAACCCGGATATAAGAGACCCGGATATAAGAGAAACCCGGATATAAGAGAGATTTTCTCTGGTCCCAAAGTGTTCCCATACTTACCTAAACAAAATAGACCAAACACGGATATAAGAGAAACCCGGATATAAGAGACTTCTTCTCCGGTCCCGACAACTCTCTTATATCCGGATTACACTGTATATATAATTGAACATATCCTCGTATGTATATATATATATATAAATATAAAAAGTGAACATTGAAGTCAACACTCAAAGGCGACAGGCTGTTTCATGCTGGACGCAATCGTCAGGCTGAAACAGCCTGTCGCCTCTGAGTGTTGACTTCAATGTTCACTTTTATATATATATATATATATATATATATATATATATATATATATATATATATATATATATATATATATATATATATATAATTGAATATATATATATATATATATATATATATATAAAAGTGAACATTAAGTCAACACTCAAAGGCGACAGGCTGTTTCACGCTGGACGCAATCGTCAGGATGAAACAGCCTGTCGCCTCTGAGTGTTGACTTCAATGTTCACTTTATATTTATATTTACATACGCTCTATCTCACATGGTCAGAACATTATCCCATAAAATATAGCTTAAAACTATATAATATATATATATATATATATATATATATATATATATATATATATATATATATACATGAACCTCTAAAGAACCAATGTATTTTTTTTAAGTAGGTGTCACCGGCGTTAATGGGAAACGCTTTAGTACGACTTTCATTATACGAACTGCAGTTCTACTTTTTCTTCTCTCCCTCTATATATATCATGACAAAATGAGGATCTCCTGTATAACTACTACATGTTCACGATGTATAAGGTAAAAGCTGTTACCTGTATTGTTAATCTTGACATGGTTCTAATTAAGATATGCATACATCCATTCTGATACACTACCAAAAGAATTTGTACTTGAAAATATTGTACTCAATTTACTGAATTTGTTGAACCCTTTGTACTTTAACCTGGGTGTGTCTGAATTCTACATTTAATTGGTCAACATGGTTATAACATTTTTAAACTGAAAAAAATGAACGGAAATCTTTGCTGTAGTTTTTTTTTTCTTTCATTTCAAACAAAATATCTTTTGATATTTATTCTTCTTTTTTTTTCCATTGATCCTCTTTTTTGTATAAGTCCATAAAACACGCATTCTTAACCTCCATTTTTTTCATACTTCCGGTAGTCAGGGTTGAAACAAGAAGAAGACTGACGCGGTGACAGAAGAAGGACGTCTTATACTATCTTTCTAAATTCTGTTCTTACAACAACAAAAAAAAAGAAAACAAACGATTTTGACTTTTTTTCTCAAGATATCTACTTGAGTAAGATTACGATTAGATTTTTCCTGAAGCTTATCCTGTTAGTTTTATTGTGGGTTAATAAAACACGTTTTATTCTACATCCTGATTTGCTTTGGCAAGATCTTCGGCGATTTTGAGGGAAATTAATTTCCACAGGACAATTAATTTCTAATCACGTCGGGCGGTGGTGGATTTTATTCAGTGACTGCTGTCGCCTTCAACAGGGAGAGAATTCAGATAAAGAGTAAACAAAATATTTACTTCTTTTCACCCCGGATGTTGGCTATCAATAATCCAGTTTTGTTGGTGAGGGTAGATACGATTGTGACCATTACGCTTCTGTGCTTTCTAAATCCAAGATGCAAACACAGATATGTCCGTGGAAGTGTACACAGTGTGTCTTTATGTGTGTCTTTCTGTTTATGTTTGTTTGGTCTCAGTGCTACATCTTACAAAAGTAAATTGTAACACAATAACTGCAATAATTAAATCACGCGCAAAATCTCCTTTACATTATCATAAATACGATTCCTTGAATAAAAATTATTTTGCATGTCTAGATGTTAACCGGAATTTCTTTTTAATCATTTCACCCAAAGGAAGAGTCACTGAGTGTTAGAGAATATGAAAAAAAAAACTATTCAGAGGAGAGGATAATAAAAGAACAAGAATTAAGACAAAAGATAATGATTGATATTTCATTTAAATTTTTAAAGATCAATGCTGACTGGGAAGCAAGAAGCCGCAAGTGAGTTCCACAAACGAGAAGTGCGAGAGAAGAAACTTTTATCATAGAACTTACGGTCACATTCAGCCATTTCAACTGTAAAGTGATAAAACCATGCCGCCATTCTAATATAGCGTTTAAATTCATGTCTAGGCACCATAGAAAAGAAGTTCATCAGAACAATTACCATAAAAGCATTTATTGAAAAAGACCAGAGAAAAAGAGAAAACAATCTAGGCATTTACTCTGTCTCCCCACTAAGACGAGTTGTGACACAACGTTATATTCTAAGGTGGGGATCCCGAGCGCGTACACCCGGGCAAGGAACAAAAATTGCCGCAGCCCCCGCAACCGTCTGTTGCGCGGGCCTCAGTGCGAGCACCGAGCCCTCTCTCTGGTGCAATGAAAGGGCGCGGCCTCGGGCAGCTGTTCCCCAGGGCTGGGCACCTCTCAGTATATTTTTCCTCAGTGGCGACTCTGTCCTTTGGCAAAATTTTAAAGCAGTTTAACAAAAGCTGTCCAGTTAGAGGAATTCCTAGTGCTACTTATATAGACTGGTTGACTCGTGAAGAAAAGAGAAATATTTTCTTGGAAATTTTTCTAAATTAGAATACTCATTAGACCTTACTCAAGTACGATATTTGTTGGAATCAAAAAATTCTTTTTCATCAAATTTTTTCAAAAAATTTTCATCATTTTAGAATGATTATCCTGTTTATAACATCGAGACAAGGCAAAATCGATCCCTGACTTTTTACAAAGATATTGAAGTTAGCTGTTGTTTGTACAAAAAATTATTCTTGTTTAAACATTTCTTTTAGATAGGGACCACGGAGTTATATACATTTTAATTAAAGAACGAAAATTTACATGAATTACTAAAATTATTTATTCTTTATTTATGTTCAATAATTATTAGCCGCCATTGTTTGTTCACATGCTTCAAAATAAGCTTCCAAAGATATTTTGTAAAAATTTTATAATTTTTTTTTTTATATATGCAAATATCAGTGATGTAACAATAATCTCTAAAAAAAATTCATGGATCAATTTTATGCTGTTTAGATATTATGAAGAAGTCCATGCTTTCTAAAATGAGAAAAATCAATAATTTTCTATTCTGTGTCTTGTAGACAAATCTAAGGAATTCTCATCAACAACTTTTTTCCAGGAAAAAATTTCCCTATGTTTTGCTAATGTATCACTCTATTTAAAGTAGTGATTATCTCTAATTTTTAGGAGTGGACCATTGTATTTCGTAAACCTTTTGCCTATTTTAAGAGACCAGTTTACAGAAATAATAATGAATCCAAGGCATATGATATTCATGTTCAGATAATCTTCTACTAAAGTTTTATACAGAATTCTTCTAATTTAAAAGAGCAAAAACAAAACGAATACAAATGAAGGTTTTTCTGATATATACTTCTCACTCCGTTTCAGTGATGACAAGAACCATTTATAAAAAAGTAGAAAAACTCTCGACATAAGACATACGAGCCAATAAAAATTGGTTGTGGAAATCTATAAAAATAAAATGCAGTGTACGTGTGTCCGTCTGGCCGTCCGATTTTCGATCTCTGCGAGTTACAAACAACCTTAAATAACAGGTAGGGAGTAATCCACGGTTACCTCCCTTGTCAAGAAATGGCATCTATCTTTGCTATAAAAACGGAGTATGAATGAGAAGTGGAAGTTTTTAATTGTACCCGTTAATAAGTTTGGACGTCAAAACAAATAGTTAAAGACTTCATCTTCTCTTCTTCCCCCCGCCTGTAATTTAATACACTTAAATTATGCCATATGATATCAGGAAGAATTTACATCACATAATGACCGAAAGAAAAAAAAACGTTACCACGGAAAAAAAGAAGAGAGATATTTGAATATACAGTGGACTAAAAAATTACAAGAAATTGCAAGGAAAGCGAGTTTTTTTTAATTCTTTGCATTTAAACTACGAACAGTTTATGAAGTAAAACAAAACTTAATTTCTTATATTTATTTAAAAAAAAGATGTTTAGTTCAATTGACGACTTGTCCATTGCACCAAATTCTGAATAAGGACAAAATAACAAAAAGTAACTTACGACAAATGCCCAACCTCCTGCAAAAATGCTTTTATCAGAGAATTTGGCTACTAAATGGAAAAGATTCATTCGAAATTTTCGAAATTATTGAAAAGCCAGTCGACTCAACAAAAAACCTAATAGCAGCTACCAAACATCTGTCTTTTTGTCAATAATAAGAGAAGATGCAAACGACATTTACGAAAGATTGAAATTCAATAATGAAGAGAAACAAAATTATGGGATAATTTAAGTGTATTAAATCATTAAAAAATTAAATAGCATTTTACATTTATTTAATATGGTGTATAATCATTTAAGGGAAAAATAAATTCATTCAATATAGTGGATAATCACTTAGAACAATAATAGATTTATTCAATAAGGTAGATAATCATTTCGAGGAATAATAAATTTATTCAATAGCTTGGATTATTATTTAGAGGAAGAATAAATTTATTCGATAGGTTTGATAATTATTTTGTGATAAACGAAATTTATTCTACAGAGTGGATAACCATTTAGTGAAAAAATAAATTTATTCAGTAGGGTAACTAATCATTTAGAACAATAATAAATTTATCCAATAGCTTAGATTATTATTTAAAGGAAGGAAGGAAGGAAGGAAGGAAGGAAGGAAGGAAGGAAGGATAAATTTATTCAATAGCTTGGATTATCATTTAAAGGATGAATAAATTTCTTCAATAAGTTTGATAATCATTTTGTGGAAAACGAAATTTATAATCATTTAGAAGAAAATAAATTCATTCACGAGTTTGGATAATCATTTAGAGGAAAAAAAATTATTCAATAGACATAAACATTTGGAGGAAAAATAAACTGTCATCCAGAGACTTTTCCCATTAAGCAAAAATAATTCTTGAGACATGGAATATTACAAAAGTAAATGATTCTGTCCCATTAAAACATCTACAGAGGCAATGAACTTGATGCATCTTAACATGATAGGTGCGTATGAAACGAGGTAATAAAACAATCTGATATTTCATCAATGACAAACACAGGATTATGTATACAAGCGGAGGTGTAATGGTTAGCAAGCTTGTTGCGCTAAATCTATTACGACTGAATAGTGAGTTCGATACTCACTGGGTGCCCTGCACTTTCGGCGTTGTGTCACATCTAAGCTACGGTTGAAAATCATTTGGGAACCTCGGCGTGGTGTAATGGTTAGAAAGCTTGTCTCGTTAGAACAATTACGACTGAGTAGAGAGTTCGATCCTCACTGGGTACCCCTACTTTCGGCCTTGTGCCACATCTGCGCTTGGAAAATCACTATACAGGCGGAGAGGGGATAATGCAATTGAGGAAGAAATGACAATCCCCATGGGAGGCCTGAAGACCAAAGTAGGCAAGAAATTAGATTGTGAAATAGTTGGCAAATTCGGACTAAGAAGTCATATTGAACGCAAAGAAGAATGGATTCAATGGTGCACAACAAATGATCAGGTAGAAGCCATTAGCATTTCCAAAGCTCACCCAAACGTATATGGATATCAGGTCAGGTTTATTTTCTCTTTTTTCTTTTTTTTTTTTTTAGAAAATCCCCATTGCACTCAGCTGAAGTTTGATGTTATAAGTACTGACACTAAAAATTAGATTCATAGCTTTTAGCATTTTTTTGAGCATTTAATTTTAAAGATCATCTGAAAAATGTAGAAAAATACCTAATTTCCGCAGGTTTTTTGCTTAAAAATTAACTTCAAAATTTTACTATATCGAAAATAAATCGAAATAAGCTGATATCTTTTGTATTGAATTGAAAATATATTAAAACCAGAATTCTAATTATGAATCACAACAAAAAATTATGGATTTTTTTTACTGTATTCGATAAGTAAAAACTGTAAAAAAAATTGTAAAAGATTACAAAAAAGGCTACTCAATGAATAAGATTTATATAATTTTTTACATCCTTGCATAGATCATAACTGATAAAAACAAAAAATAGATAAAAGTGTATATAGCGCCATAATACTGCTGAGCACAAATTATAATTTGTATATAAGACTTTTAGTGATCACCAAAATGAAATTCCCTACAAATTTGAACCTAAACCTGTTACACTGTATAATATATTACATGATGGTTCCGTACCAGGATTTCAAAATTGACCTGCTTTAATGGACATGCAGGAGACCAAGAGGAGAATCGATGAACCATGAATGTAAATATCAATAAGAGATTCAAGAATGTAGTTTTATATTGCAAAACGTGCCTAACTTTCGACTGAGTGACCCGAATGTAAAGAAGAAATATAAGGAAGTGGGGCACATTAAGAACAACATCAGCAATTGATATAATCCCAAAGGAGGATAGACAAAGAAAAAAATGAATGCATGACGGATGAAATTCTCGAGATGATGAATAGGGGAAGAAATAAATGCCACGGTAAGGTAAAGAATATAGGACTTTGCACAAATAAATGCAGGCAAGCTAAAAAGGAACGGCTCAATGAAAAATGTGCAAAAAATAAAAAGAATGAGCATCACTGATAAAGCGGATATGAATAAATTAATGATTAACTGGAGAAAAAAATTGCACATCTGGATGCGTAAAATCAAAGGACGGACACTGATGTTAAAGAAAGAAAAATAATGAGATGGGACGAATATATCGGAGAAGTCTTCCACGACGAAAATGAATGATCAGTAATATATTGAAAAAAAAAATGAAGGACCAAAAATATTAAAATTTGAAGTGGATTCAGCACTGGGAAAAATAATCAGAAAAGAAAAAGCAGGACCAGAATCAAAAGAAAAAAAAGGTAGGAAAGCCATGATCGCCAACGATGTGAAGTGACACGGCACCGAGAAGACACAACGGAACGAAAACAATCGCTCGTCGTGAATTAAAGGGTTTAGTTTTGTTTTTTGTTGACCTGAAGAAGGCCAACCTGAACAACGGCCGAAACTTTGCAATAACAAAAACAGCAAAGATAAGGACAAAAGTCCTAATCTATTAGTATAAAAAAGATAACTCTTCATCTCATGAATTCAGAAAAGCAAAAATGGAAAAAAATTATAAATATATGTGTCTGTGCACATGTGCGTGCGTGTGCGCGCCTGTGTATGTGCATTTACATGTAAGATATTTTAAATTGAATTTTCTAGAAAACTCCAACACTCACACAAAAACAAAACACACACACACACACACACACACACACACACACATATATATATATATATGAGTGGACATTGAAGTCAACAGTTAGAGGCGACAGGCTGTTTCATGCTAGATGCAATAGTCAGGCCACGAGTGTTGTTTTTTTCTCGGCTATTTATATATACGGGCCAGTGGTGCATTGTGGGTAGTCTATTTTGGCGCCACTGACCCGTATATATAAATAGCCGAAAAAAAAACAACACTCGTGGTCTGACGATTGTGTCTAGCATGAAACAGAACACCTTAAGAGTATATTTTTCATATATATATATATATATATATATATATATATATATATATATATATATAATATATAACGTGTGTTAGCACGTGCGATACCCTGTCTTCATCAGCCGACGACCAGGGGTGATATCACGGTTTCGGTGGCGATATATATATATATATATATATATATATATATATATATATATATATATATATAATATATAGAGAGAGAGAGAGAGATAGTATAAAGAAATGGACAGTGCAATATCCACATATTCCATCAGCTTTGCGTCCTGTCTATAATAGGGAAGATATATGAGTCCAAGAAGCACCGGTATCGTATGAAATTAAGTCACATGATGGGGGAAAATAATGAAATGAACCTGAGACATCAGCTTCATATGACGTAGATTATTGTCCAAGATACGTCTCTGAAGAACAGCTCATAACTCAAAGGGATCTAAAGGATTCTGTCAGAGATTTGGAACTTCCTAAAAGTAAATCAGAATTGTTAGGTTCCAGGTTACAGCATTGGAATCTCTTAGCTATCAGTATTTCTGTGATCATCACGAGGATCTAGTCGCATTCTTCCTTATATGGAAAGTGATTTGGTGTGCTGCAGTGATATCAATGGTCTTAGGCAATCACTTAACATACATTACAAACCAGAGGTTTGAGGGATGTTCATTGATTCACTAAATTCAGAGATTGATTTGTGAATTCAATTCCAGTATAAGCGTAAATCGCGAATAACTATTGACTTCTATATATTGTGGTATCTTAAAATAAATGCTACTTTGGAATTAATTGTCATTTTGTTCCTACTTTACGTGGATGAAAATGTTCACATTCTCCAGTTTTTTCAATAGAAATAGGTACATTTCAAAAATAGCATTATCCTTGTCACAAGACAAAGTTTGAAGGGTATATTAGCCATTTTCCATTGCGTAAGCAAATAGGAAATAAAAAATTGCTACCTAAGGATAAAAATTATTAGTCTCAAAAACTGTTAACACAATATTCACTCACAAAAAAATATATTCTTATAATCCGAAATATTTTTTCGGATTTAAATAACCCAGAACGGGGTGATAAGCCGTAAAAAACAAATCAGTCATCATGTCTATAATAAATAGAATTCCGGGGTCTTGCGTGAGAAGAGAAGCTTTTAACGGCAAAACTTTTTTTTTTTTTAATTTAAGCAAGAAATGAAGAATTGCGGCAAATGATAGAAAGTGAATAAAATAAATTGAAATAAATAAACTGGAAAGTGCAGGAAGAAAATTAAATGTAAAAAGAAAGCAAGAAGGAAAGAGAGAAGGAAAGATGAGCGGTAGAAAAAAAAAGATAAAAAGGAGGAGAAAATAAAAGATGAAGAAAAAAGTGAAAAGAAAACGGAAAGAAAAAGATAGAGAGGGTTGGACAATAAAAATGGAGGGAGAAAAAGATAAGCATTAAAGTTAAGATGCCGGATTTCTAAAGAAAGAAAGACAAAGAGCAAGAAGAATGGAGGAATTATAAAGAGAGAGTAACTAAATGAAAGAAGAGGGATATAGAAGCGGGGTTAAAACGAAAATATATTGCTTTAGGGAGAAATAGGCAGATTGAAAAACGACTTTGAGAGGAAAAAATAAATCTTTTTTCTTCCACTTCTTTCTCTACTTCTTCCCCTTCTTCCACTTCTCATTCTTCTTCTTTTTCTTCCCCTTATTTCTCTTCTTCTTTTTCTTCTTCTTCTTTTTCTTCTTCTTTTTCTTCTTCTTTTTCTTCTTCCCTTTCTCATTCTTCTTCTTCCCCCTTTTCGTCTTCTTCCACTTCTCATTCATATCCTTTTTTCCTCTTCTTCTTCCATTTCTCATACTTCCTCTTCTTCTTCCTCTTTTTCTTCTTCTTCTTCTTCTTCTTCCTTCTTCTTCTTCTTTTTCTTCTTTATATTCTTCCTGCGCTTCTTCTTCTCCTTCTTTGTTATATTCTTGACTATAATTCTCTCCTTTTTTATGCTTTTTTTTTATCCTAAATCACATATTGTCTTACTTCTATCGCTCAATTTTTCTCCTTTTCATTTTGTCTACTCTCTCAATCTCCCTCTCTCTTTCCGTCTTACATATACAATGTGTCCATAAAGTTCATGTGCACTTTAAAAATTTTATAACTTTATTTGTATTTGCGATAGAAATAATCTGTAAAAAATGCTATAAAGTTTAATGTACCTAGTTTTAAGTATAGCTAAAATAACTAATGTGATTTCAGGCATTATTGTAAATCAGTTGGCAAATGTTTTCCGTGAACTGCAAAATCGTATTACCCTTTGTATTGCTAATGATGGAGGACATGTGGAAACTTAGATAAAATTTCAATAAAATCTTAAAAATATAGATTTATTTCTTTCTAATCCTTTTTACAGATTATTTCTATCGTAAATACAAATAAAGTTATAAATTTTTTAATGTGCACACGAACTTTATGGACACACTGTATATATGTGTGTGTGTGTGTGTGTGTGTGTGTGTGTGTGTGTGTGTGTGTGTGTGTGTGTGTGTGTGTGTGTGTGTGTGTGTGTGTGTGTGTGTGTGTGTGTGTGTGTGTGTGTGTGTGTGTGTGTGTGTGTGTAAGCGCGTGTGTGTGCATAGTCTTCCTACGGGAATAAATTCAACGGATCAATCAATCAAATTGTTAACCAGAAGTAAAAATAAATTCCTCTTCTTAAGTCGCCATTTTATTTTCTCGTTTCACAATTCCTTCCTTGTCTATCCACCATCTTTTTTGTTGCTTTTTTTTATTTTTGCTATAAATCCAATCTTATTTCACAACCGACACCATATTAATGATATTTACTTTTCTCAAAATCTTAATTTGTCGCAAGTAAAAAGAATAATAAAAAGAGTTCTCTTTGCGCATTCACACAAATAAATACAACATTTAATTTGCCACTTTTGTTAATATCTTTTCTTTTCTTTGTCTCTTCAAAACATGATGCCACTGAATTCCGGTATCGTTGAGTAAAGATTAAAATTGCCGACTCCAAACTAAATCTTTGGCAGCGAACCTTAAACTCTTGCCACCAATCTTGACTCCATGAATATTAAACTAAACCTGTCATCATCTGACATTTTTGACCATGAAAGCAAATCTGTTATGATGATTATTATCGTAATGCTTATGTCTTTACTTTTTATTCATGCTATTCACTGACTATTCGCACGAGAAGGAGCTGCTGGCTTTCATTGGAGATCAAGTGACAACAAGTATCTTCAACACTGCAGCACTCTCTTCACTATTTCATCTGATTTCTCTCATACTAACTGTAATATTATCCTTTTCCCTGCAAGGAAACAATTGACATTCATTGACCGAGCAGCCAGTATTGTTCTCAGATGAAAGTTATAATCATTCTCTTAAAACACTTTCTTAGAAAAACTGGTTTAACTAGTTCAGTAGCTGTTATCGCTCTTTCCACTATTAATAACCTTCCTCACCTATTTTGAAGTGTGGTTTTTAATGTTAACATCGTGTTGCCATTATTTTCTCTTCGAGTTACATGTGCTATCCATTTTAGTTGTTGCTGCTCTTGGTAGTCCTCAAGTGAAGTGGTTTCTGTTATTTGGTACAGTTCTTTCAGTATCTGTCTATATTATTGAGGTTAGGTATTATGTACACTATTTACATTATTCGGACTATTGTCCTCATCTTTGTCGCCATATTTATCACAACGTTTCGGCCTTTCAGTATCTGTCAATATTTCTGAGATGAGATATTATATACACTATTTACATTATTCGGACTATTGTCCTCATCTTTGTCGTCATATTTATTATAACGTTTCGGCCGTTGTACGCTCCGGCCTTCTTCAGGTGGTTGGAATGTCGAACTGAACCATTTATTTCGCTCACTGAGGTAGACTGTTCTAGTTCCATGTGCCATGTTTAATGGATGCCAGTTATCAGTTATCTCCTGTTAATTCTCCTCTCAAAGTTCTCCATCGCCTTAACCAGGTATTGAACTCACACTCTTTGGGTCCTGTCACTGGATTCAACAAACGCCTTTATCCACTGTGCAATGTGTCCTTGAGTTTTGGAGTAGAAGGGACGACTACATTTAACCGTTTCGACAGTGAAAGGGTGGGACCGAGATGCCAGCCTAGTAGCACGCTTAAATCCATGCAATTTGGGTACCAGTGAAAGTAGCTCATCAGAGCAGTTGCCCTGAAAATATTTGTAGAAAAGATAGAGGGAAGCCACAGCACATCAGTGAGAAAGTGGCTGTAGACGAGATGCCAGATCAGGACCTATCACATTTCATATCCGACTCTGGATTTTGTCGAGGACCTGGAGATGAACCGTGGGGGCACCAGACCATATATGGCAACAGTATTCAATGCAAGGACGAATGGTAGATTTGAAGGATAGACTCAGGCGAGAAAAAACTTCTGGCGCGACACAAAGGACAAACATTCCTTGTGATAGATGTAGCTATTGATTCAATGTAACTGTTCCACCTCCAGTTCTAGTGGAAAACGTGAGACTAAATTCCTCATATTCTTTATGTGAGCAAAGAACGGAATCCACGAAAAGACCATTTTTTCTTGTTTTGTTTGTAATGTCTCCAATTGACATCCCTTCCTGATTTCAGTGCCAGAATTTTACGCTTAACAGGATTGTTTCTTTTCGATAAATTTTTACTTTTTACAATTTGAGGAATCTGCTTTTCTTGCTTGCACTTGGCGATCCATTTTAATTTCAACAGAAGTTCAACAGAATTTTATTTTTCTTTATCCCATGGATCCGGTCTTCTGATTGGTATCCGGAAATCCGTTTGCAGTTCGAAAAGCAATAGAATTATACTTTGTCTATTTCTTTCGTGGGATTTCTGGTTTGTGTATATATCTATGATTTGCATGGTCAGATCCTAGTCTTTTTTACCAATCCAAGTGCATCGCCGTTCTTTTCTAAGGATATTTGTCTTCTTTTTTCGCGTTAATGACATGTTCTGCATTCTTGTTCTCATGCTTCCGATCAAAATCAATTATTATTATTGCAGCACTTACTTTTCACACAAGTACGTCTTATGTTGATTTCTGAAGCAACATCAACAGGGATTCAGTTTCTCTCTTCAGATACCCTCTTCGCAACTATATCCACGTTTATTACACTTATACAACTATTCAAAATCTACCCGACATAGAGAAATCCGCCTCACTCGCTGTGTCTCAAAGAATCTCATTTTATGGCGATTTTCTAAGCCCACCTTACATGTGGCATAAGGCCGAAAGTATCGGGCACCCACTGAGGATCGAATTCACTACTCAATTCTTTTTTTTTTCTGGAAGAATTAGAAGCCTTACCAGGATTCATTATTGGCGGCCACAATCTTAATAACATAAAATATGCAGATGACACAGTGTTGATAGCAGATGCATAAAGGAAACTCCAACTCCAACGGAAGGTAATGAAGAAAAGTCAGAAGAAAGGAGTAAATATTAAATTAATTCCAAGAAAACAAAATACATGTTATGGTTGCTAGCAGAACGAAGAGCCCAACATACAAATTACAAATGGGAGATGACTAAATCTAACAATTACAGCAATTTAAATATCTGTGAAGTGTTTTAACAGAGGACGGAAAGTACGACATTCAAATTAGAAGGTGCATTAGGATAACGAAAGATGCCACCCAAAAGCTAAGCATAGTATTAAGAAACAGAAAAACTTCGTTAGAAACAAAGAAAAGAATACTGAACTCTTATGCAATATCGGTCTTCCTATATGGCAGTGAATGCAGGACAATCTCCTCGGAGATAAAGTACTAATTTGAAGAAACATAAATGTGGTTCTACAGAAGGATACTGAGAATATAATACACTGAACATGTGAGCAACGCAAAGTTTTAAAGAAAATGGAAACAAAAAGGACACTTATACTTAATATCTGAAGAGACTGTTGGAATTTCTAGGGCATATAATGAGGAAAGAGGGCTTGGCAATTTTGATACTCAAAGGTTATGCATTGTTTCTCTCTGCCCCACTTGACGGCAAGTGGGACAGAGGGAAACAATGCATAACCTACTTAGAGAGTTTGAGTAAATGGATGTCGGGATAACTTTTAGGAGAGATAAAAAGACAGAATTTATTATGAGCTAAAAGGACAGGAAATTGTGGAGATCCATAATCGCTAACGTCCGGAAATGACTCAGCATATCGAAGAAGAACAGCATGCGAAATTTCTCTAACTTTTAACTGGTGTATTTCTTTGCTATTTTTATTAATTTCTCTTCATTTTCTGCTTTTCTCTTCCTCCTCCGTCTCTCAATGAAATTATTACTCCTACTAATCCTCTTCTTATTCATCATCATCATCATCATCAGTGTCGTCATTATATTACACTTGAAATATCTGCTGGTCATTATTGAGGATCAAGTGACAACAAATCTCAAACGTGCATTCTTCATTATTCCCATCAATTCAAAATGGCTGGCGTTTGAGTAATGACCTTTCGTTCATCCTCCTCTCGTTCCTTCACTCTTCTTGCAATAATCTTTGGTTCCCTACTCCAATTACTATAATAATGAATTTTTATATCGATGGGTTTGCCAGGAGTGAAAGTAAGGTGCCTTATATATTCCCCTACTCGAAACTGTCCTTTCCAATTTCATCATGGCCGTTGTCTGAATAATTCTAATCTTCCTGTGATATTCATTTTTTTTTAATTATTTCAGACTTTTCACAAATCTCTTCAGGATGTTCCGAGTGTTCTCTAAATTACAGTTTCCATATTTTTTTTATTCCCCCAGCAAACTCTATATATTTATCAAACTTTCAGCTTCATCTGTGCTTCGCAGATACGACAAAATAACGTTCTGAATTATGATTTCTTTGTCTGCGATGACTGGATATGGTCCTCTGGCTTAAAAAAAAAAAAAAAAATTTCAAAATCTCAAATAATCTTACATTTATTGTCCAAGAAAGCGTTTTTATATCTGCAGGATCAAATGCAGTTCTTTTGCACTCCATAACAAACGTGATGTCAAAAATGGAGGGCAGCCGTATCATACGGTAATTGATTTCCCTCCTTGTCTTTTTTGTATCTTTTTATTCTTCTTTAATTGGAATTATTATAATAAAAAACATATTATTCTTCTCTTTGTTCTTGTTAATATTATTGCTTTTTACGTTCTTAATTTGCTTAGAATTGTTAAGGCAAGATTCATTTCTTTTTTTCAGATGTTTTCTCCCATTTGTATATGCACTATCTATCTATCTATCTATCTATCTATCTATCTATCTATCTATCTATCTATCTATCTATCTATCTATCTGTTACATTATCCTCTCCGTATGTGTCTTTGTCTTATTGGTTTTATGTCTAAATGTTTTATTATCTATCTATCTAGCTATCTATCATTGTTTGCTGATATCTATCTATCTATCTATCATTGATTGCTGATATCTATCTATCATTGATTGTTGATGTTTGTCTATCTATTTTGATTCGTTTATCTATCTATCTATCTATCTATCTATCTATCTATCTATCTATCTATCTATCTATCTATTACTTATTCCTCTCCATATGCGTCTCTCTCTAATTGGTTTTATATCTAAATGTTTTGTAATCTTCATTTTATACTAATACATATCTATCTCTCTATCATTGTTTGCTGATATCTATCTATCGATCGATCTATTTAGCACTGATTTCTGATATCTATTTATCTATCATTGATTGCTGATATTTATCTCTCTAACTATATATATGTATATATACATACATACATATATATATATACATACATACACACACACACACACACATATATATATATATATATATATATATATATATATATATATATATATATATATATATATATATATATATATATATATCGATTGATCTATCATTTTTTCGCTTTCCATATATGTATCTGTTGGGGTTTATATCTATCTTGTTACCTGTCCATCCCAATCTGTTCATATATATCTTGATCTGTTCCTATTTGTCTGTCTCTCTATCTGTTTATCCTGAACTACTCATTATCTATCTATCTATCTATCTATCTATCTATCTATCTGTCTTAATCTAATTATAGCTATTTCTGCATTTATTTATCTATATTTATCTATACATCTGTCGATATAGGTCCGTTCATATAGATAGTTAGATAATGTTAATATTTGTGTGTGCCTGTCTTCGTGGATATGTGTTCGTATCTATCAATCTATTCCTACTTATTTTTATCCCTTCATTTCTTCAGAAGCGTGGGTGGGCTTCTAAATGGAATCACTACCTTCTTCCTCTCATTCCCCAACCCACCCCATCATTTCAATAAACGCGAACATAGGTATTTGTATGGCTGCCAGCTAGTCATGACAGACACAGCATTTGTCTATCGAGGGACGGCACAAGGACTGGGGACACGACACGACACGGCTCGGCACAACACGACACCGATAAGACAAGGACTCATGTCTCCCCCCGACCCAACCAGCACGGGGACCGGATCAGAATCCAACCAGTTCGTGATACAAGGTAATGAGTTTGCTTAACATTCCCTTGTTTTGCCTGGAAACTCAAGGTGAGGTGGGGTACCTGTTTTTCTATTGTTTCTTTGTTTTTATCTTCTTCTTTGTTTTATCTACGTAACCGTCTATGCTTACCTGCCTTTATGGGTAGTTTTGCGGGGAGATGACGGATGGCAGGTATAAAGGGACAGGGTGGATAAGTGATAGCAAATGATGTGGGGTTTTTTTTTGGGGGGGGTGCGGGGGGGTTAGCGATCTCAAATTAACGGAGAGAGGAAATAAGACTTGAAGACTTCAACATCAACAGAGAAATAAATGGTACCAGCAACGCTTTTTTATCTGCTTGCAGATACGTGGCCGATCATGGCGCTTCACAACTTCCTATCCCTTATAGCTTTTAGTAAATTTTGTATTTCCCCACCCGTTATATTCTATCCATTTACAAATGTTGGGTAGGTTAATCTCTTAATAATGTAATGTGGAACTAGAACAGTCTACCCCAGTGAGCGAAATAAAGGGTTCAGTTCGACATTCCAACCACCTGAAGAAGGCCGGAGCGTTCAACGGCCGAAACGTTGTGACAAACATGGCAACAAAGGTGAGGACAATAGTCCGAATAATGTAAATAATGTACATAATACCTCATCTCAGAAATATAGACAGATTCCATATGTACAAATATTTGTTTCTCCCCACTGTAACAATTCAGCACTTTTTTCTTTGTTTCTAATTTTTTTTTTGTTTCTTGATACTTTGCTTTGCTTTTGTAAGGCATCTTTCTCTACCCGAATCCACCTTCAGATTTAGATACTACATTTTCTGTCTTTTGTTAAAACACTTCACAGATATATATATATATATATATATATATATATATTTGCTTGATTTTGTTGTCTTCAATTCGTAGTTGCCATGTTAGGCTGTTCCTTTTCTTAACAACCATACATTTCTGCCTTCTTACAGTTGATATTTAGTCGTTTCTTCTTGCTTTCCATTACTACCATCTGTAGAATTCCCAGCAGTTACCTTTCTTTGTTTGCTATCTGCACTGTGTCACTTGTATATCATATGCTGTTAAGTTTTTATCCGCAATGAATAACTTCCAGTAGGACCATTTCGCTGTAAATATGGAGAAAATATAGTGAGAAGATACATCATTGTCTCACCCTCTCCTTATTTTTCTACAGTTTTTAACCATTTAATCTCCAAGGAAGGCGATAATGCCACTAAGACACAACAGATTACTAAGAACGAAAGAAAATTAGAAGACATTATTTAGGGGAAATGACAACAATGAAACAGGATCCAGGAAGATACAAGATGGCGCTTGATGCTGCGTTTAAATTTTTGAAGATTGTGACAGAGAAGCAAGGAATTATAAGAGAATAGGCGAGACAATGCGAGAAAAGTAAAGAAAATAATTTACGTTTAAATCTAATTATTTCAACAGTAAAACTAAATTAGACTTATGTTGTGACCAAGTAAATGCTTAAGTAATAACAAAAACCAGGTTTGCAGATATATCGTATATTAAGCAGTAAGTACACCAGGAGAGTATTACACGACTAGTGAGAGTGTATCGAATGAACTAGTGCTCAATCTATTCACAGTTCACTGTTCCCCGTACTTTCTCTCCTACTAAACTTGATGAGTGGTGAGAACTAATTGCCAATCTAGTAGTACATTTCAATTGATATGGTTGAGATACCAAGGAGGAAATCTCATAAGAACAACTGTCATGAAAATATTTATAGAAAAGACGCAGTGAAGCTACATCATGACGGTGGGGGAAGTGATTGAAGTCGAGATGCCAGATCAGGATCAAGACCAGTAATATTACAGACCCTTCTTGGGATTTTGCCAAGAATCTCGAGAAATATAGCAAGAGTACCTTATTAGATATGGAAGCGAGGTTAAGTGCACGAATAAATTGTAGATTTATAAACATGCAAGACGTATTCTGGCGAAAAAAAATGTCTGCAATAAACTAACTTTTCTTGCAGCAGACCTTGCAATAGATTTAATATAATCATCCCACTTCATGTCAGTCGAAACTCTCTCCTCTCTTGGAGGTTACCATCAGCCATACTGATGAAAGGCAAAAAATGTTTTCTATAACTAAAAGATAGCAGATTCGTTTTGGAAGCGCTAAAATTTACAAGCCATTTCTTAAGAACTGATTGGAGGATATCTACTGCATTTATTTTAACGCTGTTTATGTTTCTTCATAATTATTCGCTTTTTTTTAATTTCCTTCTATTTTTCAGATACTTTAGTAGGCATTTATTCTTAACTTTTGTTCTTTCCGATATCCATCCGTTTAGTCTTTTTTCATTCTTTTTCGTTTCTTTTAATTTTCCTATTCCGCTTTTTTAAAATAGTTCCTCTTTAATTTTCTCTCCTTTCTCTTTATCTTTCTCTTTACTTATTTAATATTTATTTTCTCACACTCACTTACTCCTTATTTCAATTCTTCGGCGATTTTTCTTGCTTATTTAATTATTTTAATTATGCAACTATTTTCTTTTGAACAGGAAATGATGCGATAAGCTTGACAAAAAATCCCTCCGCCTAGCCATCAAAAGAAAAATAATCCCCCCAAATGTTGTATATAATACTTCTATAAGATCAGTCTCCAATGACGAAAGGACAGGAGAGTAGATTATTTACTATAATAATACTGAAGGACAATTGATAGACGCAGAGATAAAAAAAAAAATAGTTAAATATTCTTCTCTTGCTGATAGATTTTTTTTTACCCCTGTGGCAGTGGAGACTTCTGGGGTTATTGGCCCTCGTTTGATGGCGTTCCTTCGGAGCATTGGCGCGATGGTGTCTCGATTAAGGGACAAGCCTCGCGAAACAGAGTGGCTCTTGCAGCGTGTCTCACTGGCGATGGTTCGGGTAATGCTTTCTCCATCATTGCGGCTGGCAGAGGTTAGAAAAAATTGTTTATTGTTACGTTTGTCTGGAATTGTCATCAGTGGTCAACTGTAATTGTTTTGTTTCAATAAATTTTAATTTGTTAATTGATAGACTGGCGTCAAAACACTAATTGATTTTTTAATGGTGATGGGAAGATTTGTATCAAAATCTTCGGAAATTTGACTTTTTTCATATGTATCTTTGCGCGCACGATTTACTCACAGTAACACAAATATACATTAACTAAAACCCTCAGTTTAAGCTTGATGGAACCTACACTCGAATGCTGATAGCTATACACAACATCTCTTGGAGACAACATCCAACTAAATCACAGCTTTGTGGACCCATCCCTGATATTTCTACAATCTTACAAGAACGTAGAATGCACTTTGCAGGAAACTGTTAGCGAGCAAAACTTAAACTCACGATACCTGGATACCTAGCCATGGAGCGAGACGCGTTGGTCGCCCAGCAATCGCTTACATTGACCAGCTCTGTTATGACACAGAACTCCACCCTAATGACCTTCCAACCTCGATGCAGGACTGTGATGGTCGGCATGATAAAATCATTCTTTTTATGTGCCGTGTCATCTCAGGACGGAAGCGATCATGGCCCTCTAGTTCCCCTTATCCCTTGTAGCTCTCATTATGTTTCGAAACCCCTGCCACCTCTGCCATTCACTTGCTTAAGCCCGCCAGGTATGTCATGCGTTGCTTTCCTTTGCCTCTCTTTCCCTCTATTCGACCTGTGACTATCACATTCACCCGGCCCTCATTATCATTGTCATTACGTGTCCCAGAAACTTAAGCTTCCTCTTCCTGATGTTAAGTCTCATGTTTTATTTATCTTGAATAGAAAAGTAATATTAGTGCTTGTAAATGACAAAAAAACGAAAAAAAATAAATGATCTTTATTTCATTGTATGCTGCCTGTAATAAAATACATATATGACATTTTGAAAAGCGAAGTAATTTAAAATTTGAAACAATTCCAGACTCTAAAAACTGACTTCGTCATCCAATGTACTTGCCTGTACAAATAGTTATTCGCATATAGCAAATCCCTAACATAAATTCATAGACTAGTAGTAAAATAAAATATATATTCTAATTTTATAGTTTAACTTTTGAATTTACATTTACACAGCTAGCTCGCTTGCTAGCTAGCTAGCTAGATAGATAGACAGACAGATAAATAGACAGATAGATAGACAGGCAGAACGGAGGTACAAGCTATGATTACTAATGCTGATTTTCAAGGTATGCACTACTTCTACACTATGAAGACGAGAGCAGCAAAATATTATTCTTTTTGTACCCATTTGACTGTTTGCTAATCTTAGTTAAGCTAAGTAAATATCTTATTACACACACGTATATATATATATATATATATATATATATATATATATATATATATATATATATATATATATATATATATATATATATAATGTAAAATTACTCAGAATTAACCTGTAGAAAAAGACAGTATGTTTAAGGGAAAAGACAATAGGAAAACTGTAGTTTTAGCCGACGCGTTTCGACAGATGTGAATTTTTCAAGCCCAAAATCGAAAATATATATATATATATATATATATATATATATGTTTTATTTTACAATCAACATCATCATTTCGCAAGTCACCAGAAGTGTTGAAACAGAATGGCTATTTTTTGTATTGATGTTATAACATACCTATGTTATAATTTTTAAATAAATATTATTTATATATATATATATATATATATATATATATATATATATATATATATATATATGTGTGTGTGTGTGTGTGTGTGTGTGTGTGTATATATATATATATATATATATATATATATATATGTTTCATTGAATAATATTCACATATTGTGTTTACATATTTTTATACTGATCCTTTCCGGTTGTTTATTCAGTTTCTTGATATTAAATTCATCAAGGAAGGCGCCGTAGTGTTTTAACCCAAGTACTTTCGAGCTTTTCCAATATCATCTTCAGGGGTAAATTACAAATACAAACTTATTGTAACCGCTATAAAATCTACAAATCTCAGGAAATTGTGGAGAGCCATGATCACTCAGATCCTGAAGGAACACTGCCCATAGAAGAAGCTATTAACAATTAATATTTTGCGGATAAATGCGTTTATCGCCATTTAATAGTATACCGCCAACGACCAGAACGAGAAATTCGACAATGCAGTAAAACTGTAAAAACGACTACAAATTTTAGAAGATTTAACCATAAAAATCAAACAATCCAACGTCCATAAAATCTCATTTGTTTTAGGAATAAATATATTAAGTATATTTCACAGGAGAAAATATAAACTGAAAAAAAAACACAAAAAATCGACATTGGTATCTTTAAGAAAGATCATGGCTATCCACATCTTCCTGTCTTCTGTTGCTCTAAGTAACTCTAGCTCCTTTATCACCAACCATTATCTTCACTACAGTATGCCCTGAACGTTTTAAACTTTCCCAGCCTTCTTTCCTTATTATGTGTACAGGAATCTCAGCTCAATTTGAATACGGTTTTTCGCTGGAAACTTTTAGCACTCACTCAATATCTCGACATTATGCTAAATCAGTGTTCTACATAGCAGTTGTTAAAACACAAGGACTAGTGCTTTGGAATTGTTTGTATTGAAAGTGCCAAACTTTTATGGAATATTTCTAGCCTTTGAATTTTCTCCAAAGTTAGGCGTCATTAACTTTATAGGGTAAAATCCAAAATATTCTCCATCTTTCCGGGTGTTTCGTTAACTTTTCTGCCTAAAGGACTTTTCATGGCTGCATAAATATATCCGACACAACTATCTTCAGACAAGCAGAGACAAGCCTGTGTATATCCCTCTCTGGTGTTGACGACACTGCTTCTTCCCAAGTTTGATATTCCCAATAGAGAATTTGCAGACCACATTGGCCATTCCCACATCACTTCAAACTGCAAGAATTTGAATTCTTTTTATAGAAAGGTTGGTTAACTTGTCAAAACCAGAATATACATTCAGGGCTGCTATTCTAAGTCTGATTTTAATGGAATTGAATTTTCAGATTCTAGAATTTACTATTTTACGGACGATTCTCAAAATTATGCAATGTATTGTTCAGAAAAGTATCTTTATATTTCATGTTTTTTTAAAATAATTTTTAAGTAAGACGTTCACCTGTTTTACTAGCACTTGCTAAACTTCTAAAAACAATGTAAAGTCATTAAATGATTGACTCGAACAAGTATCTTCTAATTTAATGATTATATCACAATGTACCAATCGATATTCGCTTTCCCATATGCCGTAATGATTGCGTGTCGTTGAATAGACGCACAAACGCACGCGCACATATATACAATGAAATGTACACAGACATATATATATATATATATATATATATATATATATATATATATATATATATTTATTATATAATCTTCTATTTATTTTATCGTGTAGTCATGTGACGTCATGAGTTTGGTAACGATTTTCGCTTCTAGCGTCTCCACATGCGCGTGTTCATCGTTGCTTAGTGATCCACTATGTAAACATAACAATGACAGACTATATCATCACCGTCGTGTAAATTATTGTTTGATATGTTTGGATTTACAGTCTTTGATAATGGCATTGTTATGGAAAGCTTAGATTTTATTAAAAATAATGGATAAATATTGTGAATATTTTTCGGTAAATGATAATGTTACCAAACTTATCAGAAGATACGAAAATTTTAAATAAAATAAATAGACAACACTTGTCTATATTATTTAATGAAACGTGTATAAATGAAAATATGCTGCCTAAATACACACAATATATATATATATATAATCTTATAAATATAAGAAATTATACTCGTCCGGAAAACCCTGGGTACTTTGATATGTAAATAAACAGACCAATACCCAAGGGGGAAAAAAAGGTACAAAAAAGAAAGAACAGAGAACATGTACGTCAGCCGAAGACAATTGTCTAGCATCCAAGTTCAGAGTCGAAAGACAAAAAAAGCCCTTATACGAGTAAGTAAAATAACTAAGTAAAGTGCTGAATATGCTAAGTAGAGCAAACCTAATTAAACTTAAAGTGCCAGATAAACCTATCAAGGTTTCACCTACGCGTATCGTCAGGGAATGCTGACCAGTATTCCGACGAACCTTGGTAGGTTTATCTGCTTTTAGGTTTCATTATATATATATATATATATATATATATATATATATATATATATATATATATATATATATATATATATATATATATATATATAGGGTGTCCATAAAGTTCGTGGGCACTTTAAAAATGTATAACTTTATTTGTATTTGCCATAGAAATAATCTGTAAAAAATGTTATAATGTTTAATACACCTAGTTTTACGTATAGCTAAAATAACTAACGTGATTTCAGGCATTACTGTAAATCTCTTCTTTCATTTTTTTGTAACTTTTTTCCGTGAACTGCAAAATCGTATTAACCTTTGTATTGTTAATGGTGGAGGACATGTGGAAACTTAAATAAAATTTCAATAAAACCTTACAAAATATAGATTTACTTCTTTCTAATCCTTTTTACTAATTATTTCTATCGCGAATACAAATAAAGTTATAATTTTTTAAAGTGCACACGAACTTTATGGACACGTGTAATTGTAGAAATAAGGACGCGAGGTGCCAACAAGAGTGCGTGGTCTACCAAGTCAAAATACATAGAAATAAATTGAATAGTACTGATAGGAACACTAAAGTTTACATAGGATCCACCCAGAGCAGTTTCAAAAAACGTTATTACAACCACCTCAGTAGTTTCAACCACGAAACCTATAAACATAGTACTATCCTGTCCACATGGAAGATTAAACAAGAAGATAGCAATGACCCCGTTTTGAAATGGGAAATATTAAAAAAACATGTTATAAATGCAAGACAGATGATAAGTTTTGTTTCCTATTTATGGAGGAAAAACTAGCTATCGATACCCATAAGGAAAGTAAAAATGTATTAAACCAAAAATCGGAAATCCTTCGTAAGTGTAGGCATAGCAAAGGCTCGTTACTAGAATAGCTTTACCCTGAAGATACGTTTAATTGAAACCTAGGTAGGTTTGCCTGGCTCCTTAGGATTTTATCGCTCTACTTAACGTATTGAACACTCTAGGTTTTGGTCCTTTAAGCCATTTAGGTTTTTTTTTTCTTTGGAGTTGGAATTTAAGCACTTGACAATTGGTTTCGTCTTGTTTTAATGTTCTTGGTTCTTTTTTTTTTTTACCTATTTTTTCCTCAGATACAGATTTCTCCTACTGCAAGTTGAGCTATCTGAGATTTTACAAACGAGTACTACCATATATATATATATATATATATATATATATATATATAAAGAAAGAACAGTAAGATATATAATCCGGTCTTCTTATAGATATTTTATTTTTACAAAATAGTGCTCACTGTAAATTTACAGAGCATTAATATTATAAATTAATTTATTTAAAATATGTTTTTTTTCGCTACACAGTTCTAACCATGTTTCAAAAATGGAAGCTAAAAGCCCCGAATTTAATTTTGTAATTAAATTAAAGACATTAGTTTCATTTCCTCAAGCGAATTTTGGAGTAACTTTTAAGTTACTCCAAAATTCGCTTGAGGATGAAATGGAAATAATGTCTTTAATTTAATTACAAAATTAAATTCGGGGCTTTTAGCTTTCCATTTTGAAACATGGTTAGAACTGTGTAGCGAAAAAAAATATATTTTAAATCAATTAATTTATATATATATATATATATATATATATATATATATATATATATATATATAGGGGAGAGAGAGAGAGAGAGAGAGAGAGGTAGGTAGTAATCCGTTAATATAATCTAGGCGCGTCCCATTTACACAAGATAGAATTTGAAATACGTTAAAAATGACTCACAAAAGAATGTTCAATGTTTATTTTCATTGAGTAGAGGAAATTTTCTTTCCAAATGCAATATATATAAAATATTGTACATTGCTAGTACTAATAAAATAGTGCTCAACGTATAATCGCAGACTTAATCATTATATTAATAATAAATATACATTTTTAGCCACCAGTGAGACATTTGAGTCCCATGTCCAATGCAATCGTCAAGTGCATAGGTTTATATATATATATATATATATATATATATATATATATATATATATATAGATTCGTTGGTATATAATCCAAGTGGATACTTGTATTATATCAAATATTAAAACTGATCCACAAAAAGAGCTCAATGTATTTATTATAACAGCGCATATAAATAACACAACAAAATCCAAAATTACCACATATGGCGGGCGGTTGTATAGATATATTTTCAACTAACGCGAAGTACGTCAGTCTTATTCAACCCCGGTGTATAGACTGTATTCATATCGGAACTAGAGATTTAAATATTCACTTTGACAGCAGTCGAAAAATTGATACAGAACTTACCCATTTCGACGCCTCAAACAGAAGGCATGCCCGAGTTGGTGGTAAGGGGGGGGGTGAAAGTTATCAGTCTTAAAGGGAAGAGGCTCAACCCGGATATTAACCATTATATATATATATATATATATATATATATATATATATATATATATTCAAAGAAATAATCACACATAGAATCAATCATCCTGCCTTTTATAGATAGAGATAATAATATATAATATAATAATAATATATAATAATTTTGTTACATATAATAGATAAGTATTTTAGTAAAGATAAGCTATTGAAATAAATGTTTAATAAAATGAATCTAAAAATTAGTTATTTATGCATGAGCAATGTAGAAAAAATTATAAGCTCTCACAATAGCAAATTCACAATAACCGATTACAAAGGGATCTTAATGCTAACCAATTGAATACACGGACAAGATTTTCGCTTCCAGCGTCTTATATGCACGTGTTTATCGTTGCTTGGAAATCATCCATGTAAACATCACATTCTTGTCCGTGTATTGCTTAATATATTGTACAGTAATTGTCATCTTTAATAATGGCTGATGTAAGCCGAAAGCTTAGATTGGATTAAAAAATATGGATCAATATTGTGATTTTCTTTCTTCGTTTAATGATAATGTTATTAAGCTTATCAGACGTTATGAAAAGAATTTACATAAAATAAATAGACAACACTTGTCTATATTATTTAATGAAACACACACACATATATATATATATATTGACGCGTGTGTAAATATGTATATATGTATGTGTATTCGTAAATTTAGGTAGGTATATGTATATACAGTGTAACCCGGATATAAGAGACCCGGATATAAGAGAAACCCGGATATAAGAGAGATTTTCTATGGTCCCAAATTAGAGCCTGCGTTAATGTATATAAAATAGACCAAACCCGGATATAAGAGAAACCCGGATATAAAAGACTTCTTCTCCGGTCCCGACAACTCTCTTATATCCGGGTTACACTGTATATCGATTCATTTATATGAGGTTGCATATATTTATACATATATATATATATACATATACGAATTTATATGAATATATGTATAGGATATAGTTGTATGCATATATATCTATATATGAGTGTATGTTTATATATATATAGAGAGAGTTCTAATGGAAAGACAGAATGTTTTCTATTCCCTTTTAATCTTATTTCTCTTGAAATAATTTCTAATTATGCTTGAAAGATTACAAATTTTAATCATCTGGACATAATCTCGATTTAAATTGATCACTTAGATTTAAATTAAAAAATGTTACTCCTTAACCCTTATTCATGATGTTAAATATATTAAAATTAAAAATATTTTTTTGAAATTTAAACACTTAATTCACTAATGTTAACTGTAAAATTTAAAAAAAAAATTAAATATGTATAAAGATGGATGCGTGTGGATATATCTATATGTAAATGTTAGTATTTGTGTATGTATATACGTGTATACCGATCTATATCGATATATGTGTATATGATTATATACGTAATTGTACATGTATATGAATGTATGTGTTTTTACGTAAATATGTATGTGGTGTGTGTACGAAAATTTTTTTTTTACTATCACCTTTAAATCTTACTCCATCTAGATTTGAAACCTAAACTTAATTAAGAAATATTACCCATGTAAAAATAGCTACAAATTAAATTCATGAATTAGACTCTAACTGATAAAGATTTTACCTTAACAGTCATTCACAATATAAAAATATTATTAGTAGTATATTTTTATTTTTATTTTTTTTATTAATATAATATTCGGCTTATATTAAAACCCTAATTTACTTGTGGAGAAATTAAATATTTAGATTGCTAACAAGCATTAAATTTAATTTCGTTGTGGAGTTTTAAACATTTAAATTACTATCAAACATTAAAATCTGTGTTTATCTAAATTGCTAAATCTATACCACCCCTCTTCTTTCTTTCAAAAATCCTACGTACATCTGTTATTTCTTATCCCTTTACTTCCTCTTTTTTTCCTTTTCCCTTTTTCCACTTTTTCCTTTTTCCCATATCATTTCCGTTGTTTTAACCGATTAAATAGGTCAATGTCTGATTCTTATCCCCTCTTCCCCAATATGAAGTATTGTATAAAAATAAAAATAAATTTTAAAGCTATCCCTTCCCTCTCTAAACTCGACCATATCTCTCACACTATTCCTCACGACCTTCTATGTCAACTTATATAAGCTTAATACTGCCCGTCAAAAGTGTAAATTTGTTTTTCGTTTCACCTTTGAAAGTGAAGTCTGAAGATCCAAAGATAAATAAAATTCTCTGGTGAAATAAATTATAACTAACGGAGCCTTAAAGTGGTCTGAATTTCTTTAAATTAAATTAACTTATATATATATATTTGTATATTTATATATATATATATACATATATATTATTGTAGTTTTAGTAATTTTGAAATAGATTTTTCATATCTGCGTCAAAATATTTTTCACTCTTTAGATAAATGACAGGTTAGCCGATGGGAGTGTATGGTGCTTGTATGACCAATGACCCAGAAAAAATAGTGTAAAAAATCTAGTATGCATATTTTGTCAGCTGAATTTCATAAAACAAGATTAAATAAATTCTTCCTATAGAAATCTACAGACACACATATGCATACACACGCGCACTGAGAGAAAGAGAGACGCAGATAGATAGATAGATAGATAGATAGATAGATACGAATATAGGCATAAATACACTGAAACAGACAGATAGATAGATAGATAGATAGATAGATAGATAGATAGATAAAAAAAAAGAGCGAGATAGATTAATATATGTAAAATTACACTGATAAATAGCCGATTCCTAACGAAAGGAGCATTTTTATGAAATCAACTGGGAATTAATTTAACGAAAAATATGTAAATCGTCTGTTATCATTCAAATCAGAATCATGTTGTCAAAATATATATGGGAACGGAAACAGAAAACCGCTTCAGTAGAATGGAATTTATTAAAGTAAAAATCTATTTATTAAAGAAATAAGTAGAAACAAGTGTCAGAAAAGCCAATCTATGCATGGGGGAGAAACTCACAATTATAGAATTTTACGACATGAATAATTTTATCAACAAAAGGAATGAAATCACTTCGAAAAATTGTCACGCTAATGCATAAATTTTCGAAAATACTTAAAAAATAAACAATAGATCACGGAGGCGACTAAAAGTTCAGTAGTTACTGACAAAAACATTTATTTAGCGCAGTAAATATTTCTCAACATAATCTCTTTCCTTGTCAAATGCACATGAATAAATTATCGTCCATTGAACTTTTCAAATAAAGAAATTCTTTCTTCGGACTATTGTCCTCATATTTGTCGCCATATTTATTACAACGTTTCGGCCTTTCAGTATCTGTCTATATTTCTGAAATGAGGTATTATGTACACTATTTACATTATTCGGACTATTGTCCTCGTCTTTGTCGCCATATTTATTACAACGTTTCGGCCCTTTAGTATATGTCTATATTTCTGAGATGAGGTATTATGTACACTATTTACATTATTCGGACTATTGTACTCACATTTATCGCCATATTTATCACAAAGTTTCGGCTTTTCAGTATCTGTCAATATTTCTAAGATGAGGTATTATGTATACTATTTACATTATACGGACTATTATCCTCATTTTTGGTGCCATATTTATTACAACGTTTCGGCCCTTTAGTATCTGTCTCTATTTCTGAGATGAGGTATTATGTACACTATTTACATTATTCGGACTATTGTCCTCAAATTTGTCGCCATATTTATTACAACGTTTCGGCCGTTGTGCGCTCCGGCCTTTTCAGGTGGTTGGAATGTCGAACTGAAACCTTTATTTCAAGGACACATGGCACAGTGAATAAAGGCTTTGGTTAGATCCACTGACAGGACAATAAGACTGTGAGTTCAATACCCAGTTACGGGAGTGGAGAACTTGCAGAGGGGAATTAACAGGAGATAACTGTTAACTGATATCCATTAAACGTGGCAGGTGGAACTACAAATAGTCTACACCAGTGAACGAAATAAAGGGATCATTTCGACATTCCAACCACCTGAAGAAGGCCGGAGCGTACAATGGCCGAAACGTTGCAATAAATATGGTGACAAAGATGAGGACAATAGTCCAAATAATGTAAATAGTGTACATAATACCTCATCTCAGAAATATATACGGATGCTGAAAAGCCGAAACGTTGTAATAAATATGGCAACAAAGATGATGACAATAGTCCAAATGATGTAAATTGTGTACATAATAACTCATCTCAGAAATATAGACAGATAATGAAAGGCCGAAACGTTGTAATAAATATGGCGACAAAGATGAGGACAATAGTCCGAATAATGTAAATAGTGTACATAATACCTCATTTCAGAAATATAGACAGATGCTGAAAGGCCGAAACGTTGTAATAAACATGGCGACAAACATGAGGGCCATAGTCCAAATAATGTAAATAGTGTACATAATACCTCATCTCAGAAATATAGACAGATATTGAACGGCCAAAACGTTGTAATAAATATGGCAACAACGATGAGGACAATAGTCCGAGTAATGTAAATAATGTACATAATACCTCATCTCAGAAATATAGACAGATAATGAAAGGCCGAAACGTTGCAATAAATATGGCGACAAAGATGAGGACAATAGTCCGAATAATGTAAATAATGTACATAATACCTCATCTCAGAAATATAAACAGATATTGAAATGCATCTTTGTCAGACATCAAATACCTACGAGATCTTCTGATCAATCGGTTGCAATTCTTGTCTAGCGTACGCGTTCTGTAACGCTTCTTAAAACGAACGTTTTTCTTGGGTCAACAAAAGTTGCCGAAAGACATGATCCCTCACGTATCGTAAAGGTAATTGCATATAAAAAATATCATAAATAGCTGTCCATTGTGCATTATTTGCTCCTTTCTTCATTATTGCAGTTGAACTAGTATACAATTTCTTTGGTTTTTACGTCACGCTCATTGTCCCCACCAGTCTTCCTGAAATGTTTTTCAATCTAAGTTTTTGAACCGGGCCCATTAGTGAAACTACGTCGATAGATGCTTCTGAGTCCGATCACTATGCCTAGCGATATCTCGCCTTGGTTTATCGTTTTGTTATTGCTAGCGGTAAGTGAATGATTATTATATTAATATAAATATATAATCATTATATATTATATATATATATATATATATATATATATATATATATATATATATATATATATATATATATTTATTGGAGACTATATATATATATATATATATATATATATATATATATATATATATATATATATATGAGACTGCGAATGGGGGCGTTGAAACATGACTGAAAAATGAAAATCAGAGAACACAAAACTGAAAATACTTGCTGAATTGCTTAACTTTTTTTCCGTGAGTCATTCTGTGATGAAACCTTAACAATAGGGAAACATGTTAGATTGATAAACGTTTCCTATTTGTTTTTCATCTTATCACATAAATATATATATATATATAATCATTAATTTACAGATAGCAATATATATATATATATATATATATATATATATATATATATTTATGTGTGTGCGTGTAGTGTATATGTAAGCATCAATAATTTATTTAAGGTTGTATTAAATTCAGTCAATAACGTATGTCTGTAGTCGAGAGCTATTGGTTAATTACTGGCATTTTGTTTTTTAAATGTTAATCTATCAAATTCAAAAATGGAAGTATCGTATAAGTGACGTTATAATTTAAATGATATTCACAGATTTTGTGAATGAAAATGACAACTTTTTATTCTTGATAATGTCCGAGTTTATGATAAATAGTCGAAGAAAGGCTTTCCGGAAGAATTTTTTTTTTTAAAATGGTGCCTATTGATTTTGGGGCTCTGATTTTCCTCAAATATTAGAAAATTTCCTTTTCATCCATTCCCACCACATCCTTACAACATTTTACAATCTTTTAAGACATTTTGTTTCAATTTTTTTGTATTATTATTCGCATTGCCTTACAAAAATATGTAGTTTTACATAATTTTCACCAAGTGATAATCTCTTACAACGGCTGAAAAATGAAAACTGAAACTAGAAATTTGCCTTTTTTCATCTTTTACCCTCCTGTTGCTCAGAAATGCAGAATTAGGGGATCTGATTTATTGTTTTTTTTTTAAGTTTTTGATACCCACTGCGTGATAAGAGAAGATGGGGAGGCTTTCCTGTGTCATCATACTGTGGCAGGAAAGGAAGCCGAAGATTTTAAATGTAAAAGACGGTTTTTGCACATTTTTAAAACTCATGTCGGGATTTTTACAAGTCACAGGAGATAAGTTGATCGAATTTGAGAGATTCATGATGATTGTGATGAAGGAAAGAATGTTCGAAAGGCACCAAATGAAAAATGCTTTCAGTTATAGGTTTCTAAAAAACAAGAAAAAATTCAATGTTTTCAAAATTTTTAATATCTTCATAAACTTGTGGCATAAAATCTGTTTGATATGAGGTAACAATTTTCAGAATCAACTCTTATGTTGACAAATGGTGAGAATTTGGATGAAATGTGAGGACCTTCAGGATGGACTACGGTTGAATCTGGCTGGGATGACCCCTTAAGAATTTACTTAAAAAAACATTTAGAAACTTTTCCCATCAAAAACTGAAATACTTGGATACATATATAAATGAAAGAAAAAATTGTATTAATATTTAACTTTTAATTATATATATATATATATATATATATATATATATATATATATATATATATAAATATATAAAACGTGACAAAAGTCAAATAAGTTTCGCGTCCTGTGTATGATGATAAACTACATCCGCGTCCTGGGTAAGACGATAAACTACGTCCAACGGCAAGGATTCTGATAATACTCTTTTGAAAATGTTGCCAGCTGTACGTTTTTGAAAAAAAATATTACCAGCTATATGTTTTTGAAAAAAAAAATATTACTAGTTATACGTTTTTGAAAAAATAATATTACTAGTATAGTTTTGGAAAAAATAATATTACCAGTAATATGTTTTTGAAAAAATATTACCAGCTATTCGTTTCTGAAAAAATAACATTACCAACTATACGTTTTTGAGAAAATAATATTAACAGCTATACATTTTTGAGAAAAAAATATTAACAGAAATGGATTTTTGACAAAACAAAAATATTACCAGGAAAAAAAAGTTGTCGGCATTAAATGACCCATTGAGGTTGATATATCGTAAGACAAAATAAACCAAACCAAATAATTTTCCGTCATAAAATAACGACTTTTAAGGAAAATAGAATTTTTGAAAATAAATCCATTTTTACAATCAAATCTCCTGAGAATTTGTTGTAGTCCTGCGAACCTAAGAAAAGAAAGAAGATAAGCGAACATGCAGTTGTATGTATATATGTATGATAGATAGATAGATAGATAGATAGATAGATAGATAGATAGATAGGCAGGCAGGCAGGCAGGGAGGCAGAATCTTCGCTTTCCGACCATAAGACCGGGGTTCAAATTTCATGATGTTTTAGAAAGTACATGAAAAATATACGACGGGTTGACCCAAGACATTCGAATGAAATTCATTACATAAAACTGTTCGGAAGCTGTCGCCAGGAGAAAGTTACAAGCCATCGTGACCGAGAGGTTGAACGTATTGCCATTGTTCAGAATACTGATTGTGCCAGATTATGTTCTCTCTTCCAGAAACGCCTTCGTCCTACTTAGTGTTTCATTTTCATTAACGACCTTCCGGATGGCATCAGCTCTCAACTTGGTATCTAAGCTGATGGCAAAACCATTTACTCTTGATAGTAAGTCGGATCAGTTCCATAAGTTCAATCTGGTAGCTGATACCCCCCAAAAAATTCAGTTAAGTGGGGCAAAGGATAGCGTGTTAATTTTAACGCCTTCAAAACTAAACTACTCTCTATTAATCATCTGAGTAACCCCCCTCTGCCTTCCATCAACATGGCTGATGCTATCCTCCAGCTGCTTTACATGTTGTGCTTTCTCGGACTGGCGTTCTCAGCTGACATGAAATGGAAAGATTATTGTATCCATTGCTACGTCAGCCGTTAAGAAAGATGGTTCATTGTCATGCTAGACATGTTTTTCTCTCCAGAATCTATCTTGCATATGTATACGTTTACCATTCGCCCATGCTTAGAATATTGCTGCTACATATGGTCTGGTGCTCCTGCTATTTATTTATAGCCCCTTGATAAAATCCAAAGAGGAATCTGCAATATTATTGATCCTGATCTGGCATCTCGGCTTCAGTCACTGTAAAACTTCCTCACTGTGCCTTTTCTATATATACTTTCATGGTAATTGTTCGGATTTATTCTTCGCTGTGCTACCTAGACTTTTTTTTAACTTGAGCGCTGTACTAGACTGGCGTTGAGATCTCATCAATTTACAGTTGAGCTAGCTAGATGTAGCCGTAAATTCTATACTATCTAGTCTCTTTTCTAGCATTTGTGCAAGTCTCTTCCGGCTCCATGCATTCCAGCCAATTTTAATCTTCAAAAATTTAAACGCAATGTCAATCACTATCTATTGTCCTCCTGATTACTCTTCTATTGTTCTTCCTCCTTATTAATACTTCTATTTCTAATTCTTCCCCACCCAGTAACCTCTTGTGTCTCAGTGGCTTTACTGCCTTCCTTAGGGTGAAGTCGATTAATAAAAACCTACTGGTCTGCTCATTGTTGCAGCATAAACCATAGGTGAGCTCTGTGGGTCTTGAACAAACACAAATATACATGAATAGGCGTCTACAACATGGATTCCCTAGCCGACCTATTAGACAGGTTAGACTCGGAAAAAAACAGTACCCAGCCATTATGATCTCTATACGTGCGCGTGAGCATATACACATAAAACTTAATATACTATGGATACATACATATATGCAGTTAATAAACAATCGTAGAGATTTTGCCTTAAGACTGTTACTGTCCCTACATACGTTTATTTACATATTTAAACAAACCTCGCAGGTTTTAACGGCCTAAAGGCAGATTTTATTATCTTCTGAAAAATCAGTTATTAAATTATAAAATATTAAAGGAAAATCGGCGATTATAATTTAAACATCATCTGCTAAAATTCACCAAACCCCGAACACATTTAATTACAATCTTCCCGCCTTTTTTGCCTTCTTTTTTTATGAGGCCATTTTTCATTTCAACGCTTCTCCAACGCCACTTGTTTCATTCTACGCATTTTCGTATCATAATATAAAAAGTAGGGATACAAAAATAAAGCAAATATAACAACAACAAAAAGAAATCAACTCAAAATTATATTTAAAAATTATTCCACATCAACGAGACGAGGATAAATTCTACACTTGAATAAACTGACTTTATTTGCTAATTAAATGTTCGATTACGTCTAATATTTACCGTTTGATCACTGAGGCCGTGTAAATATTTACTCATCACACGACTGTTAACGCGGCCATCGTCTGTCGGTATATTGCACCAGGCCAGTCACCCGTTGATCATGGTGAATATGTCTGGGGTTATATTTAAGACTTGTTCATTCGCATCCTTGATTTCTTTCCTTTTTTTTCTTTTTTTTCTTGTTTTTTAATTTCGCTTCTTCTTTTTTTTTTCCTTTTTTTTTTTTTCTCTCTTCCTTGTCTTCTTCATCTTGTATTTTATAGGGAGTTCGTATTAGAGCAACCGTTGTTGAAGATGCCACGGAATTGCTTTTATTTGCCATTTTGGGTCTTTTTTTTCTTTACTTAGTTAAAGCGCTTGTTGGTTTCTGGATATTGTGGATAATTTGCTTTGTGTAATGAATGGCTGAAACTTTGGCGCTAATAATTGTATCGAACAACAGATACACAGAAGTGAATACAGATATTTGTTCGACATTGAGCTTTTGTAGTAATTTGTAGGGAATTTTGTAGCTCGTCGTATTGAGATAATTTTGTAGCTAGTCGTATTGAGGTAATTTTGTAGCTAGTCGTATTGAGGTAATTTTGTAGCTAGTCGTATTGAGGTAAATTTGTAGCGAGGCGTACTGAGGTAATTTTTTGATTATTCATGCTGAGATAAATTTGTAGTTTGTCGTACTGATATAACATGATAGTTAGTCATACTGAGGTAATTTTGTAATTATTAGTATTGAGCTAAATTCGTAATTAGCTGTACTGAGGTAATTTTGGGGTTATTCGTGCTAAGATAATTTTGTAGTTATTCGTACTGAGGTAATTTTGCTGTTAGTCGTACTGGGGTAATTTTATAATTCGTCCTACAGAGATGCTTTTCTAGTTATTCGTACTGGGGTTATGTTATAGGCTGAACGAACGAAAGAAAGAAAGAAAGAAAGAAAGAAAGAAAGAAAAACTGGTTTAAAAAAAGAAAGAAAGGTTAAAGAAAAAAGAAACTGGTTTTAAGAAAGAAACAAACAAAGAAACAAAGAAAGGTTAAAGAAAATAAAAATGTTTCTAAGAAAGGTTAAAGAAAAAGGAAACTGGTTTTAAGAAAGAAAGAAAGAAAGAAAGAAAGAAAGAAAGAAAGAAAGAAAGAAAGAAACAGGTTCTAAGAAAGAAAGAAAAAAAGAGAGAGAAATTTAATAAAATAAATTACAGGATCTGTGTGAATTAAGAAAGAAAATAATAAAAAAAAACGCGGAGATCTAATAATGATTGCCTACTTCCTAGAAAATCAGCTTTTGAATTTTTTAACGGGGTCTGTTACTGAGCACAAGCACCTGTGGAAAAAAGCACTTACCTTAGTCAAAAAACAGACTGCCCTGCAAAAAGAAAGTACCTTTTGTTAACACTTTACGATATTAGCATATATATTGGCCATCTATTATTTGAAACACGTGCTTATGAAATACTTTGCGGTTTGTCTTAGATAGGGAAAGCGAAGCGCTAAAGAATTTCTGGAAATTTTATATTCCAGAAATCCTTAAATGCGAGATAATAAATATAGCGTTGAAAGAAAGATGAAGAATTTCTGGAAATTTTATATTCCAGAAATCCTTCAATGCGAGATAATAAATATAGCGTTGAAAGAAAGATGAAGAATTTCTGGAAATTTTATATTCCAGAATCCTTAAATGCGAGATAATAAATATAGCGTTGAAAGAAAGATGAAGAATTTCTGGAAATTTTATATTCCAGAAATCCTTCAATGCGAGATAATAAATATAGCGTTGAAAGAAAGATGAAGAATTTCTGGAAATTTTATATTCCAGAAATCCTTAAATGCGAGATAATAAATATAGCGATGAAAGCAAGATGAAGAATTTCTGGAAATTTTATATTCCAGAAATCCTTAAATGCGAGATAATAAATATAGCGATGAAAGAAAGATTTATTATCGAGAAAAAGGTAGGCAAAAGAAAAACGAAGTAGTCAAGAAAAGCGAACAAATTGAATGAGAAGAACGAAAAGTGAAATGACCAAGAAAAGTCTTAACTGCAATGAACAACAGAGAAGCAGTAAAGATGGGGAATGTGGCATTGCAAGGAACAAAGGGAATGGCGAGACATTTTGAGCGCCAGGAACAACAAGACAGCCTTCATCCGTTGACCGGAAAAAAGTAACGAAAATATTTCAAATCGAGGCTAATTGCTGCGCAAAATACCTTGGTTTGGAGACGATATTGAAGAGACATTATTTGATTGGAGAAGCCACTTTAATGATGGTGAATATAATATTTAGCATGGAAATGATGATGATTGGGAGGAGGGTCGATTCGGTTGGTGCTACGATGGTGTTGAATTAAGATATGACTATGCGTTCTGATGGCCTTGATGTCGATTATGTAAATGATGAGGGTGGTGAGGGGAAGAGGAGTAGCAACATTGCTAGAAAGATCCTTCCTACACAAACTGTTAATAGTAGAATAGTAATTTTAGTTGCACGGTTTCATTTAGAACAGATCAACAGAGGAAGGATAGTGCAACACTGATATCCAAAGACGAATTCCAAAAGTTAAGCAAAGTATTAAGAGACGTAAAAATGTCATTAGAAAGAAAAATACACCACTTAACTATACGTGATATCTGTCCTCTTGTATGGCTGGAAAATCTCCTCAAAGATGAAGAGACTGATGCAAAAGAAATATAGAAAAGAGTATTGAACTGTTACATGGTATATGTCATCTTGTATGACAACGAATGCTGGAAAATCTCCTCAAAGTTGAAGAAGAGACTCGAAGCAACCGAATCGTAATTCTACAGAAGGATGCTGAGGATACCATAAACTGAACATGTGAACAATGTCGAGGTTTTGGAGAGAATGGAAACAAAGGGGAAACTTATACTTAACACCAAGAAAAGGCAGTTGAAATTTCTGGGGGACATAATGAGGAAAGAAGGCTTAGAACATCTGATACTCAGAAGACGGATAAAGTGAAAGAGGGTCAGGGTAAATCAACGCCTGACATACTTAATGGGCTTGAGCAAATGGATGACAGAACAGGGGGCTGGGAAAAATAATAAAAAGACAAATCTTATTAAGAGCTACAAGGGACAAGAAGATGTGGAGGGCTATGATCGTCTCCGTTCTGAAAGAAAACGACACATAAGAGAAGAAAACCCTGTCGGGGTTATTTTAAGCCGAGATTTATAAGATGCAAAGTCACTAAGTAATAATGGTCAAGCCTTTTATTAGTGGCGCTGGCTCTAGCAACGGAGTGTAATATTTTTAATGGTTGGTCTCAAGAAAAACGAATAGAAAGGAAACGGAGACATGCTGAAAATTGCTTTGTTTTAATGTTTGATATTTATCAAAGATCCTCTTTGATAAGCGTGGATCGCATGATTTGACAAGATTTTTTTGCTTTTTCGAAGGTATAATTCAACATGTCTCCGCCTCTTCTGTGTTATACATAAGTTTCATACGACGAAGAAATTGTGTAAATATAAACTAAAAAAAATAAGATGACAGCAGAGAATTAGAAAACTATAAAATAAGTTTATGAAGAGAACGAAAGAAGCAGCAGTGTTAGTAATAGGAGAAAAGGTATTTGATGATGGCACTGATGTAGAGGAGGCTGATAATCATGATGATGATGATGATCATCATCATCGTCATCATGATTAATGAGGAAGAGGGAGGATCAGGGCGATGATGAGCAGGAGGATTATCATGATGACGACGACGATGATGATAATGAAGATAATGGAAGAGGCGAATCATGACGACGATCATGTTGATGATAAGGAAGAGGAGCAGGATGATTGTCTGGCCGACATCGACAATGATGACGATGATGATGATTGTAGAGGAAAATCGTAACGATCATAATGACGACGACGACGACGACGACGACGATGATGTTGATGATGATGATGATGATGACGACGACGGCGAAAATATAAACAAAATGTTAGGAGGTGATTAGGCAAAAGGTCGAAATATATAGAATGATGTAACGGAGAATGGGGATGGCGATATAAAAGGCGATAATGTAGAAAAAAAGTCGAAAAGAAAAAGAAGACAATAACGTCCTTTTAAGATGGCAAAAATATTATGGTTTTAATGCTGTTCACAAAACATATCGTACGCTGTAAATAGCGAAGGTGAGAAGAGAGAAGAAAATGATTAAATATAGAAAGAAAGAATATAAACACGAATGCAAATCAGGAGAATTAATAACAGTTGATGTGATAAAGAAGAAGAAGAAGAAGAAGCCGGAAGAGAAAGAAGAAGAAAATGATTAGAAGAAGAAAGCGGAAGAGGAAGAAGAAGGTGAAGCCGGAAGAGAAAGAAGAAGAAAATGATTAGAAGAAGAAAGCGGAAGAAGAAGAAGAAGGTGAAGCCGGAAGAGAAAGAAGAAGAAAATGATTAGAAGAAGAAAGCGGAAGAGGAAGAAGAAAAAGAAGAAGAAGCAGGAAGAGAAAAAAGAAGAAAGGAGGAGGAAGAAGAAGCCGGAAGAGAAAAAAGAAAAAGAAGAAGAAAGCGGAAGAAGAAGAAGAAGAAGAAGAAGCCGGAAGAAAAAAAAGAAAAAGAAGAAGAAAACGGAAGAAGAAGAAGAAGCTGGAAGAAAAAAAAAAGAAAGGAGGAGGAAGAAGAAGCCGGAAGAAAAAAAAAGAAGAAGAAAGCGGAAGAAGAAGAAGAAGAAGAAGAAGACGGAAGAGAAAAAAAAAAGAAGAAAGGAGGAGGAAGAAGAAGCCGGAAGAAAAAAAGGAAAAAGAAGAAGAAAGCGGAAGAAGAAGAAGAAGAAGAAGAAGAAGAAGAAGAAGAAGAAGAAGCCGGAAGAGAAAAAAGAAGAAAGGAGGAGGAAGAAGAAGCCGGAAGAGAAAAAAGAAAAAGAAGAAGAAAGCGGAAGAGGAAGAAGAAGAAGAAGAAGAGGAAGAAGACGGAAGAGAAAAAAGAAGAAAGGAGGAGGAAGAAGAAGCCGGAAGAGAAAAAAGAAAAAGAAGAAGAAAGCGGAAGAAGAAGAAGAAGAAGACGGAAGAGAAAAAAGAAGAAAGGAGGAGGAAGAAGAAGCCGGAAGAGAAAAAAGAAGAAGAAGAAGAAGAAGAAGCCGGAAGAGAAAAAAGAAGAAAGGAGGAAGAAGAAGAAGCCGGAAGAGAAAAAAGAAAAAGAAGAAGAAAGCGGAAGAGGAAGAAGAAGAAGAAGAAGCCGGAAGAGAAAAAAGAAGAAAGGAGGATGAAGAAGAAGCCGGAAGAGAAAAAAGAAAAAGAAGAAGAAAGCGGAAGAGGAAGAAGAAGAAGAAGCCAGAAGAGAAAAAAGAAGAAAGGAGGAGGAAGAAGAAGCCGGAAGAGAAAAAAGAAAAAGAAGAAAGCGGAAGAGGAAGAAGAAGAAAATGCAGGCGGAGGAGGAAGAAGAAGAAAATGATTAGAAGAAGAAAGTGAAAGAGGAAGAAGAAGAAGAAGGCGGAGGAGGAAGAAGAGGAAAGCGGTAGGGAAAGAAGGTGGTGGAGGAGGAAGATGAGGAAGAAGAAGTAAGCGGAAGAGAAAGATTAAGGTCTAGGCGGAAGAAGGCGGAAGAGAAAGAAGAAGAAGGCAGAGGAGAAAGATGAAGTTGCAGAGGATTAGAACCAGAAGACGAAATAAGAAAAAAACAGCTAAAAGAGAAAGAAGTCGACAGAGGAGGCGGAGGAAAAAGAAGAAATGAAACAAGATTACATGAAGAAGAAGAAGAAGAAGAAGAAGAAGAAGAAGAAGAAGAAGAAGAAATTGTCATTATCATGATTTTAAGGATAACAAAGATGTGGCTGTTATTTGTGATGATAAAAATGTATTTGAAGAATGTGCATAAAAAGCAGAAGAATTAAAAATCCGGCAAACAAGATGAAAGAAAGAAAGACTAATTGTAGCTTGACTACGAAAAAAGGGTAAGGGTCACACAATATTGCACAGGGGCAAAGAATGTCGGCACATTAGTGCTAACAACTTGGCAATGAGGAAGAAAAAATAGGAGAAAAAAATGTAATAAAATAAAAGATGTAAAAAACAACGAATCCAACATGCAGACAATCTCTGAACTAGTGCAAACATGAATGCTTGTGTTGAAGAGTTCCGTCGAAGATTAGCGTTTTTGGCAAAAGGTTATTGCTTTTCTCTTATCATTATTTGAGTTCTTTCTCTTTCCGCTTCAGGAATGACAACGAACTACGAATGACAACGAAATATCTACTGGGCCCAGAGACACGTTTCTCTAATGCATTAATAAAAGTGTATATGCAGCTATGCCTATTCACGTTATAGGTGGAGACGTAGAAATACATAGTTCGTGTCCAGATACGCGGTAAGCTCACTAGAAGTGATGGACAAAGACTTCGTTGAAATATCCATCTAGGAAAATGAAAACTCGTATATGACACCCTCCTGGGGCACCTTGACGTGGTATCAGGTTTAGCAAGCTTACCTCGCTAGATCAATTAAGACTGAGTAGTGAATTCAATACTCACTAAGCGCTCTTTACTTTCGGCCTTGTGCCACATCTAAGCTACGCTTAGTGTATTACTATATAACACCCGCATGGGGAACTTTTGTGTAATGATTAGCAAGCATGTCTCCCTAGCTGAATTGCGAGTTAGCCCAATCCTTACTAGGACCCGCCCTGTCAGCTAGGGCTTCAGAATATGCCAACTGCACCTCTGCATAGCGGTAAGAACCCCTCCAAATGAGGCGTCCTGGGTATGACGATAAACTACATCCGCATCGTGGATAAGACGATAAACTATGTCCAACAGCAAGGACTTTGATCAGGACGTTGTGAGCGTGGAACTACCTATTAATTGCTGGTGTTCCCAGCTCCATCCTGATCAGGGGTTGTAGCATCTGTTAGGGTCCTAGCTATGGGCAAATAGTTAATCCCTAAACTGGTGTCAAAACGTGTAAAAATAGGTTTTATTACCAGGAATACATTTTTGTAAAAAAATGGATTACTAGCAATGAATTTTTGAAGAAAAATTTTTTTATCAGCAATATATTACTACCATCAATACTTATTTGGAAAAAATATTGCCAGCAATAAAAATCTTATCGGCATTGAACAACCCAGTGACGTTGATATGCCGTAAAAAAAAAAGCAAACCAAACCAAAACTCACTTGGACATCCATAATTTCGGCCTTGTGCCACCTCTTTGCTACACTTAGTGAGTCATTATATAACACCCGCCTTGACAGAAGTAGTCTTGTGTCGTTAGATTACAACTGAGTCGTGATTTCGATCCTCACTGGGTGCACCATACTTGCATCTTTGTGCCACATCTCAGCTACACTTAGTAATTCATTAATTTGGGTACTTCGAAACGGGGTAATGGTTTTAAACTTATCCTTCTAGATCAATTACGACTGAGTAATGAGTATAATCTTCACTAGGTGTTCCATACATTCGGCTTTGTACCACATCTGAGCTACGCTATATAACACCAGTTCTCAATGCTATATTGAATCACCTGATCCTACCTGTCTCTGTAATATTTCATTCTGTTGGTGAGAATCGTTGCGTTGTTTTCCTAGCTGTATTCGACTAATTCAACACAAACAATAATGACCAAATCCCCTTTGTTATGGCTAACGGGTTAGAAGTGAATTCTGCTAGCCGAGTTTGAATTCTGGTTGGAAACAGTTATATTAACTTACACTGAAATGCCATTGGAAAAAGCATGAATCCATCTCTTCTCTCTCCAGCTATGGGTTAGCAGGACATACTGGGCTTGTTAAGCGTGATAGGCAAGCAGTGGGCTTGTTAAACGTGGTAGGCAAGCAGTTGGAGACGGATAACTCTGAATTCAAACCAAAGTACATGCAAAGTAAATAGCCACGCCCTTTTAACAAGTAGTTTTACAATTTATCGAATGACACTAACCTTGAGATTGTTAAATTTTAGGCACGTCCCACTTTGAAACTTTACAGGATTAGAAAGTGTCGAACATTTTAACGGTTACTAACATTATTTACATTATTCGGACTGTTATCCTCATCTTCATTGCCACATTCACAACGTTTCGGCCGTTGTACGCTTCGAACCCTTTATTTCGTCCACCGAGGTAGAATGTTCTCGTTCCACGTGCCATGCCTCTTCCGGATGTCTCAGTTATTTCCATTTAACTCAACTTTTTGGTTCGCCACTGTTGTGGCCTAGTATTGAACTTACAACTCTTTGGGGCGAGTCACTAGAACTCAATGACACATGGCCCAGTGGATAAAGGCGTCGGTTAGATCTAGTGACTAGACCTAAAGTGTCGTGAGTTCAATACCAGGCTACAGCGGTGGTGAACCAAAAACATGGAGAGTTGAATTAAAGGGAAATAACTGAGACATCCGGAAGAGGCATGGCACGTGGAACTAGAGCACTTTAACCCGGTGGACGAAATAATAGGTTCGGTTCGAAATTCCAATCACCTGAAGAATGCCGGAACGTGCAACGTCTGAAACGTTATGAATATGGCAATGAAGATGAGGATAACAGTCCGAATAATGTAAATAATGCAAGTAATCACAATACCTCATCTCAGAGATACAGACAGACATTTTAACGGGTTTTAATTTCGACCTTTGGTTTGGTTTATTTTGTTTTGCTCAATGGGTTATTTAATGCCGACATGATTTTAGGATATGTTCGTATGAATAGGAAATATATTCTTTGTAAGAAATCAGTTTGCAAATCAGTTCTCATTGACGTATTTTTGTAAATAGGGTCTTTGTCGATAGTCAAATGTATTAGTGGTAATATTCCTTTTTTTCAAAAATGTATTGCTGATATTTATTTTTTAAAAGTATTTCTGGTAATATTTTGTTTTTCAAAAATGTATTACTGTTATTTTTACTGTAAAAATCTATTTTCATACTGTTTTGATTCCAGTTTGGGGATTAATCATGGCTGGGACCCTGACAACGGTTCTTACCAAAGAAAAATTCTTAGCAAGATCATCTCGTGGACCATTACTGCTGTTGTGAGTTCAATCTGATCTTTAAAAGAAGCACTCCCATGTTCTTATACCAGAACATGTAAAACATAAAGAAATGTAAACTCATTTTTATTCCGCCATTTTACTAATAGAATATTTTTCATGTGAATCTGTTCAAAGATTAGCTACAAGTCTATGAATTAAACAGAATTATAGAAATTCAAGTTCATTCTTCGAAGATAGAATGGGAGAATGTTGTAAGATCCGATATGCGGATGGTATAATGGATAATGGCTCTGATTTGGAAATCAGAGATCCGAGTTCCAAGTTTAGTTAGATACGTCATATTCATTTACGCGCAATGACCATTGGGAAAGGTATAAATTCAACTTCCATGCCACACAGCCCCACCCATCTAAGGGTTAATTAGTAGAAATTGTATCATTAAAATCATTATCTCCAAAAAATCTTAGATGTTGCTTTACAATCCTGGGTATGATAAACTAATTCCACTAGATCGGCAGATTGGAGTTTTTGAGGACCGTGGAACCATCTCTTAACCGCTATTGTTCCTAGGTCCACTTCGACCTAGAACTCGACTGGAATTCGAACCCGACTCCCAGATTCTCCTTTCGAGCCGGTATATCCCTTACACCACAGATACATGCGAGGTTTTATTTATTTATGCTTTGGAGATAATATGAATCCAGATACTCAGAGAACCTGTTAGCATATTATTTAATTTCGTTATTTTGGGCTTACTGTCTCCATGTCTTACATGGAAAATGGGTTTATTTTCTCCAGCGGCAGAATCAATGGAGCTGATAGATAATAGGTGTAACTGTAATGATTGACGTCGTGATAGATGTCAGCAACCTTAGGGCAATAATGACTGTTTTAAAAGACATTTCGGAATGTTTGTGTTATTATTTGCGTTAAGGGCGGTTTTAATGGCTTTGTTAACATCGTAATAGCATCAACAGCTAATATATCGGATGGGTTGTCTACAGTAATATTGACAATAGTGTCGTAATGATGAGGTAAATTTAGGGGAAGATGGTAATCAGGACACTGAAATATGACCTTCCCCGGAGAAAAGCTGAAAATAAAGCTGATAAGATTGTATTCTTTGTTATGGTGACTATTCATTAAGATATTCATTATTTTAGGCATTATTTGTATTCGGATACAGATGGTCTTACCAGAAGAATGTTGGCTGTCAATACGCAAATGATATGCATAGCAATAACACTGTTTTTACACAGACTACACAAAGGGTTCGGTTTCTTCACGTAAGATTAAATATATTAGCAATGATTTATAAGAACCAGATATTTTTAACTGTATTCCTATCATCAATGTCGCCATTTGACCTCTGTTGTTCAAAACTTGTTTTTCTTATTATCTTAGTTTATTAAATAATTACTTTCAAAACGCAAATGATATGCATAGCAATAGCACTGTTTTTACACAGACTACTCAAAGGGTTCGGTTTCTTCACTTACGATTAAATATATTAGCAATTATCTTAGGTTATTAAATACTTATCTGTGATATATATATATATATATATATATATATATATATATATATATATATATATATATATATATATAGTTATCCACAGACAGACTGTTTCGATGTATCACAGCTCATCAGTGTGGCTAGACGTCTGGTTGTCTCCAGCTAAGATCGTAACCCGAATGAATTGGCGTCAGTCAGGGATTCTTCCACGGCAGGGATGAAGATGAATTTAAGCGTATTTATTTTTAGATAAACACGGAGTAACTGAGAGAACTCGATTCAATTTACCGAAGAGTCTTGCATTATTAGCCGTAATAGTCACTGTTTACAAACCCACACTTCCTCCCCAGAGAGCTAAACTGAAATAAATTTTTCAGGAGCATAATATTGTTTATCTTATCTGTGGTTTCACATGTAGGATTTACGAAACAAATATCAAAACTTTCATTCAGGTTACTAATTGGTTCTAAAGTGATAGAGGATGTTTTGAAAACAAGGCGAAAAAGTAATTTTAACAACAAATATACAAAAAAAAACGTTTTATTTAACTCATTAATATATCTCAAGTTCTCCAAAACCTGTTTCCTTATTTTGCAACTCAAAAAGTTTAATTATATATTTTTCTGATTGTAAATGTCCTGTTCGTTGCCATTTATCTTGAAACCCTCCGTTGCTCCCATGTTCTAGCCAAGTCTCGATCTCTGTGATAATATAAGGGGGGCTGATATTATATAGCAGTTCAGTGCCTGTGTTTTATTCCTATCCTTAATTTCCCTGTCTCTTAATACTTTCTTTAGCTTTTAAAAAGTATCTTTCTTCAATTCCATATACTTTGGATTTCTGGATTTCTGTTCCAATTCCATGAGTGACCTTTTTTTAACTAATGCTTCTCAGTGAGTCGTCCTACGATTTTTATTAATCCATTATTTCCCCAAAACCCATCTTTAAGGACCGTGGGCATTAAGAGATTATTGGCAGAACTCTATAACACTAGTCAACAAAAATAAAAATTTGAAATGGTGTCGAGACACCAAATATTTTTTTTAGTTAATTTGAGGGCGCTGAATCTGAAAATGATCTTACCTTTTCTTGGTTAGCTACCGTTTTTGCTGTACAGAAATGCCTCATTTTTTGAAAAAAAGCATTATTTAATTTGTTTTCTGTATATATGATATTGACCGATGGCAATATTTCTCAAAATAAAATCGTAGAATCCCCTCAATTCGTATTTAAACCAACAAATATTGGTCTGCTTATTGAGAAATAGTAATTTTGCAATAACAATCAGACCCTAAGTCCTTAAAAATAACACGATTGAATATACCAAGACCAACAAGTACAGGGTGGGGCAGAGCAAGTTACTTATTTAAATTTGGCGCCCTAAAGCAATGGTTGCTCCGAGGATGGTAGGGATGGACTTATTTGAGAGGGTGGGGCTTAAAGTTTGGTTCTTAACGTGCGTTATTTATTTTTTGTTTATTTTTCAGGAACCCCAGTGAGTATCATGGAGTGGACGAAGTTGGAACGCGCTTTTCGCTGTTGAGGCATTTTTTTTTTTCTCAAGCGGTCGCTCAATCGTCGCAACGCAACGTGCATTCCGTAGACATTTCAATATTGCCCCCCGTGGTCGTGTTCCTGGCCGGCAGTCGATTGTTTCATGGGTAAACAACTTCAGGGAAACAGGTGATGTCAAGAAAAAGAAACCTGGCCTCCCACGAACAGCAAGGTCACCCTAAAACATTGACTCGGTGTATATAGAAGAATGGACGCCATCTTACTGATATCATTTTTAAAACTGGTAAAAAATAAAATTTAAATGTTGAACTAGTTGCAGTTCAAAGAATTACATGTATACCTGCATTACTTGTGTTTTAATTAATATTCCAAATAAGCAAGTTGCTCTCCCCCACCCTGTATTTTCATCAAATCGTTTAATAAACTAACAGCAGAAATAAAACCTTCGTGAACATAAAAAATATGGTAAATATTTTTCTTGATTGTCTGCCATGTTCAAAGTTATTTAAGTCCCTTTTGATACTCCAGCAGTATCATGTACAATGGAATAGGTGCATTCAATTGGGATGCATTTAGTTGCAATTTCTTTATATGTGCTTGGTTTCCTTCCGTAGTGATGAGGTAAATTTATGAATATGAAACAAGATTTTAGAGTTTCTTTTTTTCTTTTTTGATGCCACCTTAATTATTAGGTTTTCTAAAGAGTATTACTGAAAAAGTTTATCAGTTAATTTGAATTTTGTCGATAAATTAGAAAAATTCGATACTTTTATTTTAAAATTTTCAACTCAAAAACACTTCTTTCTTATAAAAATAGTTTATTTCAGGTGTAAGACATAAATTGATCGGCTTACCTGAAAACTGATAGGTTTCTACGACCTTTATTAACTAAATGTAGCGACCAACCAAGATCGTAAATTGATCTTTTCTTTCCAAAAATGATCAATTTCAGTCCAGAAAAATGGTAGCTAATAATAAAAAAAACTAAGGTCATTTTCGGAATCAGCACCATCAATTCAGCTAAGAAACGTGTTTTGTTCCTTGGCACCAAAAATTGTGTTGACCACTGTAATTATTATTTTCAAACCTAGAATTACGACCGTTTTTTATATAATTGTAGCGATATACTATGATGCTCAATAAACGAGTTGAGAGAAAAAGAATAAGCTTTTAATTGTGTATAACAGCTGAAAGCTCTTTGGAGCAACACACTTATTTATCTCCGATCAATCTTCGTCAAAGCCTTTTGGTTTGAGACGAGAATGGTGTGGGAACACTGCTTCATGATTACAAAGGGAACAGTTTTGTCAGCTATCCAATCCACTTCGGTAATTTCTACAAGGATGTAACCCTATTTGATACGCTTTTCCTATTTCCAAAGTCTCGTAGCAGCGGCAAATGTCCATGACAAATGTTCAGACAAGCTCCATGTTAGTGCCACCAACTCAGATTTTTTTTTTGCCAAGAATCGGCTTGTTCCATTCCGAAGGATTGAATCACCCTTATTCCCTATGAATTCCATTCATAAGGATTTTTCACACAGAAAGATTCCTCCCAAAAACCGATAGTTTGTGGGAAAAGACTCCTGCAGGGATGTTTTCCCAATCTCTGCAATCATAACTTCTGCAAGTGTGGATTCAATCGTTATCTATCCTCTATATACCCAATGGTCTTCACTTCCTTTTACATTCATCTCCACACACTTCATTTAGTAAGCCACAACATAGAGTGCCTTGTACTGGGTGAATAAATTAATAAAATACAAGCTAAAATCCCAAATCTGCTTTCCCACATCCTAGCCGCCATAAGATTTCAGTGAAAAATAAACATGCCGACAGAACCACTCAATGGTGTTCTTCCTAACAGGCTCAAACCCATCGCAACTTTCATGCTTCAGTCCTTAGACCCAATAAGAAGGATGTCCCACTCAGAAAGCTTCTTAGTTATGACTGCTACTTTGTCGAAAAAACACCCACGAAGATGCTCTCCCAATCTCTGCAATCCTAACATCTTCAAGTCTAGGGTCAATCATTATCTATCTTAATAATCTTTGCTTCCGCGTTTTTCCTCTTACGTTCACACTGCACAATATATTCTTGAGTATTATGTTGGGGGAATATTTCTTCGCTAGGTGTCATGCGTGGTGCACACTTGTCATGCACGATGCATGCTTGGTCGATCATGTTTCTTTTGGTTTCATGATTGACTTGCTGTAATTCCTGTAGTAGGCTTCTCTTACTTTCTGCAGTAGACTGATTGCCAACCAAGGCTATAGAATCCAGTCTCTTCTACTATTTACCTTAAAGCTGGGGTATTTCCCAAGGGGATCTGCGCGTAAGGGAAGGTAAAGAACACGACTGGAATTCAAACTGGTAATATCTTATAATGGTAGTGTAAACTATAGTAAAAAAAAAATTAAATTTCTTAAATCCCAAAATGTGTTTTCACACATTCCAACCAAGTGATGTATTCGTTTGACAGCTAAAAAAAACTAAACATGCTGGCAGATAAGGTCATGAACACATGGAAATAATAGAGAATCGGTAGAAGAGGAATTTAAAAAAATAGGGGGGAAAAGAAAAAATAGAGAATCAGAAATTAAAGGAAGAATCTGAAATTATTGGTATCAAAGAGGTACTAAACTAAAGAAACATGACTGATATTTAGAATTAATGAAATTGGGAAGTGTATAAAAATGAACAAAGAACTTTCGGAAAAAGTTAAAATGTCAGTTGCTTCATGTTTATTTATTTATTTTTAATCTTTAATAAACAGTGAAGAGCGAAGTCCTTCAAAGAGAGTCTCGGATATAACCTTCGACGTTTCCGGTTCTCAAGAACCATGTCGTAGAGAGTAGGCACCTCTCGCGCCAGTCTTTTTAGAACCGAGAAAAGAAATGATTAAAAGACTTCACGTTACTTTCCTTTCTTTTTTTTTTTTTATTCCTTTCATCCCAAGCAAAGCAATAAAGTCACTAAGACACGCCTGGCTGATGCGTGTGAATGAATATGAAAAACATTGAGAGCAAAAACATTATTAAGGATTGAGAATAATAAATGAACAAGCATCAAGATGACAAAAAAATAACAATTTAAATTGCATTTAAATTGTTATTTTTTTTTAAGATCAGACTTGATTGCAAAGCTAGAATCCGGAGAGAGTTCCACAAGCGAGAAGTGCTAGAGAAAGAAACAATTATGCTTTACCTATAGCAAAAAAGAGATTGGAAATCCCTGCACGATTTTTTCTAAATTTATGCGCCATGTTTCTTCAGGTTGTAGACAATCATGGCACTCCACAACTTCCAATCATTTGTAGCTCTAAATAATAGTTATCTCTTTACTATCACCCCCAGTTCCTTTTCTATCATCCATTTTGCAAGCTTCTTATGTAGATTATTCGCTGCTTTCCTCTGCCTACCTTGCCTTGTGGGTATCCAATTCTCAAAGCCCTCCATCGTCGTGATGGTTCCAAAAATTCCAACAGTATATTACTTATTCTAAGTAAAAATGTATTTTTGCGTCCCTTTCCTTGTAAAAAAAATCACACTTGCTCACATATTCTGTCGATGGTATTCTCAGCATCTTCATGAGAACCATATTTATGTTACCTCAAGTCTCCTCTTCATCTGTGTGAGAACTGTTCAACACTCACTAAAATGTTCGTAAAAATAAGAAAAGACAACCAAAAAATAACGATTACGGAAATGTAAAAAGATTAGAAGAAAAGGAAATAATCTTATCGAAGAAAAAAGATGGATAGATTGGGGAATGTTAGATAATAGTTTCAAAATATTATTTTTTATTGGTAGTCTATTTTGTCTTAGACATTCTGAGGCTAACCTTTTAGGTCAGATGGTAGACAAAATAGGGATGTCGATTTTGATTAGCTGAGCCGAATGTGGGAAAGTTAGAGAGATAGAAAGTGATTTTTACACGTCATACGCAGCGGACATGGCTATTTCCTGTCCCGGGTAACATGCTCCCTACTGGGGGTAATAAAGAAAACCCACTGGCGATTTAAATATATACTCATCGACATGTTTAATAGAATAGATAAGTTTTCAAAATCCATTTTGCTGATGTTTTTTATCTCCGAACCTGAAAACATTTCGCTACCCTGTGGGAAAAAGACAAAAAGAAGAATGCAACATATAATGGAATCAAGACCGTCGCCCAAAACCGTCACCCAAGACTGTCACCCAAGACCTGCTCCAGAAGAAGAGAGAATATTATACAACAGGGAAGAGAAAACAGAAACTGAAAAAAGAAAAAAGTTTTGTTTTTGTTTGTTTTGTTTTGTTTTACGGCATATCAACCTCAATGATTTATTTAAAGCCGGCAAGATTTTTATTTTTGGTAATATTTATTTTCAAAAATTATTTCTGTTAATATTTTTTCCCCAAAAATATATTTCTTGCTAATAATTCTTTTTTCAAAAATGTATTGCTGCTAATAATTTTTTCTTCGAAAATTTATTGCTGGTAATAATTTTTGCAAAAATGTATTGCTGGTATTAAAACCTATTTTTACATGTTTTCACCCCATATTGGCGGTCAACTACCTGCCCACTTTTGGGACAATAACAGGTGCCACCACCCCGGGTCAGGAAATACCTGGGAACACCCAGAGGTGGTCTCATGCACCACAAAACCTCCCGATCAACGAACATATTGGATGTATATTATCGTCATACCCAGGACGAAAAGAAAAAAGGGAAAGGCATAAAACCTATGAAGCCAGGAAGTGAAATAATTAAAAATAAAGCATAGACATCTAATTGGCCCACCTTGACCCATTATGGCCCTAAGGAACTGAAAACATAAGCCAAGTTTTCCTACGTTCAGATGAACTGTTGTAATTGTAAGCCATAATCACCCACATCCTGAAATGACTGCATAAAAGACAATAAAATAATTTGACACAAAGACATACTTAATATGCGAGAAAAGCTTGATTTATACGGAAAGAAGAATTAATTTGCAGTATAAGCACCAAAAGCCTCCGTATTGAGAATGTACTCTCTCATTATATTGATTCTGGTGTGAAATTGCCTGGTTATTTCGAAAATGACATTAAAACATTGCGCTCGATTACCGTTTAGAAGTTATGGACAATGTAAGTCCGAATTCTTTCTCTTCGCGTACACAGAACGCCCGCCATTACTGGTTTTGTTAACATACGTTTGCCTCGAGTAGTCATGTGTCGCGGAAGGTCACCTGTCTTGATTATTGCGCAATGTGCGAAGTTTGAAATGAATGAAAAAAAAAAGCCGACAACTAAAATAAAATAAAATAAAAATTACGTGCCTGAAAATTAAAAAAAGAAAAAGAAAAGAGGATTTACATTTTAGGGTGAGCTTCTGTTTCATTAACTACAAGCAGATTTATTAAAGACAATAAAGAAAATATATTATTCATATAAAACTTCATTTTAAAAATAAGCGTATTTTAAAATAACACCCGAGCAGTAATCAAGACCAGTAAGATACGAAAATCTGTAAAAAGGCCGTTAACTACGTAACCTTCCGCGAATGACTAATAGAGGAAAACCTATGTAAACAACGCCAGTAATGGCGACCGGACAACGCGAAAGAGATCGAACTAACATTGACGATAAATCGAAAACGGTAATAGAGCGCAATGTCTTAAAGTTATAGTCGAAATAACCAGGCAATTTCACACCAGAATGGTAGATTCTCAATAGCGGGGCTTTTGGTGCTTATAATGCAGATTAACCGAAACAAAGATATCACAAACAGCCTGCATACCGTGAATTCAGTGAAAACCCAAAAGTAGAAAGTTGAGTTAAACAAAGATGCGTTTTCTTATAGGATTTATTTAATTTATGCAGTGACATGATCCTAAATCCGAAGACGTATTGGGAAAGCCGAAGAAACCTTCCAAAAGCTAAGCAGAGTTTTAAGAGACAGAAAAACCACGTTAGAAATAAAGAAAACAGTATTGAACTGGGGGGGGGAGAATAGGATTCATACCTTTATGCAATGGATTTGACTGAAATTATATATATATATATATATATATATATATATATATATATATATATATAGCGGTGGAGTAATGTATATATATTTTTCTTCATTCTGTCGGATTTATATCCATTTCTATTTGCTTATCGTACTGTCCACTGGAAATACAAACCTGAATTCATTTTATTACATGGAGGACTGCATGCTTATCCAAAGATACAAGAATCTACTAGTCTCCGCGTATTCCTACAACGAACTGCTTTCCATCGGAATCAAATTTTATAAAATTTTAAGAATACGTTTTGAAAGCGTCGCCCATTTGACGACAACGTGACCACGCTCAAACGGAAAGCTGATCATTTAAAATTTTCTTTCATCTGTTTTGGATAAGACTTGTTTTTTATGTCCATCGTTTTCGTCGAGTTATACTGATTATGTTAATTGTATTGTATTTTTAATGAATATTGTCCTGAACAAGGTTATTAAACCGAAACGTCAGACGTCGACATTTCATTCATATTAAAACAACATAATCACATTCTAAGGATTTTGTTTGTTTTTCCAGATATTTTCTTCATATATATATATATATATATATATATATATATATATATATATATATATATATATATATTGAAAGATGCAAAAGTGAACTCTTAAAGTTAATTTTAAAATAATTGTCTCTCTTTTCCAGATAGTCCAGAAATCTTAAATTATATATTTGTTAAGAAAAACCTTTATTAAATGAATTACAACTAATTTCGGAGATTTTTTTTATGAAGCTGGAATAAAAATATTAATTAAAATTAAGATGCAGTAGTAATGCAAAAATTGAAAGATGCCAAAATTCAGACGTGCAAAAGTAAATTCTTACATTTAATATTTGGTTATTACTTTTGAGGTTCTTATGCCAACCAGTCATTTACTATAATTTTTAAGAAGTTTCTGGCAGTAGTGAGTACCGATTTTTGACCATTCTTGTTGGCAAAACTTCCACAATTATTCGATTGTCACTGGGTTTCTTGCATGCACTGCCTTCTTTCACTTGAATCACAAATTTTCAATTGGGTTTAGAACAGCACTTTGACTAGGCCGTTCCAAGACTTGAAATTTCTTTTTACGAACCCAATCTTTTCTTTCGTTCTATGTTCCAGCCGTTGTATGCTCTGGCCATCTTCAGGTGATTAGAACCTCCCCAAGGGAACATGGTTCAGCGGATAAAAGCGCTGGTTGAAGTAATCCAGTGGCTTGATCCAAAAAGAGATGTGAGTTCAATAACTGACTACAGCAGATGTAAACAAAAACCTGGAGAGGGAAATAACTGAAACTGAGATATCAGGAACAGGCATGGCACGTGGAACGAGAGCAAGCTAAACTGGTGAACGAAATAAAGTGTTCGGTTCGAAATTTCAATCATCTGAAGAAGTCCGGGGCGTACAATGGCCGAAATGTTGTGAATATGACAACAAAGATGAGGTCAACAGTTCGAACAGTGTAAATAGTTACAATACTTCAGAAATATAGACAGATCCTGAAGAAGTCCGAACCGTGCAACGGCCGAAACATCGTGAATATGACAACATTGATGAGGATAACTGCCCGAACAATATAGATAGATATTTATAGTTTCGTGTGGTAAAAATTACAAAGAAGAGATTAAAAGTTTTCGATGCTACCAGTAAGGGATTCCAAAATAAATTCTTGTTTGATCAGCAAACCCTACTACAAGTTTAAAGCACCCAGTGAGGATAAAAGTCGCTCTAGTGCCGTATTGGTAAGCGAGATTAACCACTGCTCCACAGTAAGTTTTATAGTAGCTGTTGGGACCAGCGTGTTGAACGTTTTAGTGTTATTGCTGATTTAATACATTTCTTTGGTGGCCGTTAGCAACAGTTAATGGTACCTATTGTTGGGATGGTAATATTGGTGATGCTTAGAATTGTTCTTGGACGTTGTTCTGATGTTGTTTTTATGGCACCGACGGGCTGGGCACTACGTTCCAGAAGCTATTGTCTAAGAACCTGGGAAATAAAGACTGGCCGGCCAAGCGTTCGGTCATGGTCAGTACAGCGAATTTCAAGCAGTAATCTCTAGAAAGAGAAGGGCGGGATAATTTGTGTGTTGTTTGGTTTTGGTATCATCTATTGGCGTATAAGAAGTGCAAAATGATCTCTAAAGAGCATCCAACTCCAGCCCCGCACCTTTACACTCTGGACATGTCCGTCTACCATTAGAACTCCGGGTAAGCGATGCCGCCTGCAACCCCCGTCATTGTCTCTCTCATTATATTGATCTGGTAGCTCGTCTAGCAGAAAGTGACATTCACGGTGTCATATACCTGCGTTTTCTTTACTTGAATGGCGAGAGATTTAGAGGAAGTGGCGAGGGCGGAAAACTAGAGTGACAGGCAAAGGAGAAGAAAGGGTGAAGAAATATAAAGGGGGTAAAGAGAACAGATTGAAAAGGAAGGAAGGAAGGAAGGAAGGAAGGAAGGAAGGAAGGAAGGAAGGAAAAGGGTAAAATGTGAAGTAAAAAAAGAAAGCTGGTGATAAAAAAGACAATAGAATGAAGAATGCAAGAAAAGAAAAAGAAAGAAATTTACTGAAAAGATCGTTAAAAATAAGAAAGAAAGAAAGAAAGAAAGAAAGAAAGAAAGAAAGAAAGAAGGCAGAGTATACAGAAATAAAAGAAAATTATAAACAAAAGATTTTATAATAAAAAAAAAAAGAAAGTAGACGGTTTATCTAAGAAAGAAAGAAAATTATCAAAGCAAATGGCGTCATAATTAAAAACAAAAACGGAACAAAGAAAGAAAGAAAGAAAGAATAAAAATGGAATGAAAGAAACCAGAAACAAAGAACACAGTGAATCTAAGAAAGAAAATTATGAAAGAAAATACCATAATTGAAAATAAAGAAAAAAGAACGAATGATAACATGAAGAAAGAAAGGAATGAAGGAATGAAAAAAATGAAAGACACACATCCCATCTCAGAAAGAATGGAAATTATGAAGGAAAAAGATGTTACGATCGGAAACAATGAAAGACCGAACAAGGAAAAAGAAATGGAGACAAAGAAACCATTGCATATGGAAAGAAGGGAATACATTGTGAAAGAAAGAAAGAAAGAAAGAAAGAAAGAAAGAAAGAAAGAAAGAAAGAAGGAAATAAATAAATAAAGGAAGGAAGGAAAAATGAAAGAAAGGAAATAATGAAAAACAATACAATAAATCAGAAAAAATATCTAAAGGAAAAAAAGAGAATTAAGCAAAAAGCACAAGAAAAAATAAACGGAAAAATATTAAATTATGAAAAAAGAAAATAATGAAAACTGTGAGCGGATGGAAAGTAGCGAGATTTGAAGAGAATTTATACTGCCTAACACGAGAAATTGCGGGAGACAATCTGGTTAAAAGAAGAGAAATAAGAGTATGATGAGAAAGAGTCAACATGGCGTCTGTGCGAATCATTTACTGAAGTGATAGTGCATGACGTTGCCCATGGCGACTAACAATGCTGATTCAGGTGGAAAGGGGGGTAACTCATTGTTCTGGCTGCTTTGTTTGTCCTGTAAAATGGGCTTGTCTTTTCGCCATTGGCTTCCGCCGGCTCACTTGTCGACAAATGTGAACGATGTAAAGCCATTTCAAGCCGTACAATGACATTTTAACACGCTGAGTAACTTCTTGTCTTTACGCTTACTCGAATCATTTCTTTCTTTCGTTCCTTTCTTTTTTGTCCAGAATACAGTCTTTATTTATTTTACTCACTTTTTCCTTAGTGTCATTCTTACACTGTGTGATTTTATGATTTCGCAAAACAATTTTCAGGATATAGTTCCATGATTTTTTTAAATTTATTTTTATTTTATTTTTATTTTATTTTATTTTATTATTTTATTTTATTTTTTTTTTTTTTTTTTTTTTTTTTTTTTTTTTGCAGTGAGGTTCAACTTGTACAAGGCTCGGGAGCCACTCGTGGTAGAGGGTTATAGTTTAAGACGCACAATTTATGCGGGTATGTGGGAGAGATACGAGTTAACCCTAGGCTTGAACAGGTTAAGATCGTAGCGATCAGGAAAACACCCTCGTCAAAGCCAGTTCTACTGAGTAGTGGTGCGCGGGAGAAAACTGCTCCATTGAAAGTTACTTCTCCTCAATGGAGTACGCGAGGAATGTTGATGGTTCGCTGTAGAGGCACGTAAAATGGTGGGTGTAGCCGTGAAGGATAAAAGTGGTGAAGCTAAGGAATGTAGTTCGTCTAACCCCTTTCTATGGAAGTAACGATAGAGCAATGACAGGGTTGTCACATCTGAGAGTGGGGTTGAAGTGTAGAAAATAATCTGTCACCCACAAGTATATGGAGATGCTTTTGGACTATCGACATTGGAAAGCGGCGATTGGGCAGCTTCTACCCAAATATGACAACGGGACTCCATTTCTGAAGAAAAATATACAAAAAAAAAATCTTAATATGCAATTAGGCTGTATTAATGTTAATATAATGAATTATGTTTTATAAATATGTCCTGATAATGGTCTAAAATAGACCGAATGACGTTGATTAATACATTAATACAGCAAAATTGCATATTAAGATTTTTGTTTGTTTTTTCTGTATATTTTTCTTCATATATATATATATATATATATATATATATACTCTTATCAGGTTTATTGATTGATTTCTATTATTCTCCATTTAAACAGAAATTATGATAATAGTAAGAATAATTGGTCCATTTGACAACGAAGTCTTTATTCCAGTATAAAATATGTAAGTATATATGTAGGAATCAATCAATTAATAAAAAAATGTCTTGCCCTGTTCCAATTTTAGCGCCTTACAATCTAAAAATATTATCTGGCTTTAATTAACCCGTGAAAAAAGTTAATAAGCCATAAAAAAAAACTAATAAATCAAGAGCAACAGTTGCGATTTTTGTCCTTTTGTCTCTTTAATTGTTATATATATATATATATATATATATATATATATATATATATATATATATATATATATATATATAATTATTATGTAATATTTTGAATATATATATATATAATTATTTTGAATTCAACATCATCACTTGATAAGACACCAGAGGTGATGAAACAAAATGGCTATTTTGTAGTGATTTTAAAAAATTATTTATGTTATAATTTTCGAGTAAATAATTATATTCGCTCTACTCTGTATCGCGCACACTTTTAAGAATAGTAATTGTTAGTTATTGGAATTTATTCCGTATACACCAATCCTATACTTGTATATATATATATATATATATATATAGATATAGATATAGTTATATAGTTATACTCGTTTGGAAAAACCTTAGGTATTTTGGATTGTAATTGAACAAACCAATGGCCAAAGGAAAATAAGGGATAAAAAAACAAAGAACTAAGAACATGAAATTGAGGCGAAAACAATCGTCCAGAATTCAAGCCCAGAGTCCAAAGAAAAAAAAAACTCCAAATTGAGTAAAGCTAACTATGTAAAGTGCTCAATATGCCAAGTAGAGCAAACCTAAATATGAACCTGTTACACCTTTACCTTTTTGGCTATTTACCTGCCGATTCGTGTGGGTGAAACCTAGGTAGATTTACCTGGCTCTTTAGGTTAACACACACATACATATATATATATATATATATAAAAAACACCCCCCACATATATATATATATATATATATATATATATATATATATATAAAATACATAAAGGTTAATGGCCAGAGTTGAATAAGACCAGAAAACAATTAAAAAGTGCACAATACACGTGTAAATCAAATCAAATTAAAAATAAGATGTAGAGTTTTTTTTTTCAGGTGTTCAGCTGAATCCGCTTAGCTTGTTTTCAACCTTACCATTTATAAAATGACCTCTTATCGCATTATTTTAAAAAACAAACTAATGAACGCCATATTATTTTTTTAAAATATATAAGCAAACACGCAACGTTGGGTGTAATACAAAGGGAAGAGGAGGACGTGAAGAAAAAGAAGTGGTAAAAGAGAAGAGCTTCTTCTTTCTTTCTTTTTCACATCCTCCTCTTCCCCTTCTATTACACTCAACGGTTGTGTGTTTGTTTATTTATTAAAAAGATAATATAGCGATCATTAGTCTTTAAAAATATTAAAGCGTTAAGAGGTCATTTGATAAAAATCGCCTGAAGATGCCCTAAGGTTGAACCAAAGGTAGCAGATTCAACTGAGACCCTGATTTTTAAGACATATATATATATATATATATATATATATATAGTAAACAAACATAATAAAAAGATTAAAACATATCTCCCAGTGTTACGATTTAGATAGTAAATTCATTGACAGATATCGTATAATTCTTAAAGGACGCCCATTCAATTTCTCTGTAAAGATATTAAATTTGATGTCAAGTCATCTTAATCTAGCCCTTTCGCAAAGATGTAATTCCATGTGAAACTGTTTAGTTTTGTGTATTAGATTGTTGGATTATCCCACTTTGCCTGCCAGGAAACTTCTCTCTCTCTCTCTCTCTCTCTCTCTCTCTCTCTCTCTCTCTCTCTCTCTCTCTCTCTCTAAACTGTAGTACGCTCTAGAGACGGACGTGTCTTGTTTCCCCACCGTGCGGGGAGAGTTTTAGTCCCTAAATGCGTATCGCATACAACACTGTACATTGGTTCCTCTGAAATCTTATGCGACGTCAATATCATCTACATTGCAACCTATCACGTCACAAAAGACAAGGATAAATCTCCACATCCGACATCGAAAGCCCTCCTCCATGGAAGAAAGAAAAGTGGAAAAGTGCGTGTAGTGGGATCGTTGGGTTGTTATGAATTAAGAGGTTTTAAAACACAACGAAACGCTACACGCACCTTTATACGTTCAGCAGCTGCAATGTGTCCATAAACGTTTGGTCGAAAAACGCCTTGCGCTTGAAAATAGGAAAAATATTGATCTCATCCATGACAATGTAAGGCCTCATATGACAAGAATTATACAGGGGAGAAAAAATTAGATTTTGCTCTGTTCTAGCCAAGCCGCCATATACATCTGACTTTGCGCCAGTCGCTTCTTGCCTTTTAGCAATTGCTTCAGAACGCTTTGTTGGAGGGAAATGTCTTAATCAAAACCAAATTCAGTTGCTCGTCGAAAAAATTTTCTCATTAAAACCGACAAAATTTTACTCAAAAGGAATTGAAAATTTGTCTAAGTGTCAAGTCATTGCAAACAACGGTAAATAATGAAATGTAATTGTACTTTATTTTTCAAGAATAAATTTGATGAAAAAAATAGAAATTATTTATGACTCTATCTAATATAGTCTTGTTCTCCCAGTTCTGTTCCATCTTGTCTCACACAGCCCAAAGTTGTACCTGTGCATCAAGAAATGGAAATGGGGATGAATCGGCCTCACTCTCTGCTTCTAGTGCCACCAGGGAGACCCTTCACTGGAATCCACAAGCGAAGCTAAAAGTGGGTCGACCAAAACAGTCTTGGCGCAGTAGTCTTGACTCAGAGGTGAATGCAGCTGAATAGGATGGCCCGGAAATGCGCCCGTTGGAAAGGTGTTGTTGCGGCCCTATGTTCCACAATGAATCAAAAGGTATAACATTTTAACAACTACCCAATATATATATATATATATATATATATATATATATATATTATGTTTATACGCTCTTTTTATAGATAGAAATATTTAAGTAAATGCTCAGTTTATAATAAACTGCATTAACTATATTTACCGGCCTAAATGACCGAGTAATTTTCATAGAAAATATGCGCCCTCCGAAAGAAATCGAACCTGTATCCTATACGGAACCGTCATAAAGCCTGACATGGTTCACCGACTTAGCAACAGTGGAGCGTTTCGTTTAGCAAGGTCGAGTTTACTGTTTTTAATCTATGAAAATTTCTCGGACATTCAGGCCGGTAAATGTCGTTAATACTGTTTATTATAAACAGAGCATTTACTTAAATATTTCTATCTATAAAAAGAACGTATAAACATAAAAATTATCTTAAAATAATTGTCGGATTTTATCCATTTTATATATATATATATATATATATATATATAATCCGTATATGTCTTAAATTCATTTATTTTGAGTTGTTAAAATTTTCAAACGAATTTCGTTGATAGATAATATTTATGGAATTGAAGTTTTTTTTTCCGATTTTGGATAGGAATATTTACAAATTAAATTTTAAGTAAATAAATTTTAAGTAAATTGTCATATAAATATATATGTGTGTGTGTGTGTGTGTGTGTGTGTGTGTGTTATGCGCGCGTGTGTGTGTGTGTGTGTGTGTGTGTGTGTGTGTGTGTGTGTGTGTGTGTGTGTTGTATGTGTGTGTGTGTGTTTGCCGATATTGATAATATAATCCGATTTTTTTTTTATTTCTTTATTATTTTTGTGGTGCGGGACTTCGTCTTGTTTGGTGATAAAAATTTATTTTTGATAATTAACATCAATATGCTGTTTCTGCATCAATATGAAAACCGTGGGTGATAAGCGCTATCGGTAATGAGATAAAAACCAATCGAAACAGAGTCTAGAAATAAATGACCAGCGATTTTCATGACGAGAGCAGTGTTTCCCGTGTGAGTTGCCGTGGAGCGCACTGGTCGGCTGGCCGCTTAGCTGGTTGGTATCTCGTTTATCTATCAGTCAGTCGAGACAATCCAATGTTTACATCATAATTAATTACTTCAACTTGAACGTCGATCTCTTTTGGGTTTTATCAGTTCGTTGAAATTCAGGTTACGACTAACACGTTGGATTTTTATATATTGTACATTAAACGTATTACTACAAGGTTTTTTACGATGTTCTGTCTCTCAGTCTATCTATAAACGAACAGCTCTATATAGGCGCGTGTGTATTTGCGTATGTTATATGTGTATGTGCATACGTTTGTCCTTGCTTCAACATATGTATATATATTATTTTGGGATATTAAATTGATAAACGTAAAAATCGCTAGACAATTGCAGGCGTGTTTCGATGCGTATCAACGCATCTCATCAGGCGATTGTAAAATTACAGTCGCCTGATGAGATGTATTGATGTACATCGAAATGACTGTAATTTGTAACGATTTTACCTTATTTTCGATGTAATATCCTAAAATAGAGAATATTGCACTACTTTTGTATGGAGCGCGCTTTTAAATTAATTGTTACGAACGTTGGAATTGTACTCTATTCGTTTTCATCTTACCTGTATATATATATATATGTGTGTGTGTGTGTGTGCGCGCGCGTGTGTGTGTGTGTGTCTGCGCGCCACACATGATTCAGTAATCTGATGGTAAAAAAAATGGAGGGATCTTTAACGCTCGAATCGTATCACGATGTTAGGATCAATGAACTCACAAGGTGTCAATAAACTTAGTATACAGTTACAATGACGAGACAAAGCAATTAATCAACAGCTCAGAAATGTATTATTAAAATGGTTCTGGTTAATTCTGGTTAATAACAATAAAATGCTATGGTAAACAATAGTAAAATAATTACTGATACTGTTTGAACTTCAAGCCACCTGCTTCAATGCATTGATTTTTTTTTATAAGTAACCGTATAGTGAGTTCATTGCCACTATATATATATATATATATATATATATATATATATATATATATATATATATATATATATATATTAATGCATGTTTCATTAAATAATATAGACAAGTTTTGTCTATTTATTTTAAGTAAGTTCCTTTCATATTGTCTGATAAGCTTAATAACATTATCATTGAAAGACGAAAGGAAATCATCATATTGATACATGTTTAAATCCAATCTAAGCTTTCGGCTTACATAAGCCATTATCAAAGATGACAATTACTTTTCAATATATCAACCAATACACGGACGAAACAATAATTATAGTCTCTTTTTGTTGCATGAAAAATTTCAAAGCAACGTCTAACTCGTGTATACGAGACGCGGAAGCGAAAATCGCGTCGCAACTCGTGACGTCACACATGACCACGCGTGAGTAAAAACGAGAAGTATTAAGTATTAACTTACATTCATGCAGTTGAGGTACCGGGGAGGGTAGCTCTTCAGAGCGGTTGCCATAAAAATATTTGTCTCAAAACTGAGGCAAGCCACAGTACGTCTGTGAGAAAGTGACTGTTTACGAGATGCCAGACCAGAACCTATTACGTTGCATATCCGTCTCTGTTGAAATCGCTACACTAAAGTTTTCATGTTTCAATACTACGATTGTACTTCCTCAGGCTTCGGTAAGTAACTGGTGATTAAATGATTCTTAAGAAAATTTAAATCTATGGATATATTTAAGACAACACAATAATACATCTTAAACAGTCAAAACACGAAGAGAAATTAGTAACAACTAAAACAAAAGCATTGAAAATGGCTAAAGAAGTGGCCGAAAGCGCTCGGGATAATGGATAATATGAACAATTTTTCTTCTTTTTAATATACACACTTTTCTCTCGTTAGAACTACTATAACCTATTCTTTATATATATATATATATATATATATATATATATATATTAAGACATTTATATTTATACATTTTTTATAGAGACAAATATTTAAGTAAATGCTCTGTTTATAATAAACAGTATTAAACAACATTTACCGGCCTGAATTTCGGAGGACGAATATTTTTCTATGAAAAATTTATCAGACATTCAGACCGGTAAA
>CAHIKZ030001112.1:1795000-1820000 GCA_903632075.3 Acanthosepion pharaonis
ATACAGGAGCTGCTCTTGAGTTCTCCTCTATGTACGACATGCTAGGGCCACTTGATGTGTGCAGATACCTGGATCGTCTACGACAGGCAATAGAATGTTTTCTTCGGGGTCAGGCATACGTGCGTATATCGATCACCCTCGATCCATAGTTTGTGGTGCCACGGATCCTATCTCAGCAACGCGACGATAGCAGCAAAGGTTGGATGACTTGGTGCCTTCGGTCTGGAAACGCAATCTGATACATCTATAGCCTCGCATCCATTAACATTAGCGTGACCGTATGCAAAAATTATATCTGCCTGCTCACAAGATGAATACCCTGTCATTGTTAAACGAAACACTTCTCAGGTAACACATTACAACACACGTTAAATGTTGACTAGCCACAAAGGTACATGAATAACAAATGTAACGTAGCCTAAATGTCAACGCAGCACCGTCTATCGTAAACTTTCTTTAAATTTAATAACTCAAAAAAGAAGTATTTGCGGACATATATGTTTGTAAGGAATGTTTATCCTTGTTTTGGTGTGAGAAAGCCGCCACAATGTTTGTAAAAGTATTTTTGATAAACTATATATATATATATATATATATGCGCGTGTGTGTGTGTGTGCGTGCGTATTTAGGCAGCAATCCTTCTTTCATGCACATTTCATTAAATACGACAGACAAGGTGATTTTATTTAGTTTTTTATACAATTTCTCATGCGATCTAATATTTTTTTCTTTTCGGATGATAAATTATACAAAAAACTGTCAATGAAAATGGCGAAATGTATAGCCGAAAGCGCGCGGATAAAAAGAACATTCGGACAGTTTTTATATAATTTATCATCCGAAAAGAAAAAAATATTAGATCGCATGAGAATTTGTATAAAAACTAAATAAAAACACCTTTTCTGTCGTATTCAATGAAATTATATATATATATATATATATATATATATATATATATATATATATATATATATATATATATATATTATATAACGAGTCTATGTTACGTGTATGGATTGTGAAAGGCCAAGTTCTAGGTGAATGACGAAATAGAAACGTTGATTAAATATAACCCATGACAAACTATAAGCGACACTGCAGAGATACTCCCCATATATTATATGATTGTTGCAAATCATTTGAAATCACTTTGTTTGGTGAATCGCTATTTTTGAGCGTCTCACGATTCCACGGAAAAATATTTTATGAAAAGCATTTCTATCTGCGATTCTCCGCTGAAATCTAAAAAAAAAAAACGGTCATAGGCGATGAAAAATAGATAGTTTACAACAATGTGCAATATTAAAAACGAAATAAGTCGCTGTTCAGCACTCCCAGAGTTGGTTTACATCCGCAGACCGTGAGTATCTGGTGTTATTGGAACAACGGCTCTGCAGACACCACAGAAATTGGTACAGTTCAACTGGCATGTCTCTACAACGCCTGCCATACTCGCCTAAGCCTATAAGAATGAGTGAGACCAGATTATCAACCAGAAAAATGCCATGTCTTAGGTGGATGGAATCAGGAACAATGAAGCTATCTCAAAAATGGGGAAAGGTACTGAAACAAAATGGTACATATGTGGTTGAATAAATCTATGTACATATAATTAATTGTAGTTCTCTTTAAAAAAAAATGCGTCCTAATATTGCGTAGGCTTAATCTGTATATGCTTGAGTGCCGTCATATGAAGATTTGTGTTGGCAATATTTCAATTAGAATGCCGTACCTGCCTTTAAAATCAGCATTCGATATATTAAATTCTACGATAGTTTGAACGCTAAACACAAGCACCAGTGGTAAAAAATACAACTATCTTGCCCAGTAAGTAATCCATTTCTAAACGTAGACTACTAAAAACACGAAATTGTTGAGCACTGAACGAAAACTGAACAACACTATTCGTGTAAATGTCCGCATATTTTAATTTCTTGCCATAACCTTAGCTTGATCTGGTATGAAGTCAGTACGGCAGATAGGAAGATTGTGTTACGCCAATAGTTGAAGTAAAAAATGTATGTTTGCTTGCAATTGGTAGCTACATAACTTCAAACGCCGACCACCGGAACGAGTTTAAAAAGCTAAATCAAACATATCATCCGATTCCTAGCATGTCATAACATGCGACAAGTATTGACCTTCGATATTGTGACAGGCATACATAGAAGATTATTTTGAGGATCTAGGAACATTCATTTTTTTCTAATATATAAATTAACAATAATGGCTTATTCGGTTTACGCCGTTTCGGATAGTGATTAAACTTGTATTAAGGTAGGCCTTTCGTAAAATCGAAGTGGCGTAAAGCAAGTATTCTTAAATCACGTGACTATAATATTAGTGGGACTTTATGTTTAGTATTCAGTTTTTTGGGATTTTTTTTCTAATTAATGTTTAAATCGTAACAACCTGATTATACCAAGGGAGACAATTATGAAACATTCCATTTATAGTCTTAATTTGAGAGCAAATTTGTGAATGTTAAAACAAACTCACCAATATTCAAGTCATCCCATAAGTTCTGTCCGAATTTTAAATTTTTGTTAAAATGAACGAAATTTAAAGAGTATTTTATAATGTCTAATGGAGCTGAACATTATTTTTATGTTTAGATGCATTTAAACTGATCAAATTTTATTTCAGAGAACAATAAAATTAAATTTTGTTTTATTAAAACACTGCTAACATGGAAGTACCCAAGAATCATTTGAGGCACATAATGCTTTATGAGTTCAAATAAGGAAACTCAGCAGTCGAAGTAGCTAAAAACATTCACTCAGTTTATGCAGAGGAATGTGTGAATGAAAGAACTTGCAGAAGATGGTTTGCAAAATTCAGAGGTGGAGATTTCACCCTTGAAGATGAAGATCAAACCGGACGTCCAGTTGAGTTTGATGAAAAGCTTCTTGAAGCAGCCCTTGAAAAAAAATCCAGCTTTATCAGTTGAGGAATTGGCAGTGGTTCTCAGTTCAAACCATACAACTGTTCATCGTCATCTTCAACAACTTGGAAAAGTTCCTAAACTTGGAAAATGGGTGCCTCATGAATTGTCTGAAAACAGCCTCAAATCCCGCGTTGACATCTGCTCTTCTCTCCATTCTCGCCAACTTGTTTCACCTTTTTGGATAGACTTGTGACTGGCTACGAAAATGGATCTTTTATCAAAATGTTAATCGTCGTAGACAGTGGTGAAGCAGTAAAGGAAGAACCCCAGCCACAGCCGAGAAGGGGAACTTCATGGGCAAAAGGTTCTTCTTTCAATCTGGTGGGATCGCCAAGGAATAATCCACTTTGAATTCTTACCACCTAATGCAACAATTAATGCTCAAATATACTGTCAGCAATTAGAGCGTTTGAACCAAGCTTTGAGGGAAAAAAAAGACCTGCTCTAGTGAATCGAAACGAGGTGATGTTTCATCAGGACAATGCGTGGCCCCACACAGCAAGAATCACGTCACAAAAGATCGAAGAACTTGGTTGGGAGAAAATTCTTCATCCACCTTATTCTCCCAATCTTGCTCCTTCAGACTACCATTTGTTTCGTAGCTTACAGAATCATTTAGAAGAAACAGTTTTTGCAACACAGGAAGAGGTTAAAAATGATATTTGTGAGTTCTTCGAATCAAAGCCAAAAGAATTTTACAGTAATGGAATTAGTAAGCTTGTTAATAAATGGAAGGGAGTCATAGATAATCAGGGAAAATACATTGTTGATTGAATCTGTAATTAAATATAACATTTGGTCACTTGTTTTCTTTATTCAAAATTCGGACAGAACTTATGGGATGACCTGATATTTGTTTAAGTAATGTAAAATATAAGTATAATACTTTAATTGCTGATAAAAATTTCCCCTTAAAAATGTTTGTGTAATTCTTTTTTATCCCTTTCACGGATTGGCATCTGTGTAGTACAAGAGGTGATAGAGGCGGCAAGAAATAAGATTCCTTTAACGAGAAGAACTTTAACAAAAGCATGAAGAAGTCTTTTTGAACCCGCAAAGAAAACATTCCATCGTGAATTGTAAAGAAGAGGGGAAAAAAGCAGTAAAATATAACATCAGACATCCTGGTACTTAAAAACGTTTTGAATTAAAAATTTAAAAGAAAATAACATTTAACAAATTTCTTTGCTTATATTCACATGAATGCACCTGGAGAGACGCATATTGACGGCTTGTTGTTTTTAAAGATGACAAAACATCTGACATTGACGAATTCGTAAAGTAGTTTGATTTTCTTTCATCACGTTCTGTGACGTATTAAATTTCTTTTTTTTTTTTTGTTACTCAGGAAAACATTTCATCAAGCTTGCACATGCGCAATACACGAAGGTTGTCTGCCAAGCAGTAATAAAAATGTATACACAAGAAATCAGAGATAAATGTAACTTAGCACGAAGGTTCATGGTTATATTCTTCACATTTGTATTGTCTTGGTGCAAATCATTTCATGAAGGTTCATCTTATGTATTTACGAAGAATAAAAAGGTTTCTCCAAATTTTATTTTGAAAAGAATAAGTTATTAGTACGAGAACGTCACGTAAAAACTTTATTCTGTAATTATATTCATAGATGTTTTATATTTATTATAAAGATGGTAAATTTTTAATATTTAAAAAAATATATATTAAAAAAATTATTTTGCTGACATTCTTTGGGTGTGTGTTCTGTTAGAATGGACATCGTCTCGGAATGAAAAATCGATAGAGCAGAGTTCGATTTCGAATCAAGTACATTAACTTTACTTACACATTGGGAAGGTAAAAATCCATCTCTTCTATTCCCCTCCCCTAGTAATGGTTCAAATACCAGGACAGACTGGGTCATACACTTTAAGTTGGAAACTAGTCTACCGCAGAAATAAATGGCAACTTTGTCGCCATATTTATTACAACGTTTCGGCTAGACTGGGGTAGACTGTTCTAGTTCCACGTGCCGTGTTTAATGGATGTCAGTTATCAGTTATCTCCTGTTAAATTCCTTCTCCAAGTTCTTCACTGCCTTAATCAAGTATTGAACTTACAACTCTTTGGATCCTGTCACTGGATCTAACGAACGCCTTTATCCAGTGCACCATGTGTCCTTGAGGACACATTCCAACCACCGAAAGAAGACCGGAGCGTACAACGGCTGAAACTTTGTAATAAATGTGGCGACAAAGATGAGGACAATAATCTGAATAATGTAAATATTGTACATAATACATCATCTCAGAAATATAGACAGATAATAAAGGGCCGAAACATTGTAATAAATATGGCGACAAAGATGAGGACAATAGTCCGAATAATGTAAATAGTGTACATAATACTTCGTCTCAGAAATATAGACAGATACTGAAAGGCCGAAACGTTGTAATAAATATGGCGACAAAGATGAGGACAACAGTCCGAATAATGGAAATAGTGTACAATAATAATTCATCTCAGAAATATAGACAGATACCAAATGGCAACTTATTGCGGGAAAGTTTCTGCGAGGTTAATCATGAATCGACATGATCGACAAAGCGTGTATCAACTGTGGCACTTAACTGACTAATTTTTTTTTAAGCATTTCACTCCAAGCAAGGCGGGAGTGCCACTAGCACGCAAAGGCTTACAGAGAGTGGGAGCAAGAGTAAAGAGTCGTGATAGAGGAAAGGATGAAGAGAAGGACGGGGAATCTGAAGATGTCGATTGACATTGCATTTGAATAGTTGGAGATTATAGCTATCAGGGAAGCAAATAAGATGATGGGAGTTCCACAGACAGGAAGTGCGAGATGAAAAGCTATTGGAGTAGAAGAGACGGCTACATTTAACCGTTCCGACAGTGTAAGGGTGGGACTGAGATACCCTAGTAGCACGTTTAAATTCATTCAGTTTGGGAACCAGCGGAAATATCCCGTCGGAGCAGTTACGGTGAAAGTATTTGTGGAAAAGACAGAGGGAAGCAACGGCACGTCTGTGAGAGAACGACTGTAAACGAGATGCCAGATGAGGGCCAGTCACATTGCATATACATCTCTGTATTTTGTTGAGGAACTTGAGGCGAACAGCGAGGGCTCCTGACCATATATGGCAGCAGTATTCCATGCAAGGTCAAATGGTTGATTTATAGATTTGAAGGATGAACTCGGGCGAGAGAAATTTCTGGTGAGACACAGAGAACCAAATTTCCTTGCAGTAGATGAAGCTATTGATTCAGTGTATTTGTTCCATCTCAGGTCAGCGGACAGTGTGGGACCAAGCAGACGAAAAAAAAATCCTTTTAAAATTTACGAATTAAAATATGGCATGGATATGAATACCGAAAAACCAAACTGACAACGAGCAATGAGGAAAGGCAAAGCCGGTGGTCAGAAACTTCAAATAGTGAGACAATTCAAATATTTTAGAACGATTATTAGCGAGAAAGGCTCCCGAACAGAAATAATTTCAAGAACAACACAATCAGTGGCAGCTATCGTAAAACCATCTGGACAATATCTGCCTAAAACCAAAGAGTTGACTGCTGTGTATATTGATCCTCTCAGTTCTTCTACGCGTCTGAGAATGTTGAAGATTAACAGAATAATTACAATGAAGAATTGAAGTATTAGAAATGAGGTACTATCGAACTATTCCAGACTGCAACACAGATGATGCAGTGCCACACACCATCTTAAACACCGTCAAGAAGTTGAAATAGCATCGACACAACAACCATTCTGCTGCCATCTTGCAATGTACCACCTTAGACAAAAGAACAGAGAAATGTGCTGACAATATCAATGTAATATCATCCACAGAAACTCAGACATTGACACGATACGGAGACATATAGACGGAGCTGGGGCCGTGTGCCACATCTAAGCTACGCTTAGAAGATCACCATAGAGTTGGTCAGGCGCTCTGCTGCGCAGCGGCCTAACGACCACATCCGGTCATAGGTCTGATTATGATGGATTACGTAGCTTTTATAGTGTCATTATGGTGGCTCAAATAGTTGCTACAAGTGCTATGCATCAGTGCTGGAGACAGAGGATGAATTTGAGTATCAAAAGGCTTAGGAGAGCTACAAAATCAGGCATAGAAGATCATATACGTAAAGAAAATCATTGCTATGTTTGGGGCGTTGTCACTATAAATAGCATAACACCATTGAAAATGTAAAATATAAAATATAAAAATAAGATATAAAACGAAAACGTATCAGCATATATGCAAAATATATTAAATATATAAAAAAAAAACTCTGTTAGTAATCCAGACATTAAAATTTTCTTTTCTAGATCCGTGCCTTCAGGGCGTAGTCTACCATGATTCTATAAAGTTCCCCATAATTTAATATCGGTGAATAGCCACGATTCTTTGAGAATTGTAGTGAGATGCTTTCCCGTTGCCTTCTATTTAAAAGTAGTCCCTTTTCTAGACTGCTTGCCAACCAGGGTTAGCGGGCCCAATCTATTTAACAGACACCTGAATAGGAAGAAGTAATACCTCCATAACTTTGACAATGACATTAGTGTGAAAGCGAATGCAGTAGACGTGGCAGTGATTTGAACACGTCTTATAGATTCCACTTTCGCGCCAATAAGTGTTGGCAATCTATTTGATACTGCATAAAATTTGCTTTAGACAAATAGATCACTGTACTTGTTTAAAAAAAAGCAAGGGACATAATCCAAGGGACATAGTCCGTCAACTGCAGCCCAAAATCCAGCTACCTGAATGCTGTGTAAATACAAAGAAACAAAAATAACGATACACCAAATGCATCATCGATCATTAAGAATTACTCACCTTAAAATCGCAAAAACAGGATTATAAGTCTTTACCTACTCCTCATTGAAGTTTGCTCTTTCTAATACAGAATCCCTGACAACCGAACTAAGAAGGCATTCCGGATATGAGGAATTTGTTACAAAATCCAGATATGAGGAGTTATATTTAGATAAAAATAAAAGAACTGAAATCAGGTTTAACATTTATTTTCAGTGTTTTATAGTAAACAAAATAAGCTAATGATGAGTGAAATATAATGGGATTGATTTTAAGGAAAAAGAAACAAATTATGTAATGCTAATGAAAATTCATTAAATTAAGTCTGCCACGTATGCAAAACAAATAATGTAGCGAGGATTTTTTTAATTGCTGTTTTGCATGATGATTCTTTCTCTTCTAATGTCATTCTCAACTTTTTCCGCATTTCGTTTGGCTTAGGTTGTTGAATTTTTTTAAACGAAAGACAATTTTTTACTCTGCAGGCATTACTGCAATCGTCATAGCTGAATGCTGGCTTTCTTTCCATAAAGCTAACAACCTTTTCAATAGCTTTTTCGATTTCAGTCCAGGTTTCATCACAATCATGCATCTCGTCACTATCTTGTTGCAGATGATGTTTCGTTGTCATCCTTTTCTCTTATTCCCATCATCTTTTGCGCCAATCCAAGCCATTAGGGTGAAATAAGTATAAGCAATTATCTAAAGTAAATTTCCTGAAAAACAGAAATTTCAAATCAGTTACATATCACCCTAATAGTTCAAAACCCTGTCCGGATATGAGGGATTCTGGATATGAAAGATTCTACTGTAATGATGGTGGGAAAATACTTATACTTTCTTATAACAATCCAGAAAACAACCCCCATGCTCTATCTTTACAAATGTCAGACCAAAAAATATCGTGGATAGAATTGTATGTACAGTCCTGTATTTGCTGCCTTCTCATAGTTCAGAAGCGTTTACGCGGCCTTGCAGGGGATGAACTATTCTCCATCCTAAACCCCTTTCCCACAGACGCATCGTCCCAAGCCACTTAATTACTCTCTAGTTATTTCCAGGGAAAATGTTCTGTCGAGCTATAGTCATTAGTTCAACTAGTTCAGACCTTTACAGCTACCAACCGCAATGTCGCATACACAGCGGCGAACCATCCTCATTCTTTTCGTATTCCATTGGTAAGAAGGAAGTTCCATTCAGTTAGCTTATCCCCCGAAATGTTATCGAACAGACTCCCGAGGGGGTGCTTCACATACTACAACAAATTTAACACCTTCAAATCAAGAACTGACCGTTGCGTATCATAATCTGAAATTAATTCTCCCTTGTTCCACCTACGTCCATACAAAATTCTCATTTAGTAACCATCTACCTTGAGTGGCTTTCGGACCTTGTATTGGGAAACTTTTAGTACTTTGATCTTTACCTTTTCTCCGACAGAGACGCATCGTCAATATTCTCTGTTTTGCTTTTTTCGTTATTTCGAAAAATATGACCAACTGGAAAGGTTGTTTTTTTGTGACGCGCTTCATCCGTTAAGATTTCATCGGACTGGGCTTTGTTGACGTTGCCACGTCTGCACATGCGCACGAAAGGAGAAACGCTGGGTAGTTTCAAAATTTGGTGGAGTAGTTAATGGCTGCTCCAGTTATTGCTACGCAGTAATTACTTATTTAAGACGTTGCATACTGAGAAAAACAATATTCGGAAAATGCTATCGAACTTTCAACGTCATGATCTTTTCAGTGGAATCTTTCAATGTATGGAGCTTGACCCGAAGCGAGAAATAAGAGCAGTTAGAGATAGACGTAGAAAAGTACAAAATGGACGTGTGTTGCTTAGAAGAGACAAATATTGGACCTGGTCTGAAAAGTAACCTCAGCAAAAACAAACACCATATGTTTAAAGACAGAATGCAGAAATTATAGAAACGGATTTATTGTCGACAGTAAATAGAGGAATAATGTACATCGATGTTGGAAATTATCAGACCGTGTGTCTAATACAACATCTAAGAACCACCATAGTCATAATGCTGAATAGTGACATTCCAAGAACAAGGCAGAAAGATTCCACTTTTCCTTTGCAGAAGTTTACAATCAAGGAAAATCTGCAACGAATCCGAAAACTTGCAGAGGACACAAAAGGCTGGGAAAATATTATCGAATCAGTATACAATGTCATTGAAGATGAGAGGACATGTTATTTTATGGCCTCAAATCGAAACAGTTTTCAAGATGATGATATTTTTTCTCAATTTCTGAAATCATCTGCATACCTTTTCTTTTTCTTCTTTTTTTTCTCTCCATCACCTCTCTCCCTGACGATCCTACAGTCAGTCATTTATTTGTCATGCGTGATACACACTTAGGCGATCATGTATCTTTCGATACATAACTGACGAGACAGATTTCTTTCCCGCAGTAGGTGGCCATTTCTATCTTCGGTAGACCAGTTGCAATACAAGCCTATAGTACCAGGTCTGTCATGCTATTTAACCATAGATGGGGGAGAAGAAGAAGAGGATTCAGACATTTCCCAAGGGTATTAGTACGTAATGGATCTGACTAGAATTCGAACTCCGGTCTCCGATTCCTCAATCCGAGCCGCTATCGATTACTCCACCGTGCCTACGCTGTGACAATATAAGATCTACCAAGAACGCTGATATATTTTAAGAGCCTCTACACAAATTTATCTATTATAAATTTGTATTTTTTTCTTTATGTTCTTCTTCTACGTGCTGTGTTTGTTCAGGACGTTGGTGATCATGGCTCTCCACGATTTCTTGTCTTTTTAGCAGCTCTTAATTAAGCTCTTTCTTTGTACTATTTTCCTATAACAATTTCCCTTTCTTTTATTCTCTCTTTCTGGCCCTCCGCCACCAGCTTTCTTAAATTTTTCTTCTTTCTCTAGATTTTTTGATCCCTCAAACTCTGACGCCATACTTTATTACGGTTTCTTTTTTAATTCTCCCTTCCCACAACCCTTTTAATGAAAAACAGATCTTTTCCAATCAGAGGCAACGATGAACAACTGTTTGTCTCACTGCACAACGACCATACAAAATACGCGTTGTTTGCTCGCATCAAAGTTTGGATGTTGTGTACGAGGGATGGCGACGAGCAGAGGGGCGGCTCAAGGGGAAGCGCTGTTTGTGGGGATGTTGTTTAGTGGGGTTAGGGGTGGCTGTCGGGAGTGAAATCCAATTTTTCAATAACGGAAATTGCTGCTTGGTGTGATAAAAAGCTAACGTCAGCTTAATTAGAGATGTTGAGAAAAAAGGATTTTTGTAATTCGAGAAGGAAAAAGAGTGAGGGAATGTGAGTGTGTGTAAAGATAAAAAGTAAACAAGAAAGAAAGAAAGAAAGAAAGAAAGAAAGAAAGAGACAAAAAAGAAAGAATGAAAGAAAGACCATAATATGACAAAGAGAGATAGAAATGAGTTGTAGGCTGACAAAGAAAGAAAGAAAGAAAGAAAGAAAGAAAGAAAGAAAGAAAGAAAGAAAGAAAGAAAGAAAGAAAGAAAGAAAAAAAACAAAAAAAAGAAAGAAAGACCATAATATGATAAAGAGAGATAGAAATGAGTTGTAGGCTGACAAAGAAAGAAAGAAAGAAAGAAAGAAAGGAAGGAAGGAAAGAAAGAAAGAAAGAAAGAAAGAAAGAAAGAAAGAAAGAAAGAAAGAAAGAAAGAAAAGATTAAATGCATAACAAAAAAAGAAAAAACATTTAAAACTTTAAAAAGATGGAAAATTTTCTTTGTAAAACTCGAAAGTAAATGAAGAAAACGCAGAAAAATAAATACGTATTTTAACAAGTTTCTTTTCTGAGAAAAAATAACTGAACTTTCGCTTCCATGTTTTTCGTCAGAGCATCGTAGTATTAGTAAATAGTAGCAGGTGTAATATAAATTAAGTCGTTGTTCCTGTAACATTTGTAGAGTTTGGACTTGTAAACTAACAACGGGCAAGGTTCGTCTCGTCCTGTACATGACCAGTATTGCAAAGAAAAAGAAAATTGCAACAGCTTCGCCGTTGGCTATCAACACAAGTTAGAATTCCTACCTTTCTATGTCGGATCAAAATCGAAAACTAAAGAGAAAGCAAAGAAAACTTTCTTGTGTTATATATTTTACAAAAACCATTCCTTTGAAATTTAAAAAACAGAATTTTCAATGTGAGCATTTTGATGTGTCCTGAATGTAATCTAGTTTAAATGAAAATGAAATATATTGTCTGCATTTATTTGACTTATTCCTTTATTGAATAAAAATCAGCTAAAATGATATTAAAATTCAATCTTTTATTAGTTTTTTAGTTAGATAGTTAGCACATACTTTCCGACCTGCCATTATCCCAGATAAACAATGGACCATCCCTGTTCGATTGCAAGGATTAACGAAAGAAAAGATATATCAAAGACGTTGTTTCGTTTTAGGGAATGAAGCAAGAAAAAGCAGATACAGCTACTAAAAGTTCATTAAACATCAACATTAGTAACATAAAAGTACCCCATACAGACTACAAGCCCCTAATCAACAATCTCATTATGACCAAATGGCAAGAGTTGTGGAACTCATGCAAAAAATAACAAACTCTACGAAATCAAACCCATCCTCAAAGAACGGATAGAAGCTAAAATTTCCAACAGAAAAATGTCAAGAAGAGAAGAAGTAGTAATGAGTAGACTTCAAATAGGCCACGCTGCTGTCACCCATTCACACCAGCTGAAGGGTGAAGAAGCCCCAATTTGCATTCCATGCCAGGACAACAAGCTGCAAGGATTTTGAACAAATACGATTAAGATACTACAGTGTAACCCGGATATAAGAGACCCGGATATAAGAGAAACCCGGATATAAGAGATATTTTCTCTGGTCCCAATTTAGAGCCTGTGTTAATGTATATAAAATAGACCAAACCCGGATATAAGAGAAACCAGGATATAAGAGAAACCCGGATATAAGAGACTTATTCTCCGGTCCCGACAACTCTCTTATATCCGGGTTACACTGTATCAAGAAAACAATGTGAAAGACATTTTCAACAAAACTGACCCAAATGACCTTTTAAAATTTCTAAAAGCAACAAAATTATATAACAAAATATAGTTGGTAAAGAACATAGCCTATAATCATCATGTACTAAATCCCAACACCTTTAACTATATCACGAAAATCAATAAACTCAGAAAAGATCAACAAGCAGTAAACAAAAACCAAACACATTCTTCAGCATTAAATAACCCAAAAGGGTTGATATGCTGTTAAAACAAACAACTAAACAAACGGAGCAAGAAAAGGAATAGAGTAGCAATAACACTCCCATGTGTTTAACGTCTTCTTCATTGTCAATTCTGAATATTTTTATTTGTACCCACTTACTTCTGTAAATAATGGCCTGTATTATTGTTTTGGCAATATTTATCTAAAGTGTGTCTAGCGCATATAGTTAACGAAGCAATAGATGAATCTACATCGCAGACAAAAGTCTAGGATTTGAATTGATAATTTTTAAAACAGGAAATATTTTATATGCGAAATATTTCCCAATATAGAGTACGAGAGCCACACAAGGTAGATTTGTGGTTGATTTTGTTTAGTTGCATATCAAAGTCTATGGGTCATTTATCGCCGAAATATTTTATACGCAATTTTATTCCTTCAACTCTAGATATTTTGTACATAATTTTATACTTTAGATATATAATTTGTATATGATACAATGTATTGTTGATAAGTTTTTTGTAAATGTATTGCTGATATTTTCATTAAAATGTATTGTTGGTAATTTCTTATAAAATGTATTGCTTGTAATTTTATAAAAATATTTTTTTTCATAAATTTTTTACATTATATTGGTTGTTATTTTTTTTATAAAAATCTTCTATTGTTGGTCATTTTACTATAAAAATGTAATGTTCCTCTCTTGGAGTTGCTCTCTCATGCTGGTGGCAAACAGAAAAGGTTCTCTTAGGTGATTAAATGAAAGCAGTTTGCTTTGAAGGCATTAAAATTTACAGACCGTTTCTTGCCCCATTTAACAACTGATTGGTGGTTCTTTTCTTGAACAGTTGCCGAGTTAACTTTGACTGAGAAGTTGGTCGAACCAAGAACTTTTCAGCACCTTCGTATACAATCCAGTTCCCAAAATTAGACCAAACATTGAAAGGGTTAGCCTAGATGAAAAAAAATAGGTGTGGGTAAAGTTTCGATTTTTACTTATTTTGAAGGCAATGAAGCTTATTATTCATGGGTGAAGCAATCGTTCTCTTGTCCATGGACCCCATTTATCGTTAGGTAACAAATTTACGCACAGATATATATGTTATGGAAAAAAAACTATGACTAAGTAGAATAAGTTTTGTGTGACGCGTTTAGCACTTCCTCGATATAAACTGACGTTTACATTGACGTAACTGCACAAACAGATCCTCACTGCATATATATATATATATATATATATATATATATATATATATATATATATATATAAAACTCAAATATTTGACAATGCACGCAGAATATGTGGGAAAACTATTGTATGTGATTTTTCAAAGTTTCTTTTTAGCTTTTCGATATTTTCCGTAAGCAGGTTTACAAATATATATATATAAAAGAACGTTAAACATAAATATATATATATATATATATATATATATATATATATATATATATATATATATATATATATATATATATGTGTGTGTGTGTGTATTTAGGGAGTATTTATTCATTGATGCATGTTTCATTAAATAATATAGTTTTGTCTATTTATTTTATGCAAATTCCTTTCATATCGTCTAATAAGCTTAATAATATTTTCATTGAAAAACGTAAGAAAATCACCATATTGATACATGTTTTATAATCCTATCTAAGCTTTCGGCTTACATAAGCCATCTTCAAAGATTATATATATATATATATATATATATATATATATATATATATATATATATATATCTGCGTTTCAAGTACTCTTCATTTTAGCTTATTACTAGTTGTTTTTTTTGTTTTGTTTTGTTTTTTACTTTGTACCAGAAATTTAAGGTACCAGATGATTTCTTTCGCCCTGTTTGGAGGTTTCTACTTCTTTAATTTTTTTTTTCCTAAATTTTTTTTCCTCGGATGCCAGTTTGTTTGAAAATTGTGCTATCCAGGTTTTCTCACCCACTGAGTTTAAATAGATTTTATATATATATATATATATATATGTGTGTGTGCATGTGTGCATGGAGAAATCACACAAATTGGAAAACTGACCTAAAGACGCCTACCTAAGGGAGGGAAATGCGTTGTCAATAAATAGGTCTAACTCATCCACTTTTGCTTGGATTCTATATCCTACTAACTTATATATATATATATATATATATATATATATATATATTTGTGTGTGTGGGTTTCACGAAATTCAAAGCAAAGATGCTTTTAACAAGCAAGTTGGTAATTCATATTTTACAAGTACATGAATGTGCAGACAGTTCGAATAATCGAAAGATTCTACCGTGTCAATCATTCAAGGGAGGAGCCAATGCAGTGAATTAGATCCTGCGAAAGATTTGATCATTTAAGTTTAATATTGCCTGCGACAAAATTTCAATTTACTTGGAAAATTAAAATCCCGCGCGCGATGACATAAGAAAGAGAGAAAAATAAAAAAATTAAACAACTAACCAAAACAAAATTTCTTGACAAAATGAAGAAAAAAAAGACGAAAAAATGAAAAAAAAGAAAAAGAAGTGAAAATAAAACAAAAAATTATTTTCCGTGTAGATTTAAAAAGTTTGTAATTAATTAGATTTCCAATCAGCACAGCAATTGTTTTCTTTTATTCTTTTAGTCTCTGTAATTGTTCTGAAATTCTGTCTGGTTTTTATTTCAGTTCTTGTTCGTTGATGTTACTGCTGCAGATTTAACTGAGACATTTTTTTTGTTTTTCAATTTGTCTCTTTGTTTTTCTTGTATTTGGGTGACGAGTTTGCATCTTCCAAATGACATGACTTTATATTTCAAATATTTATTTATTTTTCATTATTTCGTGTCCTTTTTGATTCGCACGTCTGTAAAAGTTTATATTTTCTTCTCATTTGTTTCTTCATTCCTTCCTGTTTTACTTCATTTATTTTTTCTTATTTTGTTTTATAACATTATTTGGCCTCGTTAGTCGATTTTTATTCGGTTTGTTGTTTCTTTTCTTTTTTTTTTTTTTCATTTTTCGTTATTTTTTTCTTTCTTTCTCGTTTCTTATATTTTGTTTGTCTTTTCATTCCCTTGTTCAGATTTTCCGTAAAGCATTTGACTTCAATTTTTTTTAAATTTTCTTCCATTTTTTTCGACTTAAATTTTCTTTCAGATTTTCATACATGCATAATTTTCTTTCAAATCATTTCGTAAGTTCTCTTCAAATATTTATCAATTTTCATCTCTTCCTTCAATCACTTATTCTAAAGGTCCATTTACTTATTCGTTTTTGCCAACCCTTTTTACGTTTCATTCAATTCTCTTCGTAAAAATCGTTGTAATTTAATACTATTAGAGATATAAGATCAGACACAGCGATATATTACTTAGACCTTATTTTTAGAGGTTACTCATATTGCAGTAGATGCCCCGTTTGGTTCTAGTAATATTCGCCGTAAACAATTTTGCCTTAGGAAACTCGCCTCAGGAATTCTCACCGTAGAAAAGATTTTTGCCTTAAGAGAATTTCGCCGCGTGTTTTTTTTTTTTGTTTTGTTTTTTTATATGTTATCAAGTCTACCTGGCTCATACTATTGTTACTTTAATTTAAACAATTTAATAAGCGAAGTTATAGGATCAAAATCCTACATCATTCATTTTCGTCAGTGAGGGCATCAAAAATTTCAACTTGACACCAGAACCTACGCCATGCAATTTCATATTTCAGACTTAACATTAAACTTCCTGTTAATATAATATCAGTCTGCCAATAATTCTCACTCGAGCAATATATATTATTTCAAATAAACTTACAACTTGAATACGCAACCAATTTCAATATAAAATATCTGATCAAAGAAAGATAACTTTTTTAAACTCTGAGTAAGTCTTTTGAAATTCACACAAATTATTTGCAAACATAAACCGTTTTAAATTCAATATAAATAACTAAATATTGAAATATGCGAAACAAATGCAGCGTAATTGACTTCTATACGACGAAGTTTCTTACGGCGAAAATTCCCTAGGTAAGTTTTCCTACGGCAAAAATATTTACGGCGAATCTTCCAACATTGCAGCCTCTTTCCTAGAGACGAAGTGTCACAAACCTATCGTTATTTAAATATATCCATGAAAACTAAATTCCTGTGGTCCACCAGTTCAGACATTTACAGCATCAGACTTTTTACAGCATCAGACTTTTACAGCATCTTTACCCATCAGCTGACATAACGATCGAGTCATCCTCATTACCTTTATATGAATTTCCATTTAGGCGGTTTCTTCCCTAGAACCCTCGGTTTGTTAACAAACTCCCAAGATGATGCTTCCTCGCTCACTTCAAATCTAGGGTTAACCGTTATCTATCCTATATATCCTCATAATCAACCTCACTCCAGCCCGCACATTCTTTTTCCAACCAACTACTTTTTTATTAAATATTCAGAGAATTTCTTCTCACCCACGTAATTTAAGCATGGAGCATTCTTAGATAATGCATTTCATTACTTAAAATGATTTTTAAAATATTTTAAAATTACAAAAAATTCTTACCATCTCTTTTATTCCAACTACCCCGTCTATTTGATACTTAACTTTCTGAGCAATGTATCATGAGAGTTTCAACTTAAACTGTGCATCATTACTGAAGTATCAATCATGACTTGTTTGTAGGTTGGGTGTCAATTTTTATTATTTAATGTAAATTTCTATGAATAAATTCAAAATATATAGGCCACAGGAATATATATATATATATATATATATATGTGTGTGTGTGTGTGTGTGTGTGTGTGTGTGTGTGTGTGTGTGTGTGTGTTTTAAAAAGAAGTGAGAAACCGCAAATGTTTTTAGTTGTAATGTGGATGTTTTTTCAAAAATATTATGCTTTACGTGTTTCCGGTCTCGTGACCATCACCAGAGAAATAATTTTCCCATATTATTAAAAATAATTATTTTTTTCCCTTTATGTTTTTCGATGTTAAATATTCTCGATATGAGACATCATCTTTTGTTTGTGTTAGTGAGACAAATGTCTTTCTTATTCTGATTAGCGTAATATTCCATTTCCACCTTGAAAATACAGGAGGTCCTAAAAAATTTGACACCAGTTCGAAGGCCAATAATTTTCGCAATTCTTGTTGAAATAACCTCAAATTTTCACAGAATGTATAGAAATAGATCAAGATTTTATATTTAATGGAAGAGGACAATACGTGCTTATCTCAATGAGAATTGCCAGAGAGACGATCAAGCGTGGTGGAGATGAAGACAGTTTTCTTATGAAATGGCCGCCGCGGTCACCGGACCTGTACCCGTGTGACTTCTTTTTATGGGGATATGTAAATGAACTGGTCTATGTCCCTCTCTTCCTGCTACATTGATGAACTCAAGCAAAGAATCACTTTCGCACTGGATAATGTTACTGGAGTCATGCTATAGTGTGTTTGGCAACAGCTTAATTACTGACTTGACGTGTGCCGTGTCACAGTCGGTGCACATATTGAACACTTATGAAATCGGTCCCAGAATAAACTTAGGATGTTCAACACCTAAACTGTTCAATTTCATTGAGCTAGACTTAGTAGTTTTCAAGATAATTGCTTTTAAAATGGTGTACAACACGATTAACAAAAACGACAGTTAAACCAGTTCATCGGTCCTCTCTATCAAAGATCAATCGAGAACGAAAAATGTGCACAGCGTCTAAAAATGAATATCAAAGACTATATATATATATATATATATATATATATATATATAATCTTAAAGGTGTGCTATATTAAATCATAAATCTTTTCATTTTTTTCAATGAGATTTCGCGTATAAAGAAAACAACACTGAAGTCAACGATTGCGCCTAGCATGAAAAAACCAGTTTCGCCTCAAAAATGTTGACTTCAATGTTCACTTTTATATTTACACAGTGAACTATCTCATTGAGCACTTTATTCCATAAATATAACACACCTGTAAATTATATTTCTTCATATATATATATATATATATATATATATATATATATATATATATATATATATATATAGTAATAATCTTATAAATATAAGAAATTATACTCGTCCAGAAAACCCTGGGTACTTTGATATGTAAATAAACAGACCAATACCTAAGGGGGAAAAAAAGGTACAAAAAAAGAAAGAACAGAGAATATGTATGTCAGCCGAAGAGAATCGTCTAGCATCCAAGTTCAGAGTCGAAAGACAAAAAAATCTCAATACGATCCGCGTATGTGAAACCTTGGTAGGTTTATCTGGCTCTTTAGGTTTAATTATATATATATATATATATATATATATATATATATATATATATATATATATATATATATACTAGGAAAAAAGGGTGGTATTTAAGTTGACTCCTGTGGAGGGCTCTTGATTGTTCTTTCATCACAATAGATAGGCACGAGTAGATGCGATAGGGAACAACAGACTACAGAAGAAGACCAAATGTTATATATATATATCCTGATTAGAGCAATATCCCATATACCATGAAAATATTATATTATTTTACATGTTAATATTCGCTCTTTCTCATCCTGTAATCACGATCAGCCTTTTAATCATTGATTCTGACTCAAAACTTATTTGCTGCAAGCTTTATTGCACCCCCTCCAGACCGTCATTGTTTGAATATTGTTTCCGACTTTTGCATGTATCTGCATTTTAATGATGGACCACAAGTTTATTTTGTTTCTTTTTTTAATGAATCAATATCTGGAGAGGTTGATTTTTAATTCATTAATTTAGCGATTTTTTTAATTATTTTCGGAAAAGTGGGCAGTAGTCACATGTCCAGAAAATGGAGCATTGTCTTGCATGAATATGTTCGTTAGCTTTAAGCTTCTTATTGATAACCTGTACAACACAAAATATGTTTTGGCTTCAATAGTTATTCAGATGTTATAATGTTCAGAAGTAGTTTTAAGTTATAGAATTTTAGAGATGAAAATTAACAAAACAAAACCAAAAATTGTTAGAGTAAGACACGAAACGTTATTTGGCAAACAACATAGAGTGTTTAAGTTTAAAAATGTCAAATTGCCTCCTCGGTTAGCCACTGAAGCTGCTATCCATCCGATAAGAAAAAAAAGAAATTAGCATACTACTCCTCTCCCCCGTGTACCATTTAAAATGTCAGTTCTCACAGTGGATTGGTTGTTACGACTACCCAATCAAGTGCGCGGAAAACGCGGTCTACTTTCGTCCAATTTCGTATAAAGGCCAGAGTCTCTGCTAGCGTTTGATAGTGAAGGGGGAATCAGGGCTTGATCTCCTCTGAATGGGTCGGTTTGCTGATGGGGTGTATGATGTTGAAAGATCCGAAACTCCCTGATTAACCAAAGTCAATTTACATCACTTACCTGGCGCCTAATTAAGAGCGTATACTTTAAAAAAAAATACTTAATATCATTTATTTTGGCACAAACATAAACTTGGCCTGAACTTATAACTTTATTGCATTTAATATCAAATCCCTAAAATAATCAAACTCCGCGCAGTTGTTTTCTAAGTCATGATTCCTGGACACAGCCTCTAACTATAAAGTCAATCCAATGTAACTCAAAACAAAAAATCAATGTTGAGAAATAATTTTTTATGTCCATCTTCGTTCAAATAACACATTTCTCTTAATGATGTTTACTTAAATGTGGTTCCTTTCATGTCTTTAAACAATCTTCTGCGTCTTTTTCTCTTTCTTTCCATTCGCAGAACCAGCTTCTTCAAATCAATCCAAGTTTCTTGCTTATTATCCATTTTAATTATTCTCAAATCTATGTATTATTCTTAAAGCCAATTGTCTTTTCTTATTGTCATGCCAATATTTACATTACATTATTAACTAGAACAGTCTACCCCAGTGAGCGAAATAATGGGTCCAGTTCGACATTCCAACCACCTGAAGAAGGCCAGAGCGTACAAAGGCCGAAACGTTGTAATAAATATGGCCAAAAAGATGAGGACAATAGTCCGAATAATGTAAATAGTGTACGTAATACCTCATCTCAGAAATATAGACAGATACTGAAAGGCCGAAACGTTGTAATAAATATGGCCACAAAGATGAGGACAATAGTTTGAATAATGTAAATAGTGTATATAATACCTCATCTCAGAAATATAGACAGATACTGAAAGGCCGAAACTTTGTAATAAATATGGCCACAAAGATGAGGACAATAGTTTGAATAATGTAAATAGTGTATATAATACCTCATCTCAGAAATATAGACAGATACTGAAAGGCAGGGCGAAACTTTGTAATAAATATGGCCACAAAGATGAGGACAATAGTTTGAATAATGTAAATAGTGTATATAATACCTCATCTCAGAAATATAGACAGATACTGAAAGGCCGAAACTTTGTAATAAATATGGCCACAAAGATGAGGACAATAGTTTGAATAATGTAAATAGTGTATATAATACCTCATCTCAGAAATATAGACAGATACTGAAAGGCCGAAACTTTGTAATAAATATGGCCACAAAGATGAGGACAATAGTTTGAATAATGTAAATAGTGTATATAATACCTCATCTCAGAAATATAGACAGATACTGAAAGGCCGAAACGTTGTAATAAATATGGCTACAAAGATGAGGACAATAGTTTGAATAATGTAAATAGTGTATATAATACCTCATCTCAGAAATATAGACAGATACTGAAAGGCCGAAACGTTGTAATAAATATGGCCAAAAAGATGAGGACAATAGTCCGACTAATGTAAATAGTGTACGTAATACCTCATCTCAGAAATATAGACAGATACTGAAAGGCCGAAACTTTGTAATAAATATGGCCACAAAGATGAGGACAATAGTTTGAATAATGTAAATAGTGTATATAATACCTCATCTCAGAAATATAGACAGATACTGAAAGGCCGAAACTTTGTAATAAAATATGGCCACAAAGATGGGGACAATAGTTTGAATAATGTAAATAGTGTATATAATACCTCATCTCAGAAATATAGACAGATACTGAAAGGCCGAAACTTTGTAATAAATATGGCCACAAAGATGAGGACAATAGTTTGAATAATGTAAATAGTGTATATAATACCTCATCTCAGAAATATAGACAGATACTGAAAGGCCGAAACTTTGTAATAAATATGGCCACAAAGATGAGGACAATAGTTTGAATAATGTAAATAGTGTATATAATACCTCATCTCAGAAATATAGACAGATACTGAAAGGCCGAAACTTTGTAATAAATATGTAATACAAAGATGAGGACAATAGTTTGAATAATGTAAATAGTGTATATAATACCTCATCTCAGAAATATAGACAGATACTGAAAGGCCGAAACTTTGTAATAAATATGGCCAAAAGATGAGGACAATAGTTTGAATAATGTAAATAGTGTATATAATACCTCATCTCAGAAATATAGACAGATACTGAAAGGCCGAAACTTTGTAATAAAATATGGCCACAAAGATGAGGACAATAGTTTGAATAATGTAAATAGTGTATATAATACCTCATCTCAGAAATATAGACAGATACTGAAAGGCCGAAACTTTGTAATAAATATGGCCACAAAAGATGAGGACAATAGTTTGAATAATGTAAATAGTGTATATAATACCTCATCTCAGAAATATAGACAGATACTGAAAGGCCGAAACTTTGTAATAAATATGGCCACAAAGATGAGGACAATAGTTTGAATAATGTAAATAGTGTATATAATACCTCATCTCAGAAATATAGACAGATACTGAAAGGCTGAAACTTTTAATAAAAATGGCCCACAAAGATGAGGACAATAGTTTGAATAATGTAAATAGTGTATATAATACCTCATCTCAGAAATATAGACAGATACTGAAAGGCCGAAACTTTGTAATAAATATGGCCACAAAGATGAGGACAATAGTTTGAATAATGTAAATAGTGTATATAATACCTCATCTCAGAAATATAGACAGATACTGAAAGGCCGAAACTTTGTAATAAATATGGCCACAAAGATGAGGACAATAGTTTGAATAATGTAAATAGTGTATATAATACCTCATCTCAGAAATATAGACAGATACTGAAAGGCCGAAACGTTGTAATAAATATGGCTACAAAGATGAGGACAATAGTTTGAATAATGTAAATAGTGTATATAATACCTCATCTCAGAAATATAGACAGATACTGAAAGGCCGAAACTTTATAATAAATTTTGTAATAAATATGGCCAAAAGATGAGGACAATAGTCCGAATAATGTAAATAGTGTATATAATACCTCATCTCAGAAATATAGACAGATACTGAAAGGCCGAAACTTTGTAATAAATATGGCCACAAAGATGAGGACAATAGTTTGAATAATGTAAATAGTGTATATAATACCTCATCTCAGAAATATAGACAGATACTGAAAGGCCGAAACTTTGTAATAAATATGGCCACAAAGATGAGGACAATAGTTTGAATAATGTAAATAGTGTATATAATACCTCATCTCAGAAATATAGACAGATACTGAAAGGCCGAAACTTTGTAATAAATATGGCCACAAAGATGAGGACAATAGTTTGAATAATGTAAATAGTGTATATAATACCTCATCTCAGAAATATAGACAGATACTGAAAGGCCGAAACTTTGTAATAAATATGGCCACAAAGATGAGGACAATAGTTTGAATAATGTAAATAGTGTATATAATACCTCATCTCAGAAATATAGACAGATACTGAAAGGCCGAAACTTTGTAATAAATATGGCCACAAAGATGAGGACAATAGTTTGAATAATGTAAATAGTGTATATAATACCTCATCTCAGAAATATAGACAGATACTGAAAGGCCGAAACTTTGTAATAAATATGGCCACAAAGATGAGGACAATAGTTTGAATAATGTAAATAGTGTATATAATACCTCATCTCAGAAATATAGACAGATACTGAAAGGCCGAAACTTTGTAATAAATATGGCCACAAAGATGAGGGACAATAGTTTGAATAATGTAAATAGTGTATATAATACCTCATCTCAGAAATATAGACAGATACTGAAAGGCCGAAACTTTGTAATAAATATGGCCACAAAGATGAGGACAATAGTTTGAATAATGTAAATAGTGTATATAATACCTCATCTCAGAAATATAGACAGATACTGAAAGGCCGAAACTTTTGTAATAAATATGGCCACAAAGATGAGGACAATAGTTTGAATAATGTAAATAGTGTATATAATACCTCATCTCAGAAATATAGACAGATACTGAAAGGCCGAAACTTTGTAATAAATATGGCCACAAAGATGAGGACAATAGTTTGAATAATGTAAATAGTGTATATAATACCTCATCTCAGAAATATAGACAGATACTGAAAGGCCGAAACTTTTGTAATAAATATGGCCACAAAGATGAGGACAATAGTTTGAATAATGTAAATAGTGTATATAATACCTCATCTCAGAAATATAGACAGATACTGAAAAGGCCGAAACTTTGTAATAAATATGGCCACAAAGATGAGGACAATAGTTTGAATAATGTAAATAGTGTATATAATACCTCATCTCAGAAATATAGACAGATACTGAAAGGCCGAAACTTTGTAATAAATATGGCCACAAAGATGAGGACAATAGTTTGAATAATGTAAATAGTGTATATAATACCTCATCTCAGAAATATAGACAGATACTGAAAGGCCGAAACTTTGTAATAAATATGGCCACAAAGATGAGGACAATAGTTTGAATAATGTAAATAGTGTATATAATACCTCATCTCAGAAATATAGACAGATACTGAAAGGCCGAAACTTTGTAATAAAATATGGCCACAAAGATGAGGACAATAGTTTGAATAATGTAAATAGTGTATATAATACCTCATCTCAGAAATATAGACAGATACTGAAAGGCCGAAACTTTGTAATAAATATGGCCACAAAGATGATGACAATAGTTTGAATAATGTAAATAGTGTATATAATACCTCATCTCAGAAATATAGACAGATGTCATGGCAATGTTTGCAATTTCATTCTGGATTGTTTT
>CAHIKZ030001112.1:1822500-1895000 GCA_903632075.3 Acanthosepion pharaonis
TACAATTACTCAGGCTTTTTATCCTCTTCGTAAACATTGTACTATTCATCGTCTTCGTCACACCTCGTCTTTTCTTTCCTCTCCTCTGTCTCTTCAAAGTCTTCGTCCACCTTTTCTCCTTTCTTCTCCTCCACCTACTTTTCATACACCTCTTCATCTTCTTTGTCCACCGCTTCTCTTCTTTCTTCTCCTCCACCTACTCTCAATCAACCTCCATCTCTTTATCGTCTTTCTCCACCTCTTCTCTTCTTTCTTCTCCTCCGCCTACTCTCAATCAACCTCCATCTCTTTATCGTCTTCCTCCAACTCTTCTCTTCTTTCTTCTCCTCCACCTACTCTCAATCAACCTCCATCTCTTTATCGTCTTCCTCAAACTTTTCTCTTCTTACTTCTCCTCCACCTACTCTCAATAAACCTCTATCTCTTTATCGTCTTCCTCCACCTATTCTCTTCTTTCTTCTCCTCCACCTACTCTCAATCAACCTCCATCTCTTTATCGTCGTCCTCCACCTCTTCTCTTCTTTCTTCTCCTCCACCTACTCTCAATCAACCTCCATCTCTTTATCGTCTACCTCCAACTCTTCTCTTCTTTCTTCTCCTCCACCTACTCTCAATCAACCTCCATCTCTTTATCGTCTTCCTCCACCTCTTCTCTTCTTTCTTCTCCTCCACCTACTCTTAATAAACATCCTTCTCTTCATCGTCTTCGTCCACCTCGTCTATTCTTTCTTCTCCTCCACCTACGTCTCATACTCTTACATCACTTCACCGTCTCTTTGCACCTCGTCTCTTCTTTCTCTATTCCACCTACTCTTCATCTTATTCCACCTTTTTCTTCTTTCCACTCCTCCACCTACTCCTCACACACCTCCGTCTCTTCGTCGTCTTTGTAAACCTATTCTCTTCTTTCCTCTCCTCCACCTACTCTTCATACACCTCCGTCTCTTCGTCGTCTTTGTAAACCTATTTCTTCTTTTCCTCTCCTCCACCTACTCTTCATACACCTCCGACTCTTCGTCGTCTTTGTAAACCTATTCTCTTCTTTTCCTCTCCTCCACCTACTCTTCATACACCTCCGTCTCTTCGTCGTCTTTGTAAACCTATTCTCTTCTTTCCTCTCCTCCACCTACTCTTCATACACCTCCGTCTCTTCGTCGTCTTTGTAAACCTATTCTCTTCTTTCCTCTCCTCCACCTACTCCACACACCTCCGTCTCTTCGTCGTCTTTGTAAACCTATTCTCTTCTTTCCTCTCCTCCACCTACTCTTCATACACCTCCGTCTCTTCGTCGTCTTTGTAAACCTATTCTCTTCTTTCCTCTCCTCCACCTACTCTTCATACACCTCCGTCTCTTCGTCGTCTTTGTAACCCTATTCTCTTCTTACCTCTCCTCCACCTACTCTTCATATACCTACGTCCCTTCATCAGTTGAAATGGCTAGAAGTAATCGTAAGTTCTATGCTAACAGTTGAATGTTTCGCTTGTGGAACTCTCTTCCGTCTTGCTTCCAAGTCAAATTTCATCTTCAAAAATTTAAATACAGTGTCAATCGTCATGTTCTCTCTTCTTTTTATTGTTGTCTCTCCTTAATATTTTTTCTCATATTCCTTCACACTGAGTAACTACCTCCGTCTGAGTGGCTTTATCGCCTTGCTTAGAGTGAAAAATTTTTAAACCTCCCCCCCGTCTTTTCTGTCCATCTCTTCTCTTTTCTCCCATTCTTCCTCCTTCCCCCACTCTTACATCTTCTATATATTTATCAACTCCTTCCTTTCTTTCTATGAGGTCATGTACTCTTCTCTTCCTATACCTCTCCTCTTCCTACATCTTCTGCTCTTCATGCTCCTCTTTCCTCTCCTCCATATACTCTTCCTCCTCTTACACCTCTTAATCTTTGTCTATTTTCTTCTCCTATAACTTTCCCTCTAATCCACCTCCCACCGCAATTGCGTGTTTATCAACGTTGCTCTTTCAATTCTTCTACCTGCCCTCTCTTTGTCTCTTTCGTCTTTTCGCTCTTCTGAAATTATGTTCTTTTTTTTCTTTTCATTTTCTTCTCACTTACATATTATTATTCTTTATAAACCTTCTTTCTTTCCTCCTTGCTTTCTTTCTTTTTCTTTATCACCTTATATTCATCTTCGCTATCCTCTTCATTTTAACTTCTCCTCAACATCCAGTTAACGTTTAATCATCATCTTACTTCGTCATCTTCTTATATTTCTCATTTATTATCAGTTTTTCATATTCTTTTTTCTCATTTCTTTGTTGCTTCTCTTTCTTTTTTCTTGCCTCCTACTGATTTCTTTTTCTCCTTCTTCATCTTCTTCTTCTTCATCTTCTTCTTCTTCATCTTCTTCTTCTTCTTCTTCATCTTCTTCTTCTTCATCTTCTTTGTCTCCTTCATCATCATCATCGTTTTTACTTAATCATCATCTTCTTCATCTTCTATTTCACCTTAATCTTCATCATCATCATCATCATAATCTTCTTCTTTTCTTTCACTTTGTCCATACTTTCTTCTCTTCTTTCTTCGTTTTACTTTTGCCTTCACTTTTCAACTTTTTTTCTATTAATATTATTAGCATATATCTCTCTTCCTATCTATCTCAGATTATATATGCATGCATATACACACACACACACACACACACACACACATATATATATATATATATATTTGTATATATGTGTATATATATATATATAGAGATAGATAGATAGATAGATAGATATATGTGTGTTTGCGTCTGTGCGTGCGTGTATATGTGTATGCAAGTTTGTTCCGATTTACGCATCGACTACTTGTTCATATCTAACTCTCTGTCTCTCTCTGTCTCTCTCTCTCTCTCTCTCTCTATATATATATATATATATATATATATATATATATATAGACATTTTTATGTTTATACGTTCTTTTTTTATATACAAATATTTAAGTAAATATTCTGTTTATAATAAACAGTATTAATGACATTTACCGGCCTGAATGTCCAAGAAATTGTCATAGAAAATAGGCGTCCTCCGACAGAAATCGAAACTGTATCCTACACGGGACCATCATATAGTCTGACGTGCTTTACCGATTTAGCCACAGCTAACCGAAACGCTCCTATGTGGCTAAATCTGTAAAGCATATAAACATATATATATATAATTATCTCAGTCTCTTCATATCTATCTATGTATCTATTTTGATAGCAATTTGTAGTCGTTTGAAGTTGTTTCATTGTATATAGGGCCTTAAGTGTGATTTCTGCTGGAATGAAATCTCAGAAATAAGGAATAACGAATTAAAGAATTAGAATGGCAATAAGGAATCTACTGGATGAAAAAATGAAACATACGAGATTTAGTTTGGGGAGCCGGAAACTCATTTTTAAAAGGCGGGCAAAGGTGAAGAGGAAATTGGGAAAGAAGTGGTGACGTCATAGTGGGAGAAGACGCTTTTCAACAAATGCTGAACAGAAACAAATTACAATATCCTCATCCTAAGCATGACCTCCTTAATCACTTGTACAGACAGAAAACGGGGCAAAGATACGTTAAAAAGGGATTACTAAGATGAAATCAACAAAGCCATAACGTAAGTCAGGATTAGGGAAATCAGTTTGGTACGTTTTCGCGTTGCCCATTTGTTGTGGCTGATTCGGCGTCAGAAAAATAATTGGACGATTCGTTTAGGCATCAGACGTCATTGTCTTTGAACGGAGGCACACCCACCGCCGACCAAAACAAAAGGATAAAAGCATGAGAAACAACCAACTTTCAATATGGCTTTTTATTCATTTAGGGAATTAAGGATGCTACTAAAACACTAATAGAATAATGTAAATTAAAAATTTCATTTAAAAATATTGTATTTAAAAAAATTAAAAAACTTATTAAAGGTATCCATCTTGTATCACTTTGTTTCTTCTACGTTTTGATAAAATATTTGGTACCATTTTAGAATAAAAGGGCTTTGATGACTGAAAAATATGAAGCTGCCTTGAAGGAAATATAATATAAAAATACCTCCAACAACTCCTTTTCTTAAATATAAAAATACCTCCAACTACTTTTCTTATATATAAAGATACCGCCAACAACTCCTTTTCTTAAATATAAAAATACCTCCAACAACTCCTTTTCTTAAATAAAAAAAATACCTCGAACTACTTTTTTTTCTTAAATTTAAAAATGCCTCCAACTAATCTTTTTCTTAAATATAAAAATACCTCCAACTCCTCTTTTTCTTAAATTTAAAAATGCCTCCAACCAATCTTTTTCTTAAATTGGACTATTCGAGCATATAATGACGAAGTACTAATTTGAATAGAGAGAGGGAGAGAGAGAGAGAAAGAGAGAGAAAAAAGTGAGAGAGAACGAGAGAGAGAGGGGGGAAAGAGATCAAATTTGACTATAACGACGAAGTAGTAATGTGACGCCTAATCGTCCCTCTAATGAAAAATTCCTATGTCGAATCGCCCACGCCGAATCGCCCACGCCGAGTCGCCCACTCCGAGTCGCCCACTCCGAATCGGCCATGCCGAATCAGCGACGCCAAATGGGCTACGCCGAAACGTCCCATTCCCTAAGGAAATATTGCAATTGTTTTATTTTGAAATTCTTTTTGAATTATTATGACTTATTTCTTTTCAGTGCATATGATTCAGGGCGTAGAGAATCATAACTCTCCGCGGATTCCTTTTCTTTATCAACAGTGCCAAAATGGAAAGCTGAATCTAACAGGAGAAAGGAAGGATCTTGCAGATGACCCCGTATCTGAACATCCTGCAACTACCACCACAAAACGAAAACATTGATCGATGACTGGTGATTGACTACAAATCCAACTGGCAATGGTATTAGCAAATCCAGTGAGAGAATTGAGTATATTCTGCCCAATGAACTTCACATGACGAAGGTTTTTGTTCGATGGTTGTTCTTCTTCCGACACGTAATCAAAAACACGCCAGGCTGATCAAATCACGAGAAAATCTGACATTGTTTGAAGCAGTTCCAGCTGGTTTACTTGAAAGTTTAGTGAAACTGCAGTAGCAAAAAGGTTCGTTTTCGTTAAAATTTATAACTGAAATTGCCATACATTTTATTTTAATTTAACCGTTTCTTCACAAAAATTACTTTTTGTCAAATGCTTGATATTTTTTAAATCACACGTACCCATACACACACACACACACATATATATATATATATATATATATTGTGAGGATTCGAATAAACTACTAAATTCCGTGGTGATACTCACCCAACCAAACTCAACTAATTGTTCCCTAAGAGCCACGCCATCTTACACCAGACCATTAAAAGCTGGATCAAGCAAGTATATACAAGTGCAAATATCGTGGGGATTTGAATAAACATTTATAGTAATTCATCGAATCTAGAAGAATCCTTAACAGAATGCAGAAAGCACTGGACGGTTTACGTCTTACCTAGAACTCATCAGCAGTGCATATCCATTACCGAGAATCGAACCCGGACCATTACAGTACAATGCGAGCGTCATATCACTGGACCAACGGGTTTCGGTTACGAAGAAGAAACTAACTAGACTCGGTATAGCGCTGCTACCCATCGAATCGAACCCGTAGTATCGTAACGGTCCGGGTACGATTCCCGGTAGTGGCTGCCCACTGCTGGTGAGTGCCAAATACGATGAAACAGCCGTCCAGTGATTACTGCATTCTGTTAAAGATTCTGCTATACTCGATAATTAGTATATATATATATATATATATATATATATATATATATATATATATATATATATATATATATATATATATATATATATATATATATATATATGGTCTGGACATTCGTATTCAATTATGCCTGTTGGTGTTGCAGAGGTCTGCTCAGGCACCTAGTGATTTTTCAACACCCACAGAGCCCGTCTACACAACTTCATTCACACGGCTTGGGTCAACCCGTGCTATGGTTTCCACGCACTTTCTAAATATGCCGAACGCACACACACACACACACACACACACACACATATATATATATATATATATATATATATATATATATATATATATATATATATTAGAAGGATTTTTATTAATCTGACAGATTTTATCACTTTAAAAGTTATTATTAGGGGATACTCTAGGTTGGGTAGACGCTCCGTTTTTAGTTTAAAAATAGTAAAATCTACCTTGCTAACTGAAACGCTCCTCTGTGGCTAAATCGGTAAAGCACGTCAGGCTATATGAGTTTAAACGTTATTATTAGAGGATATTCGTGTGCTCCGCTTATATGTAAAACAGTATATTTATTCATTTTCACCTACCGGCCTGAAATTTTGAGAAAACTTATTGAAAAAAAAGAGTGCGACGTTTTCTTTAATAAGATTTCCGACCAAAACTTTTTAGAAATTAAATCAATGCGTCCAGACGATAGAAAAAGAAAAAAACAGAAAAAGGAAAAAGCTTTTATGTTAAAAAAGGAAGAAAGAATAATAAAATTAATTATTTCATTGAGTCAGGTTTCATTGAACAAATTAAACAAGTTTTGTCTGCTTATTTTCAATAGGATCCGTTTATTTTCTCGGATGAGCTTTTTAGTGTCGATATTAAAAGAAGAAAGAAAATTACCCTGTTGATGCCTATTGTTTTATTTCAAGTACTTTCGACAATCGTGGGGAGGGGGTTTAAGATCAAAATGCAGTATCATTATTTACAAAGACAAAATTGCTATGTTTATCTGAAAGATATAATTTTACCTACGGAGTGAGGAACACTAATTTTTGTGCCATGCGGTGTATGTTTACGCTCTAGGGGAGGTAACTAATTATGATGTGTGAAGGGTTCTTTTTGAAAAGGAAGAAAATAGCATGAGAAACTATTAATATAGGCCTTGATCTTTTAGTCTATCTATTGTACACATTTTAGAACATTTGTACAGTATTGCTAATTAAGTTTGTTATGGTTTGGTTTCAATTTTTTAATAAAAATATCTCTAAGGTCTTTTAGTTTGTTCAATATTTTCATGAAAAAGTATGGATGTATTTTCGACAAGTATTTTTCTAAATTGCAAATATGGACAAGCATGTTGTTGTAAATGTTTATAGATATTAGACATGTTGTTGTAAATGTTTGGAGATATTAGACATGTCATTCAAATAAAAACTCAACCGCCGAGATAACGTGGTCGTAGTATGGCCAATATAAATATTTTTTTTTTCCGTTGGAGTTACAATCTCCCGGTTGGAAGCATCTAAATTTATATACAATGTTGGTTTTCTGCAAGACAATGGTGAGTCGTTAAGAGTGAAAAAATTGGATATACTTGTTTTATTTTAGTATATAATTAATTTAATTTTTACTAGCATCCGTGGTGATATATTGGTATTTATTAAGGAGATTTTCGTCTTGTTTATAATTAGAATGTATTTGGTAACGATATAGAAGATTAATATGTTTGGGGTTTGTTGAAGCAGTATTGTATTCAATTTGCTTTATATTAGTATTGCTGATAGAGCATTTTATTTGTTCATCAACAATATAATTAGGAAAGTTATTATTAATAGGTTTCTTTTTTTTACTTCACCGTGGAAGATCTGTTTTGTGGATGAATTCATTTTTGTACGGTTTATTAATTTTATATATATATATATATATATATATATATATATATATATATATGTATATATATATATATATATAATTGCTATATTATAATAATTTGGACATTGACTCTTATAGTTAAGGGTGCTCGAATTTATACTGGTGAGATTTTTTATAAGGGGTGATAGTGAATTAATTATGATTAGTGTTTTTTTCAATATATCTAGAAAAGGAATTCTATTACTATTATTAAATTCGTGCGTAAATTTAAGGACCGAATTATTTTTAAATTGTTTATGGTATTGATGTATTTCATCTATATTTTAAGTAGGAGGGCTTTTTAATTTGCTAAATGTATTATTTTCGAGATTAGACATGTAGAAATTGCTAAAAATCGGACCCAGAAGTGAACCCATGGAGACTCCGTCCCTCAATATATATATATATATATATATATATATATATATAAGGGTTTAAACAGTAATATTCCATGGTTATAATTTATTATATTGGAATCGTAATTACGATCAAATTCATCAGACCTAAAAAATCAAAAAGAAATCAGAAAAAATAACCCCGAGAATAAAAAATATAATTTAGTGAGAGTGTATGCATGAGAGTAGGGGACGAATGTGAGATGTAAATGAAAGCTCTAGAGAGGGGGGTAACAGACGAGAGAAGAACAGGTAGGCCTAAAGGTGAAGGTGGGGATTAAAATTTAACAGAGAGAAATTTTAAAGAGAGGAGTTAAATGACAGTTTAAATGAGTGAGAAACAGATAAATATGAATTATTTTCCGATGCATAATTCATTACTGAATCGCTGACGTAAATTAAATTAAAATCCGACACTGGAAATGGGTGTATACATTTGTGGTGACACTACGCACGATGATCTAAATCTAAACTTAAAAATCAAAAGATGAGAAAGAGAGAGAAAAAAGAAAAGAAAAAAGGGGGAAGATGGGGGTGCAACTAAAACCGAAGGACATTCGTAAAAGAGTCGCTGCGCAATCAAGAAAATTTGACAAAAGTAATATCAACTACAGGTTACAAATTTAATATAAACATATAAAAAATAACGAATATTTAATCTAGCAAGGACCTACTATTTCTAACTAGAAATAGGAGGTCCTTGCTAGATTAAATATGCGTTATTTTATTTTTTATATGTTTATATTAAATTTGTAACCTTATATATATATATATATATATATATATGTATATATATATATATATATATTACTTTTATGATCGAGAATGGGACTTCGATATTGCAGAACTTGTAGTTTTGCAAGAGAGTAGCTATTTATCATTGTTTGTTTATAGTGGAAAGACAGTACTTGATGGACAATGAGATGCATTGGCATAAAAAATACAATTCCGTTCCAAAAGGGATTTTTTTTTATTTTTATCATTCCAAAATAGCTCCTGTCAAATATTGACTTCCGGAAATGCTTCAACTGCGTATTTGGAACAAACCTATGGAAGTCATTTCAAAAATATTGAATCAGTTAGTAGGTCGGCTGCTAGGAAAGTTGATCCACGGTTTGACGCTACCAATTTTTCTTTCCAGAACCTGTCTTACATCTTTTTAAGTCTCCCATTTGTCTATGAATTGAATATTTTTGTCACATCTGTTCTGATGCTTTTGCTATCCATTCAGAAATTCTTCATAATATACAAAAAAGCTTCTGCAACACTACTTACATTACTCGGACTATTGCCCTCATCTTTGTCGCCATATTTATCACAACGTTTCGGCCTTTCAGTATCTGTCTATATGTACATTATTTACATTATTCGGACTATTGTCCTCATCTTTGTCGCCATATTTATTACAACGTTTCGGCCGTTGTACGCTCCGACCTTCTTCAGGTGGTTAGAATGTCGAATTGAACCCTTTATTTCGCTCACTGGGGTAAACTGTTCTAGTTCCACGTGCCATGTTTTATAATGGATGTCGGTTATCAGTTATCTCCTGTTAAAGATGAGGACTATAGTCCGAATCATATAAATAGTGTACATAATACCTCATCTCAGAAATATAGACAGATACTGCAATGTTATCGGTCCTGACCTGGCTTCAGTCAATTTCCTACAGACGTAATGTTGCTACTCTGTGCTTTCCTATAAAGATTTTCATGGTAAGCTTGCTTCTTCTTTGGTAGCTTTACTTCATGAAATTAAACGTGGTACTAGATTGGAAGCAATGCATCATCATTTTATAGTTGAAATGGCTAGAAGTAACCGTAAGTTCTATGCTAACAGTTTCTTCTCTCGCACATCACGCTTGTGGAATTCTCTTCCGTCTTATTGCTTCCCAGTCAACTATGATCTTCAAAAATTTGAATTCAATGTCAATCATCTTGTTCTGTCTTCTTAATTCCTGTTTGTATTTTTCTCTCTTCTTAAATTTTCTTTCTCGTATTCCTTCACACTTGAGTCTAAGTGGATTTATCGCCTTCCTCAGAGTGAAATCTAAAAAAAAAAACGGGTTTCGTGTGCTGAATGTTAATCCATTAATGCCCACCATGGGAAACTATATATTGATTGGTTAACTAAATCAAAATCCAGATTTGGTAGAATGGAATCGAAACGGTTCTATGCTATAAAGACACGAGACAAAAATTTCTACTAGATTTCAAGAAATGTATAAATGCAATGGTCTTCGGAAGTCGTGTACAATATGTCAGCTCCCTGATAGAAAAGTCGGCCATTTCTACTTGAGCATAATTATTGTCTATCCCCGATATCCAAGTTATGACACGCTCCTTGCAGAGACAAATAGGTTTTACCAGCTGAGCTAGATACCCTGTCCAGTCGTAAGAGAACTAACTGGAAGCCATAACGAAAAAAAAATGGACGGAGTGTAAAAATTGAATAATATATTTTCCTTTTATTTTTCATTATTTTTCTGTCTTTTTACGCTTTATTACGTCCCTTCTTTCAGTTTTGTTGGGTTTTCTTTCGATTTCATTCATTTTGTCATTCATTTTGTCATTCTTATTTTCAGTTACTTTCATTCTTTTCTTATTCTTGCCTTCAGTTCTCCATTTTGTGGTGGGGATATTTTTCATAAAAGTCTCCATTTTTAATTATAATTCATTTCTTCGTCCTGATTGGACGTTTTATGGCGGAAGCAATTTAATCGAAGGCGAAATGATACGGAAATAAACGAAAAAGTGAAAAGGTCGTCAGGTGAAATGAATCCGGGAATGAATGGTCAGCACACATGAAAGAAATTGGCAAAGACAAAAAAGAAAGAAAGAAAGAAAGAAAGAAAGAACCAACTGAAGAAAAGAAATAAAATCTGGTAAATAATAATAATAATAAGAAGAAGAAGAATAAAACCTTCATGATGAAAAAAATACAACAACCCAAAATACAAAAGAAAAAAGAAAGAAGATTCAAAAGAAAGTGAGGTAAAGAAAGAACGAAAAAAGAAAGAAAATGTATAAAGAACAAACGAAAGGAAGGAAATTAAAATGACAGAAAAAGAAAACAACAACAACAACAACAATAATAATAATAGACCTACATAGTAAAAAAGGACAACATCCCAAAGTACAAAATAAAAAAGAAGGTTAAGAAGAAAGTGAGAAAAAGAAAAAACGAGAAAAGAAAGAAAGTCTACACAAATAAAGAAATAATGATCCACAAAGAAAGAAAGCAACAAAAAAAAGGCAAAAAGGAAGAAGGAAAAAGAAAAGAAAGAATAACCTAAAATTATAAAAATAAATATCAATGGCGGGCAAAAAGCTACAAAGAAATTCTATACTCTCTGAATTTTAGTGAAGTTTCTCAATAGTAGAAGCAGCAATAATAATAATAGAATATTTGGACTGAAGTTGTCAGAATATGAGATGTCTAGGTCATTATTATTCCAGTTACCATTAAAGCGACCTTTCTTTCTTTTTGTGTGCCATGTCTTTTCAGGACATAGGCGATCATGGCTCTCCACCTCCCTCTATCCTTTGCAGCTCTCAAAAAGTTCCTTTCCTCTGCCACCTCCCGCAGACCACGTTCAGTCATTCACTTGCTTAAGGCCGCTAGGTATGTCATGCATTGTTTTCCCTTGTCTCCCTCTCTCCCTCTATTCGACCTGTGAGTATCAAATTCTCCAGGCCCTCCTTCCTTATTATTTGTCTCAGGAACTTCAGCTGTCTCTTCCTGATGATAAGCCTTCTCCTTGTTTGCAGTCTCTCTAAGACCTCATCATTGCTTACACGCTCGGTCCATGATATTCTTAGCATCCTACTGTAGCACCACATCTCCATCGCCTCGAGTCTCTCTTTCACCATTGAACTTAAATTAAAACATTGAGAAAATTAGAATAATTCCATCATAAAATTTGATGGAGTATATCCATAATGTATGAAAAACTACGTTGATGAAGAATATATATAATAATAATAATAATAATAATAATAATAAATGGCCTCCAAAGATACTCGGAAACTACAGAAGACTGGATGATGGTATGTGTCAAAGAATATGAAAGTAGTAAGCGTCTTTACTCCGTAATAAAGGAAGCCAACAAGTACAAAATGGAGTTTCAAATGGGCGCAGAAATACAAGTAAAGCACAATACAACGGCTGAAGCTGCAAAATACTTCAAAAAGACAGCAAAGACAAATGCAACCGACCAGATACAGAAACAATGACAAGATAAACCGCTTCATGGCCAATACTCTGTCCGTACCAAACAAGCTGAGGTAGACAAAACCCGTACCCATCAGTGGCTACGTAGTGCAGGGTTGAAAGCTGAAACTGAAGGTTTTATCCTTGCTGCACAGGACCAATACTTGTTAACTAGAAATTATCAAGCACATATACTAAAATATAGTGTTAGCCCAAAATGCAGATTCTGTGATAAATATCCAGAAACAATTGATCATTTTGTATCAGGTTGCACGATATTGGCATCCACTGAATATAAAACCCAGCATGACAAAGTGGGCAAATATCTGCACGGGAAAATCTACAACTTCTACGGAAATATATATATATATACTTTAAAAATCAAGAGGTCAGTTGAATCCGCTACGTTGGTTACAACCTTACGATATACTAGGCGATATTTAGCAATTGACCTCTTAACGCTTTAATATTTTCTTTTTTTTTCATTAATATCTGTTAGTTCTGCAGAAGTCACAGATATTAATGCCCAAAATAAAAGGTACATAGAATGTACTGAAAGTACTTTCAACCGTACAGTGTACAATCATAGGTCGTCATTGAAGCTAGTAAATCTTAGGTACTCTACCAAACTATCTGACCATGTGTGGGATTTTTAAAAAAACGACAGGTATCCGTTTGTAAGCTGAAAATTTTTTAAACCCCAACAATATTTGCAACCTTCACCAAAAGAAAAAATTAGCAATTATGACATTTCCGGGTCCAAAGAAACTTTTGAACTAGAAATCCGAAGTCTTGAGTCCTTGCATACATATTACGAAATTCCTCTTAAGCACATATGAGGCTGGATAAAAAAATATACCATTTCAATTAACCCACCACCGATACTTTTATAATACCCTTGCTTTTATTCTCTTCTCCCTTCTTTTCTTCTTCTTCTTCTTGTCCTTCCTTCTTCACATCCCCTTCTTCATTTCATTCACACCCAACATCGTGCGTTTGTTTATTTATTTTTTTAAATAATATAGCGCTTATTATTTTTTTTAAATTAAATAAAGAGTTAAGAGTTCATTTGAAAAAATCGCCTGATGTTGTAACCAAGGTAGTGAATTACACTGACCTCCTGATTTTTAAAGTTAAAAGCTCTACATGTTATTTTTATTTTATTTTTTCACATGTCTATTGAGCACTTTTTAATACCCCTGTTTCCTAGTTTGATTCAACTCTTAAATTTTTATGTATATATATATATATATATATATATATATATATATATATTGAACAATAAGAAAATAAAAAATTAAAAAATTAAAATCATTAGACACACTGGGTTGTAGATTAATATTCTTTCGTTTTTTTTATTATTATTATTCCATTTAGATTCCTCGACTAGTTTCGACCGAAATGGCCATCATCGGGAGGAGAAATATTTCTGCTTGCTGTTGGCAGTGAACTACAGAAATGAATGTCTTTTGTTGGAGAAAATGAACTTTTGTCTGTAGTTTTCATTTGTTTTTTTTTAATTTTTTTTATCTTTTTCACATGAATCTTTTAACATTCCTTGTGTTGGTCAAACAGTCTCTTTTAAGTTGTTATTTGAGATAAGAACTGGATAGATACATTTTATCCTGAATTCTCTGGTCAGTTTGACAGTTTTATTGGACCTGGTGAGGGATGTGTCTCTGTTTAGTGTTTTGTGTGTGTTATTTGGTTCATAGGGGGTGAGTGAGTATGATATGTGTAAGCGTGTGTATTGCTGTAGGTGTGTGTTATCATTTGGCTCATTAGGGAGTGAGTGAGTATGGTGTGTGTACGTGTGTATAATCGTGTGGGTGAGTGTATAAGTGTGAGGCCTCCATTCCTACGTGGGCATGTCTGTCTTGTGTGGGTGAGAAATGTGGGTAGGTTTTGATTTGTTGATTGTTACTATTATATATTGTTAAATTTATGATTTAGCCAGGCTGGGTATTGTGTTTTTAGACGTTGTATCCACTTATTTTCATGGGACTCTAAAATCTTTCTAATGTTATCTGCTCTGAACTTTTCTATTCTCTCAATTATAGTGAATCTGGCATGGGTTTTGAAATCGTGTTTTTCTAGGCGGAAATGTTGTTCTACAGGTAATAACTGTTCATAGGGAGTCGATTTAATTCGCTTACGATAATTATTAATTCTCAGTTAAAGGGCCATTCAGATTTTCCTACATATTGTTTCTGGCATAGTGTGCATTCTAGGAGGTAAATTATGTTTTGACTCTTACAGTTAGAATCGTGGTAAATTTTGAAAGTAGATTTAGTGATTGAGCTAGTGAATGTATTCGTGTTTTTAATATGGTTGCAACATAAACTTCTTTTGTTGTTACATGGTTGGGAAAATCCTGTTGTTTTTGTTCTCAGTTCCTTACGGATTACCTTGTCCCCTGAAATGTGGTTACTACCTATGATTTCTTTTAGGTTCTTAGGTCTACGATATGCAAGAAGGCCGGGTTCCTTAAGCAGTTTTTTTAGGTCTGGTTTGAGATGTAGTATTTCCCAGCGACGTTTGATTATTTGGGATAGTGGAGGCAGAGTGGGATTGAAAGTGGTTACTAGAGGGATGCGGCTAGATTTATTTTTAATCTTGTATATTAGGGTGTTTTCTCTAGGTGTGGAAATTGCTTTATTTATTTGTTCCCTGATTAGGTGTTGTTTATAGCCACGTGTTGTGAATTGATGCTCCAGATTTTCAATATGTTTATTTAATTCTTCATTGTTGGAACATATCCTTCTGAGTCTAAGTGCTTGTGAATAGGGAAGGTTCTCTTTGAGGTGTTTAGGGTGGGAAGACTTAAAGTGTAGATAGTTGTGGGTGTCGGTGATTTTTAGTGTGTAGTGTCGTTTGTAGTTTCCTGTTTTCATCTATGTAAATGCGGGTGTCTAAATATATATATATATATATATATATATATATATATATATATATATATATATAGTGTATTGTGGCAGCAGATCATTATTCAAAGATATATTATGAAATATAACAAGCAAAAATGTCTATTATGTTTGATCGTGGGCCGTTCTAAACTTCGTATAGTTTCTTTAATTTAATTTAATTTAATATGGTTCTATTGTTAATATTTCGTTCTGTCACGTGGTATGACGTCATAGAACCGCATCTTGAACTTACGACCTGTGTCTGATATTCCGCGAACATAATCATCGCAAAACAATCTTCTATGTCAACATAACAGGATATCATCTTTGATGGTGAATATCGTTATTTACATATCCATATAACCAATCCTGAAGATGGCTCATGTGAGCCAAAAGCTTAGATCAAGAAACAGCATAATAAAAATAATATCCAAATGTTGCACAGTTTTTTCTTTATTTTCTCCCGAAATTAAAGCAACTATACGAAGTTTAGAACGGTTCATGATCAAACATAATAGACATTCGTTATCTGTTTTATTTATCAATACATGTTTGAATATACATACACACACACACACATATATATATATATATATATATATATATATATATATATATATATATATATATATATATGTATGTATATGTATGTATGTATGTCTGTATGTATGTATGTATGTATGTATAAATATAAATATTAATTAAATAAAGAGATATGTGCAACCATACATGCGTGTGTTTACGTTCATATACAGATTTGTAAATAAATATTTATTTAATTTTTTCTGTGTCGAATGTAATGCAACAGAGATATAAAGTATATGTTAGTAACTATACATACACGACTCATAATTTCACATGTGTATAATCATCAGGTACTAATAGTTATGAATATATATATATGTGTGTGTGTGTGTGTGTGTGTGTGTGTGTGTGTGTGTGTGTGTGTGTGTTTAGTTTTTCAGCATTCTTACATTTTTTTCGTTTGGTGTGAGTAAGGGAGTGTAAAATACAGTGATCACCCACTTTGCGTCCATCGAATTCGTATTTTCTATTGTCCTAAGCGCTTTCGGCAAATTCTTTAGCCATTTTCAAGGTTGATGGGTATCCAAACAATTGAGCAGTTTATGAATATCGCGAAGGGGTTTGTTCAAATCGTCCGAGTAATACAAAAATTGCATTCTTTTTCATATTCCGTCTTGAATTCCTGCATTAAAGACAATAGAATTGAAAGATTTGTATCTTTTACTCTTCTGAATTTTGGTAAGGCAAATTGAGCGGTATCACTTAATTTTGTCATTATTGTCATTCATAAATTTCTCATTCTTAAATTAAGTGATGCCATTCGAAATGCCTTACCGAAATTCAGAAGAATGTTATGAATACAGGGTGATAGAATCATAAAAAGAGACATGGACAGGCGGTCAACAGTGAAACCAGTCATATTTTTAAAGAATTGTCTGATTGGACAAAACTACTAAGCTGGATTAAACAATCTGGCAAGATGAAATTATGAAAGCTATTTATTCACGTGTTTTAGTAAATTTTTATTTTTTTTATTTTGACGACCTGTGTTCATTATTTACATTATTCAGACTAACCAACGCCTTTATCCACTGTGTCCTTGAGGACATCTGTGTATGAATTTCTGGGTATTATTAACCTAATGTCTTCAGCATCATTTTTTTTCCAGTGCTCATATTGCAATTTTTGCTGTTATCACTACATATTTTTACCAGAGCTCATATTGCAATTTCTGTTCTTATTATCGCTTTTCTTTGGCAGTCCTTATTACTGGTTCCGATACTGTATTCATTTCTATGTTTGGTCTGCTCAGGATATTTTTTTTTTGCCTAACATATGTGCTGACAGGACCCAAAGGACACAATGGATAAAGGCGCTATTTAGATCCAGTGACAGGACCCAAAGAGTGTGAGTTCAATACCCGGTTAAGGCAGTGGAAAACTTTCAGAGGGAAAATTAACAGGAGGTAACTGATAACTGACATCCATTAAACATGGCACGTGGAACTAGAACAGTCTACCCCAGTGAGCGAAATAAAAGGTTAAGTTCGACATTCCAACCACCTGAAGAAGGCCGGAGCGTACAACGGCCGAAACGTTGTAATAAATATGGCGACAAAGACGAGGACAATAGTCCGAACAATGTAAATAATGTACATAATACCTCATCTCAGATATATAGACAGATACGACTTGTGTTATTCGCTAGAAATTATTATTTGCGTCTTCTATCTGTGACACTCGATAAAATTGTTAGATATACTTCCTCTGTGTATTATTTTTTTCTTTTGTGTTTAAATAAAAGACATTCGAAACAGGAAAATCTTAATCGGCTTGTTCGGGAACTCAAATTGAAATGTGAATGCGAATGGAGTTGTTGTATTAATCGGAGAATTTGAACAAACTTCTTTGTAAGAATAAACTATTTCCGAAAATAAGAATTCTTTAAAATTACCGAAATGTTTGAGGCAGAGTCTTTTGGTAAATGAAATGTTGTCATCTGATTTCAAAAATATCCGACAGGGATTGGTGCGAACAGATTTGGAAGGACATTAATCAGGAAATTTTAAAACATGATCAACAAGATGTTTTATTTCCTCCTTTTCAAGTCTGATAATCGGTTTTCTTTCTGGAAATCAAAATACAGGTAAGAATCAGTAAAAACATCAAACACAAACATGTTTTACTATCTTAAAATATTCTGGTGTTCTTCATTTGGTTTTAACTTCTTCACAATCGATTCCTGCTTTTAATAAAATCTAAAAAAATGTAAACAATGAAAGTAAACAAAAAAAAAGGCATAATGTCTCATTTAAACCTGTCTGCTGTTGAATCTCGAAATACATTTGTAAAGTTCTGTGCAGAGATTTTCGTCGCTTCACTGTCCGGTCTGTCTGTTAATGGTCAACGACGCTGAAAAACAAAAATGGAAAAAATACGAACGTTAGGAACCAGCCAAGCCAACCAATCAAATTTAACGGGCAAATATTTGCCAAATGCACGTCTTCGCAATACACTCGCGATTTTTGTCATAGACGCATCATGAAAATATAGTAAAAAAGCCGGTCTGCACAAACACTCTACGGTTTTTCATCAGCGACACAAGATGGTGGTCGAGCCCAGCTAGGAAATCAAATTTTGTAGTTTTTGTTTTTCTTTTGTAGGGGCAGTTAAAAATGAATTAATAAATAAAAATAAATCCTTTACATGTCAAAATTTAAAAATAATAAATAACATAATCTGACCTAGAGCCCAGAATTCTAAAATCAGACGCTTCCTTTTTTCTTTTTTTTTTTTTTTTTTTTTTTACAATGTTTCCTTTGCTGGGTCTGGGCGTAAAGTATGACGCCGTTAAACTGGATAATGGCTAGTAGTCAAAGGATAACCTTTAACTCACGGATTGCTGCTCTCCTGAAGAAAAGTAGTTATTCCCTATGGACTACAGAAACTTTATAATTCAAAGAATTACTTTGCACTCTCAGACTTTAAAAATTAACATGAATAAGAAACGGACATAAATAACAGTATATGCTAATATACAGTGTATCCATAAAGTCTGTGTGCAATTTAAAATACTTAAGTATTTAAATTGCACCCAGACTTTATGGACACCCTGTAAACTACATACATATATATTGCAAGGGGAACAAAACCAATGAAGATATATTTTTCGTAAAATGGTAAATCGAAAAATTATATAAAAATATTTCTTATAAAAACAATTATATAAAATCTCTCTCTCTCTCTCTCTCTCTCTCTCTCTCTATATATATATATATATATATATATATATATATATATATTGATGCATGTTTCATTAAATAATATAGACAAGTTTAAATCCAATCTAAGCTTTCAGCTTAGATTGGATTTAAATATGTATCAATATGATGATTTCCTTTCGTCTTTCAATGATAATGTTATTAAGCTTATCAGACAATATGAAAGGAACTTACATAAAATAAATAGACAAAACTTGTCTATATTATTTAATGAAACATGCATTAATGAAAAATTGCTGCCTAAATATACACAATATTTATGTATATATATATATATGTGTGTGTGTGTGTGTGTGTGTGTATTTGTGTGTGTTAGTATGTGTATGTGTGCCTTTAGATAGCATATCTTCAGTCAAATACATTTCATTGAATAATATAGACATATTGCGTCTACTTAATTTTATACTGATCTTTTACAGTTGTCTAATCACTTTCTTGACGTTAAGATGAAATTCACTAAGTAAGGCGTCGGAGTTTTTCGTTTTTTTTTGGGGGGGGGTCGTTTTTTTGGGGGGGTGGATTTGTTTTTTTTGGTGGGGTAAACCCAGCTACTTTCGAACTCTTCTAAGATCACGTTCAGGGGTAAATTACAAATTTATTGCAGTTACAATGAATTTGTTTTCGTAATTTAACGCTGCTGCAGATGATCTTAGAAAAGCTCGAAAGTCCTTTGGTTTTAAAAATTAAAATATATATGATAGAAATTAAGGAGGATTTGAGATAATTATAATTAAGTAATTCATCGAGTCTAAAAGAAACCTCAACAGAATGCAGAAGGCACTGGACGGCCATTTTGTCCTATATTTGGGACTCATCAGCAGTGTGCATCCACTACCGAGAATTGAATTATTTTTTTTCCCTGCACGTTGGATAATTTACTGATATCCCTCTGGTCATTACAAACTTTCAGTCCGGACGATATTTTGCAAGACTGTCTCTCAGTAGCTATCAATAAAAAAACAAATATGGATGGCTGTTGAGAAGGTTTAACTTAAACTCACATAAAATCAACAACAGCCTCGGACGTCATCGGAAAACAATAAAATAGGAGGCATTACATTCAGAGGATTCGGTACTATCCGCGGTTTCAGGTATCTGTTTGGGATCTTGAAACGTATTTATCATCAGTAATAGATTTACTATGTATATGAATAGCGTTATACAAATAAACACATAATTTTACCAACAAAAGGGCTTAATTTTCACAAAAGATCATTTATTCTATAACAAGTTTTATCTTCAGGAAAACATGTTTAACATAAATATGTTTGATATTATAATACAATGAAGAATGGCAGAATTTACGCGGCATAAAAACCAGTTATGAAATAAAACAGAAATAATACTGTAAAAATTAAATATGAAATAAGATCCTTTACCTTTTTGTAAACTAAATGTGTTCATTTCAAACATTTACATGCAGTAATCTTGATAGATGTTCGGGCGAGTTACGTCCCTTACTTATATCAGAGCTTCATGACCAGGATCTGCCATGCCATGTTTGTGGTGTGAAACCCTCCTCATTCAATTCGTGTTCCTTTAGTATGGAACAAGTTCCACTTAGACAGCTTTTTCCTCAGAATTGTTTTGTGGAACAAACTTCGGAAGGGATACTTCTCTGACAGCTACACTCTTGGTATCTTTAAGTCTAGGGTCAACAGCTATCTCTCCTGGCTAGATTGTATTACCACTGACGACAGATAATGAAAATTATGGTGGGGTTTTTATTTCTCGCTTTCCTCAAAACGAATCTCATATAAAACACAACAGAAAGAAATACAACTAAACTTGTAAATAAAATAAAAAACGCCTACGCCCCCCCCCTCGCTATATTCATTTTTCTAATATTTGTGGCATACGTTCTAACTTCTGCAGTGAAAACTCTTTTTTCTCTTAGTTCGGTCGCCAAATATCTTTGCCCTTTGTGAAATTAACTTAAACTGTTCCATTGCCACAAATGAATTTTTGGTTTCGGGTTATCTCCCCCTTTGCAGAAAGGATTCAAACATTCATATTCATGGCCTTGATTGTTTTAGGGATAATCTTCTGATGGTCAAGAAATTGTCTCTCAAGTACCCCAGACTACTCTTTCATGTGCTTCTGTCTTTCGTTACTAGACTATTAACTATCGCTTTTTTTCATCGCTCCCCCTCTTCCCAGGACTGCAGTATATTAGGCATAATAGCTGACAATAAAGAAAAGGCACTTTCTCCCCATCCATCTGCGAACAACAATCTCCGGTGACTTTAATGCTCACCATGACGCATGACTTATACAATCTAAAGGTACCAATGATGCCGGTATTCAGACATTAATTTTTCCATTGTCCAATCCCTTACTCAAATCATGGAATTCCCTACTCATTTCTCTAGTAAAACCGAGCAACAGGCTTCTCTATTTGATTTATTTCTTACTTCCTCTCCTCGCTGTTACCGAGAGTCGCAACACTGCCCTCTTGGTAACTCGGATCACTCTGGTAGCTTCCAATCATCTATCAATAAGGGACAACCAAATCATAAAACCTCTTTCCGTTACCAGCATGTTGATTCGGAATCACTCCGTGATTTTCTTCGTGACGGCCCTTGGACTGACATCTTTAAATTCCCAATTGAAAATTGCGCTGCTAATGTTTTTTCTTGGGTCAAAGTCAGCATGATCGCTTTCATCCATTCTCGGAAATACCAAGTGAAACGTCTATCCCCTCCATAGTCCACACTAGCGTAGCCTTTAACAACTTTGGCTGATGTAACTATTGGCCGCTCTCTAAGCGGGCATTAAATAAGTGTAAGGCCTCTACCATCCCCCTTTCCAGTCAATTTGAGGTGTTAACATCCTCTGCTGATAAAGCTGAATGTTTTGCCCGTAAATTATTTCAAACTCTATTCTTGTCTTATCTGGGACTGATATATCTGTCTATTCATGCCGGTTTTTCTATCACGAGATATGCAGACAGATAGATAGATAGATAGATAGATAGATAGATAATGAAGAGACTCAGATAGATAGATATATAGATATATATATATATAGATAGATAGATAGATAGATAGATAGAAAGGGATGTATGGTGGAGTAATAGATAGCGGCTTGGAATGAAGAATCTATTACATTTGCTGTAATCTAGGTACATGATGATGATGATAGATGTTTCGACTTGAAGAGATGCTGCAAATCAGTGTGACTGACGATCTTCAGTAATTTTATGAACTATAACTTTCATCACGGTATTTAGCATTGTTGAATTTATCGCCAATATTTTTTGTCGAGATTTACAAACGCTACCTTTCAATCAATTTCGCAAACCAGTTGATGAAATTTAAGTTAGCCGATTTGTTTGGGAAAATACTTTGACAAAAACCCCACTTTACGGTTGAATAGTTTAATTTAATTTTATAGGACTTTATTGTAAACAGTATTTTTAAGAAAATTTCTTTTTAACAGCGAAGAATAAATTCTTAGGGTTTCTTACTCTTGAGCATGCAACATACAAATTGCCATGCGTAAATATTTCTTTCTGGGGCCAAATTCCAACTGGCCTCATGGTTTGTTTATACTTCCCGCAAACGCAGTTCTCGCGAACTGGAAACTAGATTCTTGTATATAAAAAAATAAAAGATATGCAAAAACAACCAATATTGCATTTTTATTAAATAAATATTAGTTATTTTAATTATTAATCTGTTTTTTAATATAGTGGGAGCATTTTGTATGTCAAATAATAAATCTTTTAATTTTACCAAAATAATGAATAAAGATTTATTGTAATAAGCTACATCCCCTAGTAAAACCAACTGTATTTTGTAGCCCTGTAGTACCTGTTTGTACTTCTCCCAAAAATTTGGTTTCGATTGGTCAATGTATGACTGTTTTAGAGAGTATAACGGAAGGCCGGACTGATGGAAGTCACAGAATTCTATAGAAATAGATAATTCATCTCCCATCATCCCTGTATTGCACTAACTGACGAAAGTGCTGCAGGTTTTCCGAATTCTTCAATGTTTATACGGGGAAGGATGGAATTTTGCTGATAGTTTTTTTTTTAAGTCTAATTGTTAAATGTTTATACAGTGTTTAATCGTCCAATGCAAATGGATATTATTCTTCCATTTGGCATTCGTTAATATTTACTCATTCCAAAGCTATTGTGTTTTCTAAATCCGATACAATATCAAATCTTTTATTATTATTATTATTATGATGATGATTTCTTGTTTAAAACATACATCAGTTTTATAACTATTATCGACCAAAGCAAAAAATGGCTGAAAGGCCAGAGCGTACAACGGCCGAAACGTTGTAATAAATATGGCGATAAAGATGAGGACAACAGTCCGAATAATGTAAATAATGTACATAATACCTCATCTCAGAAATATAGACAGATACTGAAGAAGTTGCAAACTTTCAAAGGTTAACAAAGGAAGAAATCATCACCTTATTTGTAAACACTAACATAAATAAAATAAAAAGATTGCTTTCATGTTTATTTTCCTTCATATCATATTTCTATTCCCAAATTCATAGTTTCTACACGATTTCGTTTCATTAAGACATGGATAACTAACATTATTTACATTATTGGGACTGTTATCCTCATCTTCATTGCCACATTCACAACGTTTCGGCCGTTGGACGCTACAGCCTTTTTCAGGTGATGGGAATTTCGAATCGAACCCTTTATTTCGTCCACTGGGGTAGATTGTTCTCGTTCCATGTGCCATGCCTATTCCGGATGTCTCAGTTATTTCCTTTTAACTCAACTCTCCAAGATTTGGTTTACCATTTCTGTGGCCTGGTATTGAACTCACAACTCTTTCGGTCTAGTCACTGGATCTAACCGACGTCTATAAGGATAAAGACGTTGATTAGATTCAGTGACGAGACCCAAAGAGTCGCGAGTTCAATACATGGCATGTGGAACTAGATCAATCAATAAGGCAAGGCACGTGAAACTTGAACAGTCTACCCAGGTGGACGAAATAAAGGGTTCGGTTCGAAATTCCAGTCACCTGAAGGAGGCCGAAGCGTAAAAAGGCCGAAACGTTGGGAATATTGCGATGAAGATGAGGATAACAGTCCGAATAATGTAAATAATTCAAGTAATCATATTTCATCTCAGAGATACAGACAGATATGGATAATTAATTCAAAAATTAAAATGTATTTTTTACGTCCTTAATTGCGATCTGAGAAGTAATGGATCCAATGGTCTACCAAATTATGCATTAATTGTAATAAGCCCTTGAAACAAAAAAAATATACCAAGATAAAGGGGATTAACTTTTCAAGCCAAATCAATTAGGCCCTTAATTTCTACCATTTCCTTTAAATTTCTTAATCCGACTCCAGCAACGAATTAGCGCCAAACCAAACTGAAACTTAAAATTTTAGTTCTCAGTGTAACGTCGAGATTTGAGTTAGGTCTTCAGTTCCGGGTCTGAGCTGCACTATGATGTGACCTTTAGTAAAGAACGCCATGGGACTAAGCATCAGAATTTGGAGGCTAATCCTTTCTTTTTGAACCCGAGAACTTATTAAAACTTAATTATATCTATCTATCTGTCTAGTTTGCAAGCCTTCTATTTATGTGTTATTGTGCGTGTGCGTGCGTGAGAGAGAGAGAGAGAGAAAGAAAGAAAGACAGAGTGAGATAGAGAAAGAGTACGTGTGTGAGAACGTACAACGCGGGAATGCGAAACCAAACAGGCGCGCGATTCATTCTTGCCTTGGTCACTTTGTGTTCAATGTTGATTGAGACGAGCAATTTCTTCAACGGAAAAAAAAGTCAATAAATAAATAAACGAAAAACCCACTGAAGCATTTGTAATAAGGATCGAAAGCCGTTGGCACTGAGGCATAAAAAAAGGCTAAGGAATATGATATTGATGAGATATCGATCTGATAAAGTTGATCTGCAGGTAAACATGGCGAATAATCGATAATACAGCGGTCAAAAGCGAATCTGATATGCAGGCGGAATAGTTTCATAAAAGATTTGCTAACACTATGCCATCAGGAAAGATGCATAACAAGGCCTTTGTAATTGTTTATTGGAAACGTAACCGACTAATATATAGCAAAGTACAAGGTGTCAATAAAGTCTCTTTACAATTTAAAAGAATTATTATAAAAGCAAATGAACAAATATGTGGAAATTGTTACAAAATGAGGAGTAGATATTGAAATCTTATTTTAACTAATTGAATCCACCTCCATATAGGGTACCATTGGTTGCACGAAACACATCAAGATGGTACTCAATTTCTTACCATGTTCGCTATAGCATAGCCTCATCAATGGTGGCAATAGCACCATTGATCTTTTGCATTAGATCAGTGATATCCCGTATCTTTGTTCGATACACCATATCTTTAACATAACCCCCTAAAAAGAAGTCCAGGGGAGTGATATCTGGTGAATAAGGTGGCCAGGGAACTGGACCATCCCTTCCAGTACACTGGTCTGGAAATGCTTGATTTGGGAATCCCCGAACATGCGTCCCCCAATGTAGTAGTTCACCATCTTGTTGGAAAATGATGCCTGGTTGAAGGCCATTTAGTTGTGGTGCCACATCAATTGCCTTTGTAATATATATTTTTTAATTGTAAAATAATTTATGGACGCCCTGTATTTCAACATTATTTCAATCTCTGTTTATATATATATATATATATATATATATATATATATATATATATATATATATAAACATCGGCCACCTGCGTAAATGCGAAGCTCTTCAGTAAAATAAATAGAGCACTATGGCTGCTTGGCGTTTGTTTACGTTTGTAAAAACAATACGCTAGATTTGGCTGACTCATTTTTTTTCCAGTGAAGATAGCTCAGTATAGAAGCTCTTACTGACAGTAAATCGGTTAGGTTTCGATCCGGGCATTCGGTTGTCGAGTCGCACTGAGGAACTGTGATACAGCGAAACAGTACTGTCTGCGAATGATATATATATATATATATATATATATATATATATATATATATATATATATATTAAAACATGTTTCGTTGTATAATTTTTTTTGTTTCGTTGTATAGTTGTATAAACATGTTCTATCTACTTATTTTCGATAAGATCCTTTCATATCCGAGTGTAATTTTGTGATATCATTATTGAAGTACAAGAGAAATTCGCCGGGTTTATATATATTTGTTTTATTTCCATGTACTTTCGAAATGTCCATAGCATCATCAAGGTATTGTTTATCATAAAATAAATATTATAGTATTCATTATTTTTAGAGACAAACAGTTGTTATCTGAATGTTAAATTTCTTACAAATGGAGTAAGGAAAGCTGCGTCAGTGCGTGACCGCTGAAACCGTTTAAAGGGAGGTAACTAAGTATGGTTTGGGGAGGGGTTTTTTTTTTACGGAGTAGTAAAAAGAGAAGCTTATCCACGAGTATGAAAGGATCATATCGAAAATAAGTAGACAGAAGATGCCTAAACTATACATGTCTTAATCAAAACCTACTGCCGAAATATACGCATATATATCTATCTGTAAACACTAATATTCCATGGTTATGATTTATTATATTCGAATCAGAATCACGATCCAAATCATATATATATATGTGTGTGTGTGTGTGTGTGTGTGTGTGTGTGTGTGTGTGTGTGTGTGTGTGTGTGTGTGTGTCGTTTTGCTGACAGTTTTCTGTCTATCTCATTCTGTTCTATATATATATATATATATATGATTAATACAAAAACACACAAACTATACATACCCATCAGACCCATTGTATCTAGTATCAACGGGGCTCTCACAAACTAGCTAAAGCAATCGCAATCATCGACCGAACACACATTAAAGACTCTGTTCTTAACTAAAAACAGGGAATATTTCACACTGAATAGTTATAAATGGCTTATTCAGTGTTACACCAAGCTGTTACTTGTATATAATTACGGTAACCCCAAAATTGTTATTCCATCGAAAACTATAGTTAACTGAAAGGACTCGGCAGGCCACCCGCTGACCTGATGTTTACTGGATATAATCAAACCACTAGCAGGGAAGTTTTCCTCAAGGGAACTCGGCATACTTTATAGAATTGAACCGAGGACCTACCATCCAACGCAATTGGATGGTAAGTTTGAATTTAGTCAGAGACTGTTCACTAAGTTTCTTAAAGATAAGTTCCATATAGTGGTTCAAACAAGAATGAAATCAGATCCGCCCCCTCCCTGGGGGAAAAAGTAACATTTCAACATATAATCAGAGGGAAATTTTGCACAAAAACAAACAACATTATTTTGACTGGAGTTTGACATATGCCAAAAGAAGAATGCTTGGCGTTGGATTCACAAATTATCACCATTGATGGCGAACATATAAATGGAATACTTCGAGGGAATCCTTTTAGGAACGACTCCACAGAAGCCAACAGTATGGCACCTTCATCCTCTGGCATTATTAGGAAGTTAACTAAATATGGCTGGACCATGTGAAGTAAATAAGACCTTCAATCCAGTTCGAAATGGAAGAAGATAATAATAATCTGCTAGCCTTACTGGATGTTCTAATAGCTCAGACATATAATGAGTTCAATGTCCGTATATTTTTTAATTAAGTGTACCCATGAAAGGCAATAAAGCCACTAAGACACAAGGGGTTACTGGGTGTGGAAAAATTAGAAGCAAAAACAATACTAATAAGCGAGAACGCTAGAAGTGTAATCAGAATGACAGTCGATAGCGATTGACATTGCATTTAATTTTTTGCAGATTAAAGCTGACTGGAAAGCATTGAGATGGACAGGAGTTCCACAAGTGAGAAGTGTGAGAAAAGAAACGAATAACATAGAATTTATGGCTACATCGAGCAAGCTCAATTGTAAATTGATGAGATCTCGACCCCAGTCTAGTACTGCGCTTAAATCCAAACAGTCTATGTACTATCGTGAAGAGCAATATTTATTCTGTTAAATACACAGAAATGTGGGACAAGGCCGAAGGGGGGATTGGGGAAAAGATGGTCTTCTGTCTTAACTATAACTTAGCTAGCCACAAACACTGACCCAATCGTACAAACAATATTCCTGACACCAAAACAACACATTCATACATACCTTTCTTATTACATCCATTATAATACCTCATTGTCTCTATGAAAATACTAACTAGTCCCCATATTGTCTGTGGGGGGAGGTGAATAAAACAACAATTCTAAAATCGAACCCCAATCTATCGTAGTACCGTGAAGAGCTCATCCGAAACAACACATTCATACATACCTTTCTTATTACATCCATTATAATACCTCATTGTCTCTATGAAAACACTAACTAGTCTCCATATTGTCTGTGGTGCGGGGAATAAAACAACAATTCTAAAATCGAACCCCAATCTATCGTAGTATCGTGAAGAGCTCATCCGAACAATTACCATGTAAGTATTTATAGAAAAGACACCGGGAGACAACCTTACGGCAAAGTGACTGAATCTGATAATATATTGCTGATACTTTTTTGGGATTTTATCAAGAATCTTTAGATCAATAGCAAGAGAACCGGACCATATGTGACAGGAATGTTTTAAGCATGAATGAGTGATAGACTTAAAAATATATAGGATATATTCTGGAGTAAAAAAAAAAAAAAAAACTGGTCCCTCCAACATAGTAAACCGACTTTCTTATCAGCTGATCTAGCAATGGATTCAATATAGTCTTTCCACTTCATGTCAGCTGAAAACGTTAGCCAGAGAACGCGAAACGAGACCCTTTCCTGAAGGTTAGCATCAGCCTTGCTGATAGAAGGCAGCGAGGCGTCTCTCAGATGATTCATGGACAGAAGTTTAGTTTTGAGGGCTTTAAAATTGACAAGTCATCTTTTGCCCCAGTTAACAACAGAGTGAAGGTCGTTTTGGACCACGTCTTCCATTTTGACCTTAACGAACCGATCAAACTCACTATGGAGACAGGGGTAAATGGTTGTGTCATTAGCGTAAATACAAAGTTGAGAGCTGATTCCATCGGCAAGATCATTAATGAAAATTAAAAACGGAGCGGGACCAAGGACTGAACCCTGGGGAACACCCACCTTAGTACGAAAGAATCTAAACAAGTGACCGTTCACGATAACTTTTATTTCACGATTTGATAGGAAAGACAGGGTCAGTTCAAATATTAGTCAGGAGACACCGTTACTTTTCAACTTGTTGAAAAGACCCGTATGCCTAACCCTGTCAAAGGCTTTCGAGATGTTCAAAGCTACAGCTCGGGTTTCAGCATTTTTATCCAGAACATGATAGACTCTTTCCTAAATTACCGTCAGTGCACCAACAGTTGACCTCGAAAAACATAAACCATATTACTTGTCTAACGGCCCTGTGATGAGAGATGCTTAACCAATTCAACATTGATTAGGAACTCTAGACGTTTCCCAAGAGGTAAAAGATGTTGTTCATGATGACGGTCGTCTTTGAGTATAGAATCCAGAGGTTAGCAGAGAATATTTCGAAGACAGTAGGGAAGCGTAGTTCAGGTTAGCAGTGGATATCCCGGTAAAGTAGCAGAGCGTAGTTTAGTAGTTCTTTCTTCTGTTCTTTCGCCTGACAAGTTGGCGCTGGACATTCGGAGAGAGTAAACAAAATGGCCGCCTTTATACACGACGGATTGAATATTTTACGTCTTCTGATTGGTTAACCTTCTATTGGTGGACTATAAAATGAGTCAAGTCATTTGGACTGGCTCACTAGTACACACATATATACAAAAAAAACTGCAACAAAAGGCTAATAGGCCTATATTTGGAAGTATCAAACGGTTCACCCGAGTTCTTAAAAATTGGAAAACAGATGATTATTTCCAGCAGACAAGAAAGAAATTTATTATAGTGTTCAGGGAGAACAGGATCCGGTTCGGGGACACACTTGTTAATGAATATTACAGAGATACCATCGGGTCCTCATTCTCTGAGGGGATCAATGTTAGAGATGATAGCGGAAACCATAAAAGGGTTTATATGCATATCACAACAGAGCCTCAGTTCTAAGTGGGAGATTAGGCAGGGACACTCCAGATGAGTCAAGAGTAGAGTTTAAAAAGTTTACGGGCAAAGCATTCAGCTTTATCTGCAGAGGATGTTAACACCCCGAATAGATTAAAGAGGGGAGAAATAGAGGCCTTAAGCTTATTTAATACACTATTACAGAGTCGCCAGTAATCACGAAAGCCAAAGTTGTTAGATGCAATGCGGTACGCTACTCTCTCAGAAAACACAGCTTAGCTCTTTTGAAGACTCGTTTACATTTATTACAAGGAGAAACGAATAGACGCCTGTTGTGATGGGAGTTGTAATGCTGGTACAGCCGGAAATAGTGATTATGTGGGCTCTAGCGAACGAACATGCTGGCGTGAACCATGGAGAAGAGTGAGGTTTCACCTGATATTTCCGAAAATGAATGACAGCATTAATGCCGCCTTTGACACAAGAAGAACCCTCAGTGGTTTAATTCTCAATTTGAAGTCAGTACATGCCACTCTTTATCGGACAGTTCCTCTGCTTCACTTTCCACCTCCCATACAGCGCAAAGAAATGGATCGTTTGATGCCTACAACACCGGGAAATTAAAAAATGGTTACCAAAACATATGCAAACAGGAAATGACCAACATCAAGCGTACCTTTCAGAATAGCATCTACCCTGCAAACATAACATCAGGGAAACAGAAGGGTCGAGGAGGAGGTGCACCATTAATTACTGCGGTCTGTCTGCCTGAAGCCAAGAGCTTATTGTGAAAGACATCGGGACAGTATCCAGATGCTTTTACGCGCTCCTGAGAAATATCAAGTCAAGCCTAACACGAAGGAGATGACCAAGAACTGTACATTCTATTCTTTGCAGTAGTGGGAATGAATATAAAGGTCAAACAAGCTGAAGAAACATCGAAAAGCCCTAGCGAAGGGAGATACAATGAAATCAGGCATGCCTAATCATGTAAGAAGAGAAATAGGTAGTCATCCACTCTTGTGGAATGAAGTGAAATTACTAAACAAGAAAAGAGGCTGGAGAGCTAGATGACTGAAAGAATCAGTGTATATGCTAGACGATAAGGACCTCCTTAAGAAATTTAGAAATAAATACGATATGTGAACCGCTAATAAATAAAGAAAAGGCAAATGACAGAAGTTTTCCAACTGTAGTAGCAGTAGTTGTAACAGGGAAAGGGATGTTCAGGCGTAGCCCATTTGACGTCGCTAATTCGGTGTGGCTGGTTCGGCGTAGTCGAGTCGATAGAGAAATTTTTCATTAGAGGGACGATTAGGCGTCAGATTACTACTTCGTCGTTAAAGTCAAATTTGTTCCCCCTCTCTCTCTCTCTCTCTCTCTCTCTCTCTCTCTCTCTGTCTGCCTGTCTCTCTCTCATTCTCTCTCTCTCTCTCTCTCTCGTTTTCTAGTCAAATTATTACTTTGTTGTTATATGTTCGAATAGTCCAATTTAAGAAAAGAAGTAGTTGAAAGGTGTTGAGCATAATTCCGAAAAGTAAAAGTAATTTATGAGATTAAATAGCTTTATTAAGTTTTTTAATTTTTTTTTTAAATACAAAATTTTTAATTTCAGTTTTTATTTACTTTATTCCGTTAGTGTTTGAATAAGATCCTTAATTCCCTAAATGAATAAAAAAATTATATTTTTGGGGTGTTTTTAATGTTTTTATCATCTTTTCGGGAGGTTGCCTCCGGTCAATGACAGTCTGACGCCGAAACGCCTGTGCCGAATAGTTCAATTATTTGTCTGACGCCGAATCAGCCACGCCAAATGGGCAACGACGAAACGTACCAAACCCTGTAAAAAAAAGAGTACATTAAATGAGTGCAGTCAAGCATGCCAGGTAGCTGGATTCATCTACAGGTAGGGTTCATGTTTTTCTACACAGATTTGTCTCACGGGACAATAAAATTAGCCTTGTATTGTTTTATGAATTTGGTGACATAGTAACTGAGTTCAATCCCTGGGATGGGTAGTGTGTACTTGGACTCCGTGGAAACAAGGCGAGCAATAACTGAGCAGTATTAAAATAAAATAAAAATGACGGAATATCACAAGATATGAACAGTGGAACGAGAAAAGTGTAACCTCCGTAGATTAAAGTAAGTGTTCACTTCAAAAGTCCCTGTAGTTTACCCAGATCGATAAACACCTGATGAAGGCTGGAAAGGCTGTGATTGATTGACTGATTTGTTTTTTTTTTGGGGGGGGGTGTTGTTTTTTTCTGTTTTTTGTTTTTTTTAAAGCTTATTAAGATTACGCAAATTATTTAAAGCCAGAATATATTTTTAGATTACAAGAAATTTTTGGAGATAATAATGATTCACTGATACAAAGTCTACTAATTAACCCATAGTTGGGGAGGAAGAAGTAGATTCATAACTTTCCGAAATAAGTAACTATAATGAACCCGACTGGAATTTGAACTCGGCTCTCTGATTAACAATTCCGAAACTTTATCCATTACACCATCGACACCTGGTATTCCCAAGCGGTCACCCATCGAGGTAATAACCTGGTTCGATGTTTCTTGACTTCGGTGATCGTACGAGTACCGGTCGGAAATATTTTGAAATAAAAAAAATGATGTGGACAAGGGTCCGCTTGTAAATAATGATAACTCCTTATCCCAAGAAATTCGGTCAGAAATTGTATTTTCTACGTACAGTCTGAATCGTTAGACATAGAATTCTAAAAACATACACCCTTGTGCGAATTAATTGAAACAACCACTTTAGTTTCCTTTCTTTCATCACACGGTCAGTTTTAGACCCACTGGAGTGACAGGGTGAAATCATTTTCTATTTTATTTTCAGATTAGGCCATTGCTAGTGGTGTGCAATAATATGAATCTAATTTTGGGATGTATGATGAAATTTGTTTGGCCTTGAAAATATTGTGTCATCCGTAATTGCATCAGATTTTCATCACGCCCAGACACTATTGCCTCGATTGTCGATTTGTTGTTCTACGGCCATTGCCTGCGATGGACGTTACTCCAAGGAAGCGTGCGAACACAATGGCAAGCCTTGCCAGTGAGCAAATTGAAGTACTATCGACTGGCTTGGAAACTCTCCTGATTTAAATCCAATCGAGAATCTGTGGTAAATCTGCAAGTAAAGACTTCATAGAATGGACATACGAAATACTAACATGTGCACTGGGTCATGTTTTATTGGAAATATAAGAATAAAAATGTAAATAAGAACAGAATTATTCGTTTTGTTTCAAATAATTTGCACAAGGGTGTAGTTCTTGTTTTGGTATTTTGAATGAACCACATTACAATTCTCAATACCGCTTCGAGAGTATAAAGGTGACTGACATGACTTTTTCGATATTATTAATGAGGACATATACACAGAAATTATATTTGTTATTAATAATGTGAGCATGTATGAATCGAAATGCAGTTTGCGTCAATGTATGACCGTGGGGAGAATCAATATTAATAAGCGGATCGATTAAATATTTTGTTTAAACAGGAGATTATCAATAAATCTCAGCCAAAGACTAATTTTTTTAGTTCAAACATTTTGTCTGTCATCAGCATGGCTAACCTAGACTCCAGGAGAGCAACACACTGCAGCTTCTTGGACTCGCGTTTTCCCCTAACTTGATGTGAAGAGACTGCTTTGAATCAATTTACTGCAAGGAAAGCTGAGTCATTGTGTCGTGCCAGAAATCTTTCCCGTCAGATTCCATCTTGCACATTTACAAATCTACCTTTCGTCTGTGCAGTGAATAATGCTGCCAGATCCGTTGTACATCAAGAGATGTTTGACAAAATCCAAAGAAGGATCTGTAATATAATCGATCCTGAACAGCCATCACTGCTTACAGTTACTTTCTCACAGATCTGGCATGGCTTCTATCTGCCTTTTCTACAAATATTTTCATGGCATTTACTCTGACGACCTTTTTTTCCCTGGTGCCCCGACTGCATGAATTTATTACTTAATTGGCATCTATGCCCCACTATTTTATTGTTTAAAGAGCTAAACGTAACCATCACTTATACTCCAACAGTTTCTTTTCTCGCACTTCCCACCTGTGGAGCTCCGATCCGTTTATTTTCTTCACTTATAACTACAATCTTCAAAACTTTAAATGCAATGTTAGTCGCCATCTTCTGTCTTCTTGAATCCCGTTTAACTTTTTGCCTTTCCTCAGTCACCCTATTCTCAGTCTTTCTTTTCTTTCACTTTCATTCCCAGTAACGTCTTGAGTACTAGTGACATTCCCTCCTTGCTTGGGATGGAATGATTTAAAAACTCAGTTATCGTTATATATATATATATATATATATATATATATATATATATATATATATATATAATTATTTATTCGAAAATTATAATTTTCGAATAAATAATTATATTCGCTCTTCTCTGTATTGAGCACTCTTTTAAGAATAGTAATTGTTGGTTATTGGAATTTATTCCGTATACACCAATCCTATACTTGTATATATATATATATATATATATATATATATATATATATATAGTGGACTCTCCCGTCGTATTGAACAATTAGGGTCAAGCAACTCAGTTCCTAGGAACCGACAGCCAGATACCAGTACATATGAATTGATTATAGTAGTGAAGGCTTTGTGCAGAACCAAGTACACTTTTTGAAGAGTTGAATACAGAGACTGGGTGCATCACGTGCGACAAGATCCCCAATTCTGAGTTGTCCTTATCCTAGGACTATTTGCCAAGGTTATTAGCACGTAAGTAAATGTAATGGATTCAACTGGAATCCGAACACGGCTTTCCGATTCCTCAATCTGAGCCACTGTGCTTTACTCCACTATGCGTCTGGGTATATATGTGTGTGTGTACGTACGTATATATCTATGTGCATAAAAATGGTAATTAATCCATAAAACCTAACGTTAAACTATTTTATTCTTCTTCCAGTAAAACATATGCTTGCTCCTGTATTAAGATAAATGATAAATAAAACGAAGTATTTTTAAAAGAACAAAAGACAAACTGACTTTAACATTAAAAGAACGAAACAGAAAAGTTATGCTACGTGGAACTAGAACAATCTGCCCCTGAGCACTAAATAAATGGTTCGGTTCGACATTCCAACGTATATCACATGAAGAAGGACAGACCGTACAATGACTTGATACGAAACATCATGAATATGGCAATAAAGATGAAGTCAACAGCCCGAACAAAGTAAATACTGTAAATCATTTTAACTCTTTGCAGACACCGTGCCTTCTCCACTGGCACACTTTCTAAAGAATTAATGGATTTTATTTTTTAATCCGACATTTTTATTACTTGAAACGTTATTTTTAGTGGAAACCCGTGTTTGAGTAGACGCTCTGTTTATTTTATTCTCGTACTTCTTCCGGCTTTTTGCTTCGCAGTCAACTTTGTTCTTCAAAAATTTAAATGCAATGCCAATGATTATCCTCTGTCTTCTTTATTCTTATCTTTTTTTTTTTGTTCTCTCTCCTTAATAGTGTTTTTTCTTTCTCATAACTCAGTAACCGCCCCCCTTGTGTCTTAGTGGCTTTATTGCCTTGCTTGGGGTGAAGTGATAAAAACAAACAGCATTTTTTTTGTCTACTGACCTGCGTACGCGAGAAAATTTAATAAAGAAAATGTGCCCTCCGTCAGAATTCGAACCTCTGTCCCACTTTGAGTGTTTCCTTCTGCAAAGTGGGTCGCAAGTTCGAGTCCTGCCGGAGGACATTTTTTTTTTTTATTAAGTTGACTCAAGCATGAATATCCGTAGATGAAATAAATGCTGTTTACTCAAATACAGGTATCCACTGACAATAAGGTTTGTACTAGTGCACTTATATTTTTAACCTGTTCAGCCCTGATCACCGCTTTACCGGTGGTAGAGAAAATAACGTAATCCCCAACCACCGGTTGAACAATGATAGTGAAAAATCACTTAATGCTCAGCTACTGGCTGAACGGTGGATAAACACTTGCAACTATTTTTTATATCTAATGTGAAACATTACATACCAATTATTTGCGAATTTTGACTCAGGTGATCAGACAGAAGGGTTCAAATTGTTCAGGATGAAGGGCTAAAAAGGTTAATGTCAACTCTGGTTTTAATTATTTCAGATTTTGCGTAGATATGGGAAATGAGCAAGATGAGAAAAATCAATCAACGATCGAATTTATGAAGTGAATAAGGATTTTTTTTCTGCATTTATTTCTTCATGCTTTCAAACATTGATACGCAGGTTTTCTTTTCCGGAAATCTAAATAATTTTAATTTTTTTTTATTATTGAAGCGTCAAAATGTAACAAGGACCACAACAACACAATGTCAATTGATTTGGCGTGTAATGTGCGATCCAACCGTTACTTTTTGCTTGCTATCTCTGTCAAAATACCTTCAACCGAAAAGACAAAAATGGATGTTAATTAAATTTTAATCTATTTATACTCGGGAGGGATTTTTGTTGTTATTGTTTCTCATTTAATTATATTATTTTTTTTTTCTTCGACATTTCTTTCTTTGCCTTCTGACAATGTTTCTCTGTATTTTTTCTTGCTTTCATTCATTCCATTTTCTTTCTTTTTCCTTCTTTTTTGATATTTCTTCTTTTTTTTTTCTATTCTTCATTATTTCATTCTATGTTTCATCCAATATTCTTTCTTTATGTTCGTTATTCATATCAAACCTTTTTATTTTCCTCTTTCTTTCTTTCCTTCTTATGTTTTCGCTTCCTTCATATTCCACTCTCCTCTTTCTAATAGCAACCTTCACATTCCCCATACATTTTTCTTTCTTCTTCGCTAACTTCATTTCTCCCTCTCCAATTACTTCTTCGCTTCCTTCATATTCCACTCTTGCCTTTCTCCTTCGATCGCTTCATTCCCCCTCTCCACTTTCTTCTTTGCGTACTTCATATTCCACTCTCTCATTTCCTCTTCCTTCACTTCGTGTAGTTCATTTTCCAATCGCCCTTTTCTCCTCCGCTTGATTTATTTCTCATTCTTTAATTTCTCCTTCATGTACTTCATATTCCATTCTCCATTTTCTTCTTCACTTACTTCATTCCCCTTCTCCGTTTTCTTCTTCGCGTACTTATATTTTCCTTCCGCCTCTTCTTTACTTACAATCATTTCCCCTTCTCTGTTTTCTTCGTCGCGTACTTCATATTCGACTCTTCACTTTTCTCTTCACTTACTTTAGTTTCCCTCTTCATCTCTTTCTTCGCGTACTTCATATTCCCCTTTCTTCTCTTTCTTCTTCGATTACTTCATATTACTATCCTTCATTTTTTTCTTTGCTTCCTTTAGATTCCACTTTCTTTTTTTTTTTCCTCTTCGCTTCCTTTCTATTCTCCCTTTTCTTTCTCTTTCCCTTCCATCCTATTCACTTCTCCTATGTCTTCCTCGCCTCCATCCTATTCCCCCCTCTTCATTCTTTTTCACTTCCTTCATTTTCAGCTTTTTTTTTTTTTTGGATTTTTTACTTTGATTTATTTTCTATTTTTCTTTCCAATTTTTTTCATGATATCTTTTTTCCTATTTTTGTTCTTCTTTTGTAAATCTTTATTGTTTTTTTATTCTCTTTCTTTTCTCATTCATTTCTTCTTTACTATACTTTTTCTTCCCTTCTCTTCCATCTATTTTTCTTTTCTATATCACCTCATTTTTTTCTTCCCTCTCTTTATTATGAGTTTATATTATTTTATTTTTTCATCCTTCATGCCTCGTGCTGTTTTCTTTCTTTCTTTCTTTCTTCCTTCCTTTCTTATCCTTTACCTAAAACTCTTCGCTTTTATCTTTGTTCATAGATATTTTACTTACTTCTTTCATTTCTTAACTATTGTCATTTTTCATTTCTAACTCCGACATTTTCTTTCTTCTTTTCTCTCCTTTTCCTCTGGGGTACTTTGGTTATCATTTCTTTAGCAACTTTTCACTCACCCTCTTTTCACTTTTGCTCTCCTGTTTTCTCACTTTCCTTCCCCTAAATGCAATCCTTTTTTTCTTTATTCCTTGTTATCGTTACTAGCAACGGACTATGGTTTGGTCATACTTAGAGGAAAAGGTGAGAGTAGACGATAGCATGGTGGTAGTGGGGTGTGTTGATTGGTTGTTTGCTTGACTTGAAGGCTGGAAAAGACTTCAAGGACCATAACAGAAGCTTGCATGTGGCCGAGTATCTCGATTTACTGCTTGACTTAATGATCATTTAAATAATAGAGGAAAACAATTCTTTAAAAAATTCTCAAAAGATTTAAATAAAATAAAAGGTAGAAAATTGAAGAGAATGTTGGGAGAAATAAAATCACAAATTGAACAAAAGTTTAAAAGAAAAAACAAGACAATTGACTAAAATGAAAAAAAAAATATCTTGTCGGTTTTTCGATGTAAATAGCAAACAAAATTCGAGGGTATTGACATGTTAAAAAAATACAACTTTTGGGACAGACATTCGATTTTGCTTTTAATCTTGTTTCCTCTCACTCAGAATATTTGCTTTCCTTCTCTTTATTATTTGTCTCGTATATTTATTTGTTTCTCTCTCTTTCTTTCGCTCTCTTTTTTCTTGTCTCTTTCTTTCTTTCTTTTTCTTGATCTCTCTCTCATTCCCTTTTTCTTTTAATTTATCTCTGTATATATCACTTTTTCTTCACTTGTCCCTCTTAACGTTATACTTTTAGTTTTCTCCATTTAACTATTTCGTTTTTTCTTTATCGCTCACATATTCTTTCTTTTAGTTAATTTATTTCTGTATGTTATTTTATTTTTCTCTTTTCTCTCTCTCTCTCTCTCTCTCTCTCTCTCTCTCTCTCTCATTATAGTTCTTCTCTCTTTCTTTCTCACCGTATCTCCCTTACTTTCATTCTTTATTCTTCCTTTCTTTGCACCCGTTTTTCTTTTCTTTTTCAGCCTCTTTATGTCTCTCTCTCCTTCTTTCTTATAGTAATATCATCTCTTCTCATTATCATTCTCTCTCTCTCTCTCTCTCTCTCTCTCTCTCTCTTTGGCAATTGTGATTCTACAGAAAGACGCAAATGATACCATGGATCAAACATGTGAGCAATGACGAAGTTTTATAGAAAAAGCAAACAATAAGGAAACTTATACTTAACATCAGGAAATTTCTATGGCGCATGAGAAAAGAGTGCTTGGAAAATCTGATACTCACAGGACAGATTGAATGCAAGATGGACAAAAGGAAAACCAAGTATAACATAATTAGTGAGCTTCAGTAAATGGACGTTGGAACAGGATTTAGGAAAATAGCAAAAGGACAAAATTTGTTAAGAGTTACAAAAGACAGGAAATTGTGGAGAGCCACTATCGTCAACGTCCTAAAAAAACACGATATATAACAATTTCCGCATTTTGTTTCTTCAATTTCTTACTCCGTCTGCCACGTTAAATCATTTCTTCCCCTTAATACCTTCCAGAATTTTTCTCCAGTTGGTTAAACAACTTACTTCAGCAAACATCCAACCTCGAATATATATATATATATATATATATATATATATATATATATATATATATATATATATGCAGATATGTATAAAAAATAGGAAAGAACACGTTAGGTAAATAATCCGGAGTTCTTAATATTTTTGTTTTTTATTTTAAAAAAAACAGTGTTCCATACAGAAGTAGAGCTTAAATTATAATTATTTTTCAAAAATATGATTCCTTCGCTACATAAGAGTTCTCATGCTTCAAAAAACAAGAGCCAAAAACCTCAAATTATATTGAGGTTTTTGGCTCTTATGTAGCGAAGGAAACATATTTTTTAAAAGATAATTATATATATATATATATATATATATATATATATATATATATATATATATGCATGTCTGATTAAATAAATTACAAACATTATGTCTGCTTACTTTTAGCATAATCCGTTCATATCCACGGATATTTTTCCGTGTATTACCGTCAAATGATGCAAGAAATACACTGTAACAACGAAATTCATTTTCATTTCACAAGTACTTTCCATCACTTTCTGAAACTTAGGAAATAAAAGTGATCTCATAATTTATAATATTTTACTGCATATTGATATATCTCTTTATTGATATTGTTTCCAACAAAATGTACGTATTTATTCAACACAGTATAAAGAAGTAAATTATTAAAGACTTTTGCCTTTATTTATTTTTTAAAATGATATTCACACTTTGCAAAGCCTAAGAGCCACTTGTCGTAGAGCGTAACAGAGCCACAGTTTATAGGAATATGTGTGGAAGATAACGGCTAACTCTAGATTTCATCAGGTTAAGATTAAAAGGATCGGGTAAAACATCCATTTGGGGTTCTGTCCCACAAAGCAGTTGTCCGTTTGAGAAAGCTAATCGAGTGGAACTTACATCTTATCAAAGGAATACGAAAAGAAAGCGGGTGGCTCGCTACATTGAGCGTGGCATGATGAGTTCGCTGCAATGTGCGTGGCATAGCGTGTCTTAGATATGAATGTTAGAACTGATGGAACCGCGGAATATATTTTGTTTGAACACTTTCCGTGGAGATAACGTTAGAGTAGCGAGAGGCTTATAACATTTGTCCTATGTGAAAGGATCGTAGTTGGAAAATACTTCGTCCCCTACACGGACGTCTAGACGCTTTTGGACTCTTTCGACACTGGAAAGCGGAGACTGAGTATATGCCAACAGCACTAATCATCGCTTTTTGTAACAATATGCAATAAACTTTGAATGTAGTTAAATTAATAGCGGTGTCAAGGAAAAACGTTTCCTTTTGATACTCCCTGTTTTTTGCGGGTTCGAAGGTCCACGTTTGAATGTCCAACTGCAGGATATCTACCAACTGCCCAATTATATACCGATATAGCCTCGTCTGGGGATCCTTTCTGCACGGAGCCAGAGAGTTTGAACAACACAGCTGGAGACGAATCTCCGACTGCAGGATATGTACCAACCGCCCCACGCTGTCAGATGTGGCAGAAGGCTAAATTTAATGTAGGGTATCCGAGGCCGTAGTCTCGGCCAAAAATTCCCCATAGACCCCGTATAAAACGAGATTGAGTAGCCGTTTCCTGAGACGAGACCCCGCCCTTCGATATAGCCTCGTCTGGGGATCCTCTCTGCCCGGAGGCAGAGAGTTTGAACAGCACAACTGGAGACGAATCTCCGAGGGCAGGATATCAAACAACCGCCCCATGTGGTCAGATGTGGCACAAAGCCGAATTTAATGTGGAGTATCCGAGCCATAGGCATGGCCAAAAATTCTCTGTAGACCCTGTAAAACGGGATCGGGTATCTGTTTCCCGAGACGAGATACTGCCTTCGACATAGCCTCGTCTGGGGATCATCTCTGCCCGGAGACAGAGAGTTTGAACATCAAAGCTGGAGACGAATCTCCGAGGGCAGGGTCAGATGTGGCACAAAGCCGAATTTAATGTAGGGTATCCGAGTATAAAACGGGGACGAGTAACTCTTTCCCGGGACGAGATACTGCCCTTCGACATAGCCTCCTCTGGGGATCCTTTCTGCCAGAAAGTTTGACCAGCACAACGGGAGATGAATATCCAACTGCAGACCAACATACAGTATTTACTACTGTATTTATGCCAATGTGGACATACGATTTATAGTCCGTCGGTATGCTACAACAGTAAGTTAATGTAATTTAATTTAATATATATATATATATATCTTGCTAACTGAACGCTCCTCCGGTTAAGGCACGTCAGGCTATATGACGCTTCCGTATAGGATACAGGTTCGATTCCTGTCGGAGGACGCATATTTACTATGATAATTTCTCGGACATTCAGGCCGGTAAATGTTATTAATACTGTTCATTATGAACAGAGCATTTACTTAAATATGTGTATCTATAAAAAGAACGTTCATACGTTCTTTTTATAGATACATAAAAAAATGTCTTAAATATCTCTATATATAACTACTTAAAAATTTCCGTTTTCTTTTATCAACTTTATTCGTATAATGTCAAATAAAATTACATTTTATTCAATTCTATAGTCACTATTATCTCTAATGACTATTTGTCACTTAACAGGCAGTTCTTTGATAAGCTACAAATAACATTTCGCAGATTTTGATGCAATAAAAGTTTTCGACGAATGAGAAACTTAAAACGTCTTGCAGGGATCGAAAAAAACTAACGACCGCGGTTCGTACAAGGTCAGGTAAATATGGCGGATGGGATTAGAGTCAACCAACAAAGATCAGAATTGTTTCTTGTGTTACTTTTGTTGTATACTGATACATGTCCTAGTATGTATCAATATTTGTAGGCTCTGTCAGGAATAGAAGCTGGCCATTGTCACGTACCCAGACAAGAGCAACCTGTTAAACCAATGCTTTAAGGTAAGGTAGACATACCAATAAATATAGTCTGAGTTAGTACGAGCCCGGATGAACAATTTTTGTTTGGTTTCCTGTTCCTCTAACTCCTTCCTTATCCCACTCTCCTTCTGAGATATCTGAATTTTGGCGCTTTTTTAATACATTTAAGCGGGCATAAATAGTGTTACAGATTAAACATCCACAAGTAACTGCTCTAACGAGACGGTAAGATCGAAACTTGGCTAGTGCGTTGCACGTGGAGTTCTTTTAAGCTTAAATTTTATATATTTACTGAACTCTCCCGTCGCTTTAGAAGAGGATTCATACCTTTCCCAACGGTATTAGGACATAAGTGAATGTAATGGATTCAGCGACGTATGAGGGTCAAGCAGTTCAGTTCATAGGAACATAGGATTTGATTATAGTGTTGAAGGCTTCGTGCAGAACCAACCACACATTTTGAAGAGCCGAATGCAGAGGTCTGGTGCACAACGTGCCACAAGTTCTCCGCCGCAGGTTTTGAATTCAGAGTTGTCCTTCTCCTAGACCAGTTGCCATCCAACACTATAGAACCGAGTCTGTCCTGCTATTTACCCATAGCTGGAGGGAGAAGAAGATTATTCATACATTTCTCAAGGCTATTAGCACGTGAGTGAATGTAATGGACCCGACTGGAATTCAGACTCGGCTCTCCGATTCCTCAATCCGAGCCGTTATCCTATATATATATATATATATATATATATATATATATATATATATATATATATATATATATATATATATATGTGTGTGTGTGTGTGTGTGTGTGTGTGTGTGTGTGTGTGTGTGTGTGTATGTATATATTAGCATATTAGTCTGGATAATCAATTTGTCTATAGAATCGATTTGGCGATAAATCTCAGTCTATCATATCAATTTGAAATCCAGCTGTCGATATATATATATATATATATATATATATATATATATATATATATATATATATATATATATGTAGTTAGTTTCTTTCTCGTATTCTCCATCTATTTCTCAAATATTTATTTATCTATTTGTAAATCCGTCCATTGATTAATCCTCCTTACTCCTTCCAAATCTGTCTGTCTATCTAATTAGCTTTCAAAATCACTTTACTTATAAAGTAGAACAAAATCACCTGACATTGTTACTTTTAACAAAAGCTACCTAATGGTGGGGTCGGACTGAATTTCCTGTTTTTAAATGCCCCTCACCCCCGCCCCCTTCTGCTTCCTCTTTCATGTCTGCAATTCATCTTTGGGTTTTGCCAGTTTCGTATCATTCCTCAGATTACGAATCATATATCAGGAAATAAGTTCCATAATTACCTACCGAGTAAAACCGAAGAACTAAGAGACACTCACTAACAAAGGCATACTTATACACAGACACACACGCATATATATATATATATGTATGTATGTGTGCGTGTGTGTGCGTGTGTGTTCTTGAAATTGAAAAGAGGTTGTAGACGGTTACAAAATGACGTAGTTGCCCTGGAGTCGTTGACTGAGACTTATTGTAAATTGCATTCTCACTTGAATCTGATGTTCAGTATAATTCGGTAAGATGTCACCAAACGCTGACAGTTGTCTTTGATTTTTTTTCTCACTTCCCTTGAGCGTGATCTGTGGTCATGTTTGCGAAATCAGTATCACAATGCTTGCGGTTCAAAATCTCGTATCGGTTAACCCACCTCCAACAAAAAAAAATATAACGCAAGAAAAATTAAACCCCGGTTGTTAAGCAAACTTGAGCCGAGATGAATGACCGCTTGGAAATACAAGATGCTGTCAGCTTGGATGTGCAGATGGTGTGATGGATAACGGTTCAGAATTGGAAAATGTAGAGAGCCGCAAATATCTGGTAGCGTTATTATTCCACCTCTTCTCCCACCAGCTATGGGTTAATTAGTAGAACTTGTATCAGTAAATCATTATTATCTACAAAAAACAATTCTTACAAACTAAAACTATTTTTAGCATTAAATAATCTACTTAAATCGTAAAGACAAATCAATCAAATATGAACACAAAAGAGAAGATTTAATCTATCCGAATTCTTAGATAAATGAGCAACTCTGTTAAACCGTTTTCTATGTGTAGTGCTCATTTTGGATTGTTTTTTTAATGTAATATTCCTTCACGATGGAGGATATCTCGACTCTTCGCAAAATAATTTTCTTTTTCATCTGGTAACTGCTATGACGTCTTCGGAAATTTTTATCTTTCCGTTGCCTAATTCACAGACTTCTGAGTTCAGAGCAATTCTTCATCGAGCCTGGCAGCCATTCAAGACTAAGGTGTCCTGTCTCAACGGTTATACCAACTTTTAGAATAGAAAATTTTAGCCAATTTCTATGTCGTGACAGACACATTAATTTTGAAATTCTTGCAAAAATCAAATAATTGTTGGATTTTAGTGATATTTTCACCACTTATTCACAAACGAATGAAATTGTTTTGGGATTTTTTATTAGAAAATCTTGGTAAAAGTATTTCTTTTACGTGTGTTTCACACTCTTACTTAATTTTATGAAAACTTCAACGTGATAATTTTTAGAGACTATATTAGTTAAAAGCAGATATTTTTAATATAAATCAGCGAGTTTGTTTGAAAAATGTGACCCCGTCTTACCGAAAATCTGTTCTGAATCCAAAACTAAGACATTATTTAATGAGAGATGATTTCAGTTGTTTTTTATGAATAATATATATTAAGAAAAATATTCTCTGAATAAAAAAATTCGGTGAAAAATGAATTTTTACAAGATTTTTTTTCATTTTTGACAATTTTAAATCGAATGATTTATAAAGATTTTAAATCTTTTAAAATGCAGTTTTAATGTGATAAGTCTTAGGATATATTTTTATTAAGTAAAACTATATTTACTAATCATATATTGTAGAGCTTATTACAATCTGACTACTATTTTTAAAAGAATTTCAATTTGTTTTTGTATGAGTTATATAGGGGCAGAATTTCTAAGTATGGATGTACAAACCTATAAAATTATCATTAAATGGACACGTGTTTTAAGAGTTGTTCCCCAACCTTGTGGGAAAAATTCTCATAAAATTTATCGTCTGCTTTACTATACTTAACTATGAACACGTTCGACAGTCATTCGGCTGTCAATAAATCGATTAGTACCTCAGAAAAAAACAAGAACCCGTGATTAAGAAATTCTTGTATACAACATTTGATGCTATAAATAAGTACTATTTCAATCAGATTAATTTAACTTTAAATTTGCTGATTTTTCTCAAATAACTTTTCAGAAATATATATTTTATTTTTGCAAGATTTTTAAAACCAAGAATTTACTTTTGCTTATAAATGTGTTAAAAATGGCCGATTTTTATCGATTTTACTGAAAAAATTGATTTCTATCAATATAATTTCTGTTTAAAATACACCATTTTCTGTAAATAGTAAATTTTAAATCCTTTAACTTTCAATAAATACTAAATTGGAAGCTTCAATAAAGCTTTTTCATTTAAAAAAAATCCTATTAGAGCTTTCGTATACCGAATTAGAGGAGGTTCCTACTTTTATTTTTATCCAAGTTTGTCAAATTAGTGATCGGAGAACATTCGACCGAAAAAAAGTTCTACACGGATGACGATTTCATTATACTGTCCCTCAACGTCAGTAGCGTATGCTTGGTTGCGTAGGAGGGGTTAAGTCCTTCAGCCAATAATGCACAATTTTTTACCCTGTGACATCAGATGGTCGGCATTTGTTTTTTGTATATTTTTTGCTAATCTTCACCAACTGAAGGCCTAAGATGCACTCAATATAGAGGCTTACTGCGTGAGGTGCGTCATATGAACGTAAGAGAAAAAGTATGAAGATTATGAGGATATGAAAGATAGATAACGATTATCATTAGACTTGATGAGGTTAAGAGTGTAGTTTACTAGGAAGCATCCTCGCGGGAGTCTGTTTCGCAAAGTAATGTTTCTTGGAAGAAACTGTTTGAGTGGAACATATCAAAGTAATGTGGGTGTGAATCTGGCAAAACAGGACGTCATATGAAAATTATTACGAAGGTAAAGAATGTTAGTAAATTCCTTCACGCAGAAAGAAATTCATCGACTTTTGCTGAACGTTTATGGAAACCAAATTGTGAATATGAGAACAGTTAAGCGGTGGGTGATGCATTTCAATAAAAGCGACAGTAAAGCGTGCGTAAAAGTCCCTCTCGTCCGGTGGTGCAGTTTTTTACCAGTGGGAAATGCTGGCTTTTGTTCGTGATAGGAATTGGTGTATAGACAGAATGGAATTATTTTGGAAAAAAATGACATTTTGCAGTTGAAAACTTTCCCTCTCTCCAAAGGTGTTATTTCGCCCACTGCATCTGCTAGAAGGCATTACTTTCGGAGCGTCCCTCGTAATAAGGTCCAACTGCGAAATGGAGAAACCATATAAAACACCAATGAACAATTCAGTGAAATGATAAAAGAAAGAAAGAAAGAAAGAAAGAAAGAAAGAAAGAAAGAAAGAAAGAAAGAAAGAAAGAAATTACCATAAAAAGATGCCCGTTTACAAGAAATGAAGGAGAGGAGCAAAAAGAAGGAAAGAACTGAAAAAGTATAAAATATAAGAATATATTAAATAACGAAATTGAAGGGAATTTTATGAAGGAAGGAAGGAAGAAAAGAAGGAAGGAAAGAAGGAAGAAAGAAGAGATTCATTTTAAAATCTGTAAGAAAGGAAGGAAGGAAGGGAGGGAGGGAGAGAGGAAAAAGAAATTCATTTTAAAATCTGGAAGGAAGGAAGGAAGGAAGGAAGGAAGGAAGGAAGGAAGGAAAGAAGGGAGGGAGGGAGAGAGGAAGGAGAAATTCATTTTAAAATCTGGAAGCAGAAAATTTTCTTGTGTGAATCTAACCTAAATATCGTAAAAATTCACGAAAAAAAGAAAAACAAAAAATAAACGGGAAAAAGAAATGGGGGGGGAACGGGATGACGTAACTAAAAGAAAGTAAAAGACCAACGTATGAAAAAAAGAAGAATAGTAATCGATTAGAAAGAAATAACAAAAGAAAAAAAGTAGGTAAAGTAAGTTATGCGAGTAAACAAATGATCAAAATGAATAAGAAAGAAGGAAATTATCAAAATTAAATAAGAAAGAAAAAAAGAAAGTTAAAAAGGATGAGAAAAAGAAACAATGAAAAATGAATAAGAAACTTACAAAAATGAAAAAGAAAGAAAGAAAGAAAGAAAGAAAGAAAGAAAGAAAGAAAGAAAGAAAGAAAAAAAAGAGCACAGAAAAAAAAACCTAATAGAATCTGGCAGGATTAGAGATTGCCTTGACCTAATCACAATCGTCTATTCGAACCTTTCTAAATTTGATCTTATACATTTATCGCAGGTCAGGACTTGAAGAAGGAAATGACAAAGACGTGAAGGAAATGAGGCTGAGAAAAAAAAAAGAAAGACGATAACGTGCTATTGTTAAAGAGTGAAGTCAAAAGACGCTGGTTGCCTCCTGCTTCTATTCTGAGCCATGTTTGCCTTGCAAATTCAACTACACCCGCTAATCCACCCTGTCCATACACTTTGCACTCCCACAGCAATTCTCGTCCACCACTGTCCTTCCACCTGTTTAGTTCCGCTGGCATTTCAATATTCTCAAATTTAAACAACTAAATAATCGATCATGTTTCTCTTTCGCGTTCACCTGTTCACCAGAAGGCTTGACCTCAAACTTCCTGTGATACAGCCTTATAAAGAAGTTAGGCAAACTGAAAAAAAAAGCGAACAAAAGATTCATTAGATTGCTTTTGGTTTCAGTATCTTCATTTCTCTCCAATACTACAATTTGAACGATGACGAATTTACTAAGAGAATTTCACCCAAGGACAGGATATAAGTGACGTCACACAGTCGAGGCTCGGTATTCAAATTTCGTTATTATCATCATCATCATCATCATCATTGCCAGTCCCATAACCGAATGTTTTTCTATGGTTGCTGAACACATGACCAGTTCCCGCCACATATCTACGTAGTGTGTCTTGGGCAAGTATGCTTGGAGCAACCCATCCTTCTCCAAGTTGAACTTCAGCCGATATTCTCCAAGTTGAAGGTCCGCTTTGATCACGAACACTTGGCCGTTGATTCGATCGAGGGAATTATTTGCACTGGCTTTTGGTTTTAGTCTACAAAATCATCCGTCTAGCGATACTGTCTCAAAATCAAACTGGCTACATCGATAGCTATGAAGGCCCAATTTAACGCATTGTGCTAGATAGCCGTTGACCCTACAAGAAAGTCCATCTGCTTTTTGACAGGTTTCTTTTTTATCCTGCCGAGTAAATAACCAATTCCTTCACAATAAGAGCCTGACAAGGGAAGCAGGTTAGTCTAATTATATTTTTTGATTCGTCTGAGAAATTCATACTTTTTTCTTTTGTTTTTTAATGAATAATCTTTGTAAAATAAATCAAGAATGGCCTTCGGTTTTTGCTCATAAGAACCTTGTTCATAAAGAATCTACAAAATTAATACGATAAAGAATCACGTAACCCTTTAGGGGCGGGAGATTACCATATATATTTTGGTTTGATTTATTTTGTTTCACGGCATATCAACCTCAATGGTCTATCTAATGCCGAAAATATTTTTAGGATAGGTTCGTATGAATAAAATATGTATTCTTTGTAAGAAATCAGTTTGTAGATCCGGTTTCATTGATGTATTTTGTAAAGAGGGTTTTCTCTCGAGAGTCTAATGTTTTGCTGTTAATTTTTTTTCAGCAATGTATTGACGGTATTTTTTTTTCAATTATGCATTGCTGGTATTTTTTAATGTATTGCTGGCAATTTCTTTTTTCAAAAATGTATTGCTGGTAATTTTTTCAAATATTTATTGCTGTTATTTTTTTTTTCAAAAATGTATAGCTGGTTATATTTTTAATATATTGCTAGTAATTTTTTTAAATATATTACTGGTAATATTTTTTTCAAAAATGTATTGCTAGTATCTACACTATAAAAATCTATTTTTATACTTTCATAGTGTTTTGACTCCAGTTTGGGGATTAACTATTTGCCCATAGCTGGGACCCTAACAGGTGCTACCACAGCGGGTCAGAGTGGACCTGGATCGGCAGCAACTGTGTGGTGGTTCCACGCTCCTCAAAACCTCCTGATCAGAGGCCTTCCTGTCGGATGTACTTTATTGCCATACTCAGGACGCACCATATTAAATAAATTATTATTAAAAGACTTAAGATTATTAAGTTGCGTGACCATTAAATAACGTATAACAATTAAGGGACATAACCATTAAATAAGCTATGATCATTAAAGATTTCTTAAATACATTATAATTATTAAAGGACATAAGAACATTAAATAAATTATGATTATTAAATGACTTAACATCATTAAATAAATTAAGGTTATTAAAGAACCATTATTAAAGACCATTAAATAAATTTTTATTATTAAAAGACTTAAGATCAATAAATAAATTATGATTATTAAAAGACTTAAGACCAGTAAATTACATAACCATCAAATAACGTATTAAGTAACTTATAACCATTAAATAAGCTATGAACATTAAAAAAAAACTTATTAAATAAGTTATAATTATTAAAGGACTTAAGTCCATTTAATAAATTATGATTATTAAAAGATTTAAGACCAGTATATTTCATGAACATCAAATAACGTATAACAATATATATATATATATGACCATTAAATAAGCTATCATCATTAAAAGACTTATTAAATAAATTATGATTATTAAAATACTTAAGACCATTAAGTTACGTGACCATTAAATAACGTATAACAATTAAGTAACTTGACGTATAACAATAAACATATACATATGACCATTAAATAAGCTATGATCATTAAAAGAATTATTAAATAAATTATAATTGTTAAAGGACTTAAGATCATTATGATTACTAAAAGACCATTAAATTACGTGGCCATTAAAAGACATATAACAATTAAGTAACTTATTAAATAAATTATGATTATTGAATGACTTAGGACCATTAAATGACTTATGAAGATTAGCTATTTATACCCATTAGATGTATGACATATTTTTAATCAGTTCATCACAAGCAAGACGATAATACAACTAAGACGCAAGGGGCTACTGTGTGTGAAAGAGAAGACTTTATGAGGAAAATGGAAATTCTGTACTAAATAAGAAACAAGGTATAAATCTCTACTCTTTTTCAAAAGACCTGGGAGGTGTGTGAACCTGACGAGAGACATATGATATGAATGGAAAATATTAATGTCTCATGATAAAAAATCTCCTAATTCCCAACATATCTCTGCTATATCAATTCAATTTCTACATTGTTTTCAATGTTTTGTATTCTTCAATGCCATACAAAGATGGAACGATTGTCACTAAATATCAACCAGGCATGTTTGATATGAATGGAAAAGGAAAAAAGTAGAAAGTGGATATTACGAGGATAAGGAGATAAAAAATGACGGCTGACCCTTGAAGGGACAAAAAGTTGGTGTCGGTTGCACAAAGTGACAGTTCTTAAGGAAAAGGTAACTGCATTGAATTTATTTCTTATATTTGGAGCACGGGGGAAATGAAAGGGATTCGAGCCTGTGGAAGAATTATAGTATGTCCTAACTGTAGTTGTCTGAACTGATGCAACTTAAGAATGGTGATCATCTGAATATTAGCCATGGAAATAGCAATATGATTGCAACATTGCGTCTGTGGAGAAACAGGCTGTAGAAGAGAAATTACGTCACCCTCTACAAGACCGCATAACCGATTTCGAACTCTATAAGGGCTGGAATGTAATGTTTTTAAATAAGCAATAACAGTCAAATGAATTATAAGCTGAAAAATTTAGTTACACGTTTCGTTTTATATTTGAACTTCTTCAGGCAAATAATTGGATTATTAATCGTTTCACCCACCCCCAAGCAAGGCGATAATTCCACTGCAATGCAGGGAGTTACAGGGTGTGAAAGTGAAAGCAAATGAGAAGACTGAGAATGGGGAGGACTGTGGAAAGGACAAAAATGGAACAGAATTTAAGAAGACATAAGTCGGCTGTTGAAGTTGCATTTCAATTTTTGAAGATCATAGTCATCAGGAAAGCAACTAATCGAGAGGGAGTTCCACAGTTGTTAAGTGCGAGAAAAGAAACTGTTCGAGTACAAGCTATCTCTAAAGTCTAGACACGTTGGAAAAATGCATATTTTCAAGAAATTAAATTTTCAACATTTTATTGAATTGAAGTATTAACAAATAACATCGTCAATATAATTTCCATCAATAACTCCACATTTCCTTTAATTTTAGCACATCCACTCTTTGTGCGTTCAGTCAGGTGTGTTGCATCTGTGGTTTTCATTGAGTTCACCTTCTCCTTTAGCATACTCCAGTAAAAGAAGTAATTATCTTCTTCTTTCGACAAAACCATGTTTAATCTGTAGAGGTAAGAAATATTAATAATTAATGAGATTTCCTGTGTCCGGACTTTAGGGATACCTTGGAAAAGTGGCGGCTGCATCTAGCTCGTTCAAGAGTAAAACGTTGAGACCTACTTGCCAAACAAGCAACACGCTTCAATTCATGTACTCTGACACATACATTTACAGAAAACTTCCCCACTGATGAAACGTCACAAGCCCCTCGCTACTCTTCCATGGCAAATAATCTGACGATCCATATCACGTACCCTCGGATAAATCGTTCATATTGCGTTCGTACCCCATTGGTAAGGAGGCAGTTCCATTCGGACAGCCTCTTCCCAGAGAACCTCCACTTTGCGAAACAGGCTCCCGAGAAGATTCTTTCCTGATAATTCCAATCTCTCAAGTCAACCGTTATTTTCCTACATATTCTCATAATCTGCAGTTCGTATTCCCTCTTCTTACGTTCATATAGCAAACTCATTCAAGAATACTCTACTATGAGTGGCTCTTAGGACTTATAAAATAAATCATGTCTTCCATAAGGAATAATATATGAATTGAACTGTCATAGTTATGCTTAAAACTTACAAGATAAAAATCAAATTAATATGAACTGATTCGGCCGGAACACCTAAGCTCAAACTAAATGACCTGATAGACTTTTATTAAAGAAAACGTATTTAGAGGGCAGTATAGCGGTGGTTGTGGGATATCGAATATCTTCCTTCATGTTAAAAATCTGCAATGACACATATATTAATATGAGCCTAAATTAAAATTATACAAAACAGACACTGAAAATATGACTGCAAAAACAACAAAAATAATGTATGTAATTCAAAATGTCTTATGTGCCAAGAAATGTTTTATCGAACAGCCAGGTTAAGCTTTGAAAATATCAGAGGATTTCTTTTTCTGTCTGGGTAATGTAAAAAATCGGTTGTATAAGTTATCATTAATAGAAGCAGATATTCATCGGGGCAGACGACATGCTAAATATCAGAGCTTTACTTTTTCAGTCTGGGTATTGTAAAAAGTCGGTAGTATAAGATATCGTTAATAGAAGCAGATATACATCGGGGCAGACGACATGCTAAATATCAGAGCTTTTCTCTTTCTGTCTGGGTAATGTAAAAAGTCGGTAGTATAAGTTATCATTAATAGAAGCAGATATTCATCGGGGCAGGCGACATGCTAAATGTCAGTTTTCTTTTTCTGTCTGGGTAATGTAAAAATTCTGTTGTATAATTTATCATTAATGGAAGCAGATATTCATCGGGGCCGACGACATGCTAAATATCAGAAGTTCTCTTTTTCTGTCTGGGTAATGTAAAAAGTCGGTTGTATAAGTTATCATTAATGGAAGCACATATTCATCAGGGCAGATGATATGCTAAAAACACACGCTCTCATTATTTGCAGAAATATTATTTCCAAATGTAAGAACGAGAATAGTGAGTAATAATAAATTTACTTAAATTGTAGAAAATATATTTATACTATCTACATTCGGACTCAATATTGTTGTTGTAACACAACGTTTCGGTCATCGTGCTCCGGCCTTCATCAGGTGTATATCGATGTCCTACGGAACAATAGCCTAGTAGATTAAAGCGTTGGTTCGTGAATCTGGTAACATAGAAATTAATTCTATCCCTGGTCTTGGCATTGTGTACAGGAACTCAACGGAGACAGGTGAGCAATAACTGAACAGTACTAAAAAGAACTAGACGAAATATCCCTAGGCATGGACAGCGGAACGAGAAGAGTCTACCCCCGTAGATTAAATAAAGTGTTCAGTTCGGAATTCCCTGTCAGTTACCCAGATCGATATATACCTAATGAAGTTCGGATGGCACAGCGACTAAATAATGATAACTTTTCAGCCCAGAAATTCTAACAGAAATATAGAAAATTTGTTTAAAAATATTCCCAACCATAGTTCTAATCAGTAGTGTAGCTAGGTAGGGGAGGCGGTCCACCTCGGGCGAGACTTTTATGGGCGTGGCATGTTTGGTCTGCTGTATGAGCCTGTATATGCTGTATTGAAAAAGGAGCGTTTTTTAATATCGGGACACTACTCAGTATTGAAGGTATTTTCGATTTCGAGTAACTTGAAGTATGGCATTTTATTTTAGCGATTATTTTCTTGGTGGAACAATAAACATTATGCAGTGATATATTCAGGGCGGTTTTAACATTATAGACAATGTGAAACCTGTGAACGAACCTAAGGAGCATTTTGATGCCGCAGCATCGCTTTGTGTGCGTAAGTGACACATCTTGGCTGTTATGATATAAATTTCAGTTATTTTCTTATATGTCTAAATAATACGCATTCCTGTTATGCATTTGGCTATTCCGGAAATACTTGCATCGATGAAAGGGGGTTACAGGACCTAAAACAGTTTCTTATGATTCATTTTTCTTTAGCCCATATTCGTTATTTTATTCTGTCAGATGAAACATCTATAACCCACCTTGCCATAGGGATAGACGAAAATGCAAGCTATGAATGAGAGGAGTCAGAATCAAGCAATAACACACATTTAACTATCTGAGAAGTGACAGAACCGAAAACGGAAAATGCAACGCTTAAATCCGAAGGAGAATTGGGATAGCGAGAGATGTCTTCTAAAAGCTATACAAAGTATTACGACAAAGGACAATTTCGTTATAAACAAAGAGAGTGCTGAACTGTTATGTAATATTGATCTTACTGTATGGCAATGAATGCTGGACAATCTCCCCATAGATGAAGAAAAAACTTGAGGCAGCAGAAATGTTGTTGTCCAGAAATGCTGTGGAGTAGCTGAACACCCCCACAAGATGGACTGGTCTAAGACTATTTAAACAGCACTCTTCTCTTACTGAGGGGGAGAAATTAACTATTACAGTTAATTTTGCTTATCGATTCTCTGACTCCCGGTGGAAAGGAACCCAGACGAGGCTGGGGAGGTAGACAAACTCGACTCCGTTATTACAAGGACTATGGGGAATTTTTTTCCCGAGCCTACGGGCTTGGATTTGCCCCACATAAAATTCGGCCTTGTGTCACACCCCACGTTGTGGGGAGGTCCCGGATAATTACCGAGCAGTTAAAGATTACAGTTAACTCTGCTTGTTGACCCTCTGTCTCCTGGTGGAGAGGAAGCCAGACGAGGCTATGCCAAAGGGCAGAGTTTCGTCTGGGGAGTTAGACAGCTGCCCGACCCCGTGTATATGAGATCAACGAGAAATTTTTGCCCTCCACGTTAAAACCCGGATTGTGTTATATCCCGCTATGTAGTAAGGTCTCAGGTAAATGCTGAGGAGTTAATGATTAATTGTTTATTGCATTTATGTTCTCAAGCGTGTGTCACATTATATTCCAAAATACTTCCTATATGGGAGTGAACCTTTCATATTTACAACACAAGAAGGATGACGAGAAAAACATGGATTGAACATATGAGTAACGAGAAATTTTTCAAAGAGACTGAAAAGAAAAAGGATACTTATCGAATCAGGCACTGCGGACACATAATGAGGAGAGAGAGAGCTTGGAGAATGTTGACACTCACAAGACTTATTGTGACATAAATGACGTTCAAAATTGACGAAATGCGAAATGAAATCGCGTCAGCAGAAGATAAATATGAGCATAAACATGAAGTCATGAAACAAGGAAAATTAGAGGAATTATTTCAATAAAAACACCTCCTGAACCCATAATGATGTGTATATATGGATTAGACGCTGATGTCGGTGTGAATGGAGGTATTTTTTTTCATTGCTCAAAGAAAGCGATGTCGTATTTTAAAAAGTTAGTTTTAATTTCAATTATCCTCTTATTATTTTACTTTCCTTTGTTTATTATAATTTCATCATATGATATATTTACAAAATTTAAATATTAAAATACATATTTTTTTAAGAAAATTCGATTGATTTTTTTGTTTTCTTAAGTGTTTTAGCAGATTTACTTTATTAAGCTTGTCTATTATCACTAGGAATTATTATATTAGGAACATTTAATGCATTGTATTTGTCAAATTCCATTACACTGGCATGAATAATTTTATATGTATATTGAAGCGTAACATTTCTCTTTTGTTTATGAAAGAGGGCGTAATTTTCGAAAATGCATTTCGACTCGTAATGTTTGTTTTGTTTATCATTGGCTATTGGTTCAGTATCGTCGATTTCTTTCCCTATCTATCATAATTTAAGCATTTTTAACATTTTCCAGTAATTTCATTCTTTTATCCTTTTCTTATTTATTGATTGTAGTAAGGTAACGTTTTTCAAATTTGTAGGATAACGTTATTTTGTTTTCATTTTTTTTATCATTGGTTCGGTACTGAATTTCTTCCTTTATTATTTATCTCTCAAATATTTATTTTAGCAACAACAATAATAAAAAATGTTTTCCTATATTTAATGATAATTTTATACATTTATTCTTTATTATTCATTGCTTCGTTTCTATTTTTATTATTAAAGTAATAAATCAAATTGGTACATTTGATAACGAACTGTTCAATCCGACATCAAGTGTCAAATACATATTGTCGTTTCTTGTCGTGGTAGAGGGCTTGCGTGTCCCAGTGAACCCAATAGCGAAGTCGTCTGGTGTTCCAACACCTGTAGGGTTACCTATGACTGTAAGGTCGAGGAGGAGGGACCAGAGTGAAAGCGAGCAACCCCCGAAGACCCCAACGACAGAATAGGCAAAGATCTACTTGGTCTCAGCGGACAAACCGGCGGAAGAGGGCAACGCCAGTCGGGTTGGCGTAACCAGGGCGGACTTTAACAGACCAAGCATCCGACAGCCCAATGCAACCAGGTTTTGATAGATCTCGTCTGTCTCAATCCCCTTAGAGCTGCGAGGGAGACGCTTCTAGACACGTGTGTGGGCTTTTCCGTCGCGCAGATTTGTCCACTGAAGTCAAATTCACGCGAATGGTCTTTTCAAAGTCTCTTTGATTCACAGTCACCTTCGCCACTGCCACAAGGCATTGGGGGGGTCGGAATAGGGATAGAGAAGAGGACGATCCCGATGCTCGGATGCGGGTGGGAGCCGACGATTATCATGGTTTTCCAGTGCAGTTTAAACTGAAATAAACTGATTTAAGACATTGCTGCTAACCAAGATAAATGTGAATATATGAATGGAGGCAGATCCCAGGAATTTATTCACTAAACAAAGGGAGGAGAGGATTATAATTAATGCCCCAATAAAATCAATTCCATGCAAGATAAACTTGGATATATAGAGATGGGGACATGAATTCCAATGCCGTATCAAATAAACAATGTCCGATTGAATGAATTGCTGCAATGAAATTGCTTCACCCATCGGAAGTCAGGTTGTAGTAGTTACTCCAAAAAGTTTTTCAAGCGAACATAAACCTGGATATATGGAAGCAGATTTGATACCAGTGCTGTATGCCAGGTCAGATGATATGACTTGATTCAATAGAATTGATACAAAGCAATATAATTTTTGATATAAGATTGGAAACAGGAGTTCCAATGTGGTTTGAAAGAGTCAGAAGTAGAATTAGAGAAACTGTTCCAACAAAAGTAAACAATGAACCGATGATGAACATAGATACAAAGACAGAATCATGAGCCCAGTGCTGTATAGATTCATTGGAGTTCGTATTAGAGAAATTACTTCAATGAAATTCATTCAACATAAAGTAAACGCAGATATATTTCTAAAAGAATTGCTTTAACCCAACATAAACCTGAATATTTTGATTGTGTTCTGATTCCAGTGCTGTGTACAACGAACGGGGTTTGTAGGAGAGGAATTGGTTCGATAAAAATTAAATCAACATAAAGTAAAAATGGATATATGGATGACCTTAAGAGGTCCAAAGCAGCATTAAATAAACTAAAGTCTGTTTAAAGGAAACGCTCACCGCCAAATTGATTCAGGCTCTGTCTCTTACTCCGTAAACTTCTGACTCGACGAAACCCTCTGTACTGTGTGAACATCATCGTAATGCTTCTTAGCTTACCAAGCAAAAATTGTCGCAGCTTAAACAGGACGATTTCTGATATCCAAAGAATTCAGCAGATATCACATGTTTGGAATATCATTGCTTGCAGTCATTAAAGAATTCTCTTAATTAAAACGCAAAAAGAAATTTACTTCCATGGAAATCTACAAACGAGAACTAGAGCAATTATATTCTAAGAAACATGAATGCCAATTGGATTAGACTTATTAAATTGCCTGGAAGACGCGGAACAAAATAATATATTAATTAATATGTAAATTAATTTGATGCTGTAAATTGTTCTGAAATTCCTGGGACTGGTACAGGATGAACACCATTATAAAAAAAATTTAAGGATTACGTTTTTGAACAATTTTCTAAGCCAGTTGCCCGTGTTGTATACAATACTGGAATCATAGCTTTAAACATATTATCATTACGATAAAGCTGCCTATGTTCCTGAGATTATCCACTGTGCCATGTGTCCTTGGATAAAGGCGTTGATTAGATCCAGTGACAGGCCGGTTAAGGCAGTGGAGAACTTTCAGACGGAAATTAACAGGAGATAACTGATAACTGACATCCATTAAACATGGCACGTGGAACTAGAACAGTCTACCCCAGTGAGCGAAATAAAGGGTTCAGTTCGATATTCCAACCACCTGAAGAAGGCCGGGGCGTACAACTGCCGAAACGTTGTAACAAATATGGCGACAAAGATGAGGACAATAGTCCGAATAATGTAAATAATGTACGATAAAGCTTATTGAAACCAAGGCAAATATTATATTGATGAGTCCATGTGTTTAAATGTTGTGTGAGTTTTGTGACGCACGGTAGCCGTTAATAATCAACTATAACTTCCATCTTATATATAAAGTACAGTGTATGCGTATTTGTTCGTGTGTATGTCCAAGCAACTTCTCCGCTGCTACTGGTCCGATTTCAAAGACACATAACTCATACAGAATCCCTAGAAAAGTTAGTCACAGGGAACGATTTTCGTTGAGCTCAGTTTCAGGGTTGCCAGATTATGCGAGGTTAAAAATATATATTAATATATTATACCAGCCATTATCGTGGCTTTTATAGTTCAAGTGGAGGAACTGTTATTTTCCCTTTCTATCCAAAATTGCAACTAGCTTAAAATTTTAAGCTAGCTTCTGTGGGAGACTCTTGGTTTTACCATCATGACAATAGCTAGGGATGGGTAGCTGCAATAGGCATCAATAAACTACAGAAGAACTCAAAATTGATTGCTGCATTTAAGTACTGAATTAAAGTTTAAGCTTTAACTTTTAAAAGTTCAATGATAATTCTTCTGCTGCTATTTAATTTCAAGACGATTTGATGTAAGCAAGTCCTTATGTTCCGTACAAATAATTATTTTTATTTCATGGGTGACAGAAGAGTGGACAAATTATAAAATAAAATTAATATAGTGTAAAGACGGGAAAATAGAAATTAGAATTAGTTATACATTCAATATTTTGAAGAGTTAGAGAAACATAATAGCTAATTAAATAAAACCAATATTATGGAATGTATATGAATAAATGCGAAATTGGAGCTCAATTCTCCCACGAAGTTTGAGATTAAAATGCTTCAGCTCTAATTTATTGTAATTTACACACGGTATTTACTATGTCTCCCCGCTGAGACGAGATGTGACATAAAGTCTTTTTTAAGGTGGGGGAGCCGAACGCGAACATCCAGGCAAAGAACAAAAATTGCCCACAGCCCCAGCAACCGTCGGTCGCGCTGGCCTCGGTGCGAGCTCCGATCCCTCTCTCTAGTGCAATGAGAGGGTGCGTCCTCGGGAAGCTGTTCCCCAGGGTTGGGTACCTCTCAGCATAATTTGCATTTACTCAATCCCCCACGATGCCAGGTTGTGACACAAGGTCGGTTTAATGTGGGGAGCCCGAGCGCATACACCCGGGCAAGGAACAAAAATTCGCTGAGCCCACGCAACCATCGGTTCCGCTGGCCTTCTCTCTAGTGCAATGAGAAGGCGTGGCCTTGGGCAGCTGTTCCCTAGGGCCGGCACTTCTCAGTATAATTTTCCTGTTGCGACTCTTGATGAAGTAACCCCTGAGTGTACTCTGTCCAAAGACAGTGACGCAACTAAGAGATGATAAATAATGTGTTAGAAACTACTCGAAAGAGTAATTTAAACACGGTAATTATTCCTTGAGACGAGATATGGCACAAGGTCTTTTTTAAGGCGGGGGCCTGAGCGCGAAAACCCGGACAAAAGACAGACACACAACTGAGAGATGATAAGTAGACGTGAAATAACTCAAAAAGGAGTAATTTACACGGTATTTACTTGACCTCCCCACCGAGTCATGTTGTGACACAAAGTCAGTTTTTAACGTGGGGACCCGAGTGTTTTCACTCGGACCGCTGGTCAAAGCTGGTCATAGCTTTTCCAAGCTGGTCTGAGCTGGTCAGAGCCGATCCAAGCTAGTCGTACCACCAACACAGGAACGGAGCCCTGTGACCGGCACGTATCCGAATGTGTACACCCCTCCAAGGAGGAATTTACGGTGTTCCCCGATCAGAAAGAGATGTGACACAAATTCTTTTTAAAGTGGGAACCCGAGCGCGTACACTCGGGCAAGGGACATAAATTCCTCACAGCCCCCGCAACCGTCAGTTGCGCTGGCCTCGGTGCCAGCACCGATCCTCCCTCTGGTGCAATGGGAGGGCGCGGCCTCTGGCAACTATTCCCAAGGACTGGGCACCTCTTTAGTATAATTTTCTCAGTTGCCCCGCTGTCTTTTGACAGAGAAGCCCATGAGCGCACTCTGTCCAAAGACAGAGACGCAACTGAGAGATAATAAGCCTCCATTACAATCCTGCCAAGGAGGAATTTTCACGCTTAAACCTCAATATCTCTATTATATATTATTTACTTCTAGGCGATATCCCTTTTCAGGTTGAACTATTTTGCATATTGATTTTTAAAAAGTTTTATTTCATTAATTAACTGTTCTTCTGTACTGTCCTTTTATTCGAGGATTTTTTTTGATTTTCATATAAAAAATAGTTCTGTTTATGAATATCGTCTTATATAGTGCAGAAAAGTGTTTGAAATTTGCATTTTACTTGACCCTCAACAAGTTGGCATCTATTTGTAAAACTTTCCTTAACTATAACAAGCCAATTTATGAATGAAATATACATTTAAAATTGTTGTTTTAAAGATTTCAAATAATGAATATATCTTACTTTGCGAAGCGATAGTATTTAATTACAACCGCAAATAAATACTTAACAAGAACAAAAAAGTAATTCAATCAAAGATAATTAACCATTTCAGTGAATACCTTGTTAGTATCTCGGCTCGGTTTAACATCCGGTAAATTCGAAATCAAAACCGCAAATCATCGACGCACAATAATTCACACTAATTCGACTGGATATTTACACTCAATAGTCACACAATAATCACTCCAGTCAGTAACCTGACACCACTATTTATACACCTGGCGGAAAACATATTCATAAGTCCAGAGTGTCACGCTCGAACCTTGGTGCCAGTAACTCATTTTCTTCCTATATGACAGTGAGATAGACGATGGCCTTATTAGAGGAATTGTGCCAATAAAATCAAATCAAACTAGGATATCCTGATGGATATATTCCACTGTCAGAAAGAATGTTAGAATTTCAAGCAACACCAATTGATAAAATTATTTGTTTTGATAAAATGTCGTTCAGACTAAATAAATGGCGAATTACAGAACCTGAGTAATGAAACACTTGACGATAAACCCCCATCTAGCGAAAAGACGGGGGAGTGGAGGCTCTGGGGAGCATGGAACCGCCTCTTGATTGCTGTTGTTCCCAGGAGTGACAGCACCTGTTAGGGTCCCAGCTATGGGTAAATACTGGACTCCTAAACAAAAAAAAAAACACTACGAAAGTATAAAAATGCATTTTCATAGTAAAAATACCAACAATACATTTCTATATTAAGTTACAACGAATATCTATTCGTAGTAAAATTGCCAAATATGTTAAAGCAAAAGGAACGGCAATACGTTTTATATTAAATGACCAACAATATATTTTATCTCTAATTGAAGGCATACAATTGTGTTCAAAATATTTAGATTCCAATATTAAATAACCCATAGAGGTTGATATACAACTAAATAAAACCAATAACCAACCAAACAACGAACCAATCTATTGACATTAACAACAAGAAACTATGAAATTGTAGTAAGTGCGGATTGATTTTTAATACTTTCACTTTGTAGACTGTATTGTGAGAAATAAAACAAATACAGAATATGTCGACAAATAGTTCGATCAAAAGAAATCAGTTCATCATCTTCAATTCTTGTCCTTAATCTTCTTTTAAACGTGTTATCCTTTTGTAAATTGCTTATTTTCTGGGAGAATTCTCTCTATAAACTTTTCTCAAAACACTAATAACGCTATCAGTCTACCATCCAAATCTGACTATAAATTCTGATGTCAGTTCTTGCTTCGTCTTGGCATAATTCATGATGCTCTGAAGAGGGTTATTTTAAAATGGTGTAAACTCCAGTCTTTTAGTTCGAAATACTTCCGCTTCACACAGTTTATAACACATAAGTCTCAAATTATTTTGCTGCTGTTATCAAAAGATTTTAATAGTTTCTTATGCGCCCCGTACTTTGCACCCAGCAACAAAATTAATCCCCAAAACTCAAAATATACCGAGGCCTAAATTATAATCCCACCCGATAGTCAATCATGGGTGAATACTTTTTGCTGAATATGCTTTTTGCTGAATATGCTTTTTGCTGAATATACTTTCTTTTTTTTATCTGAATATACTTTTCACTGAATATACCTTAAACCGAATATACTGTTTTGCTGAATATTCGTTTTGGCGGAATATACTTTTTTGCTGAATATGAATTTTGCTGAATATATGTTCTTGCTAAATGTACTTTCTTTTTTTGCTCAATATATTTTCGCTGAATATACTTTTTGCTTGATATACTTTTTTACTTAATATACTTTCTTTTTTGCTGAATATACACTTTGCTGGATATACATTTTTTGCTAAATATACTTTTTGCTGAATAACGGTCTGCAACCGTTTTCTATATTTTTCAACAAGTTTAAGCCCGTTCGCTGAGGAATCTTATTGGCAAACTTTCAAACTCTTCTAAATTTGATGTTCTTCTGTCATGGACCCCAGTATTCCGTTAATGCAGCTTTGCCATGGGATTTAACTCTCGGCAAATCAATTACATTCAGATTGATCTTCAAGTCATCTTGGAAATCAAAATAATGTCTCAGATCAAATTTTACTGCTAACTGCTTCAGGTTTTCTTTCCAAGCGTACTGAAGTATCCCAACAGTAATATACTCTCACCAAACTATGGGGACGCTGTTGTTTAGGTTATATGGTTTCATCTTTAGGTTATATGGTGTTCTTTAGATTATATGGTTTCCTCTTTAGGTTATATGGTGTTCTTTAGGTTATATGGTTTCCTCTTTAGATTATATGGTTTCCTCTTTAGGTTATATGGTGTTCTTTAGATTATATAGTTTCCTCTTTAGGTTATATGGTGTTCTTTAGATTATAAGATTTCCTTATCCAAACATAGGTAGCATCTCTAATGCCTAATATATCCCAGTCTCATCATATCGGACCAAATAGGATGCTTCCAATATGTGTCATTTTTCTCCAGGTTGTCCTTAATATATTCACTCTGTTTTGAAGGTGACTGTTTTGTAGAAGTGTGTCTTGGTTTCTGACCTCGCTGTCCATTCTTGTACAGGGTTTTGATAACTCTCTTCTATAAGACTTCAATTCCAAACTTGGTTAAGTCAATCACTCGTGTCTGGGGTCTGCCAGACACGAGTGATTGACTTGATTGTTCAAGGATCTTTAAGCACATCTCTCACAAGTTATCTTTCCAGAGCCCTTGAATTACTTTATTACCTACCTCTGTAATTTTGTTCTGTAATGCGTGTGTCTCTTTGAACTTCATTATAATACAATCCCGCTCCGGTCTTGCCACTTGGATTGATTTTGATAATTTTCTATGTCTTTATTCTGGTTTTGCAGTATCAACAAATATTTTGCTCGAGTCAAAATTAATTTCTTTTGTCTTTAACAAGATGTTTCCACAAATGACAGCTCAAACCCATACTTGTTACTATACCGTGCGTATAATGGAAGAGAGTAAACTCCATTTTATAAGCTTACATTATTAATAAAGCATGTCGATATACAAGAGCAGTTTGTGCAATGACTCAACAAAAAGGTCAGTTCATAGGTTTAGAAAAATTAATAAGTTAAAGCATATCATTACAAAACCGTACTTTGTGCATTGAACATGCCGTTCTTTACTTAAGGCCAACTCATTGTGCAACTCACTCACCGAACAGGAAGCGTCTAATACGGACTTAGTAAAGAAAAAATATTTTAAAAAATAGCTTTTCGATCAAAATTAATTATGCTCTTAATCTACAGCAGCAAAATACTGAATATCAAAACTGAAACTAAAAATCGTTCCTCCCAGTGGAATGGCGAATTTTCAGATAGGTCTCCTGTTCTGGGCGTGAGTTTCAATATGACTTGGACTTAAGTAAAGAACGCCATAACAATGGCTAGACAAAAGGAAAAGAAAAGCTAATATTATTGATCCTGGAAGTTTTTGCTTTGTTTGAAATGATTCAATTATTGTGGGTAAAATAAATAAAAAAACAAATTTACTCTTTCTAAAGAATGACTAATATGTTTATTAGCACTCTTTAACAGTAAGACAAAATTTGATTGACGAGGAAGTTATAAAAACAGGAACAATAAGGAAATGGCCGCTATCAATTATTAAGTGATGTCTGAATCTTCACCGTTAATGAGGAAAGAAGGCCTAAAGAAAATAACACTCACAGGATACACTGAAGGCAAGAGAAGCAAAGAGAGCGTTATACACAAGTTTGTGTGAATGAATGGGTGAACAGGGATAAAGAAGTTTGGTAAATCAAGTAAAGTTACTCGTTGCACCAAAAGACAGGAATTTGAGGAGAGCCAATATATCCTACGTGCTGAAAGGACATGACAGACAGAAACGTAATAATAAGTAGCAGGAATAGTTGCATTGTTGTCTTTGTTGGTGTAGTAATAACAAAAAATAAGAGGGGAAGTTTTTTTTCGAGGCAAACACAAACACGGGGAGAGAATAGGAAATAAAGAAAAACTTAATAGTAACCTTGGTATTCAAAAGGATTTAAACAAAAAAGATAAAAACAAATCTAATCGTAACGATAATAACTAAAAAAAAAAATGAAAAGTTTTGGGTTTTTTTTTTCTTTTAAAGAAAATGGAATGAAATGCTGAACGGCATGTGTCTGGGATGCCAAGCAAGCAAGTAAGATATAATTATAATCAATGCAGCCGCAGTTAAAGTGAAGAAAAAAAAAGTTGACGTTTATTTCGTGTGGCACGTCATTGGCGGACAGAGGTTGGAATTGTGACGTCAGCTAAGATGGCTTCCGGCAGAGACGAAATGGAAGACTGACTGCTTGAATGCAGATCTTTATCTCAAGGAAAGATGTGTGCAAAAATACCAATAAGATTTTGCTTGTGTGTATCTACCTAAATATATACGTTCTGAAAATGTGGCTATAAATCCGTTTTAGTCCACTTTTTGTTGTTGTTCTGGTTGTTGTTCTGGTTGTTGTTGTTCTTGTTGTTAAGAACGTATGACGATAGGCAGATATGTAAAAATGTATTAAGACTGGGCGATATCTCCAGAACGCATACTCAATAATGAATTCACAGTCTCCTCTTTGCGAAGGGTTGGGTTGGTTGATTTTCATGTCAGTTCTTGTTGGGTTATTTAATGTCGAAATCAGTTTTCTATTATTATTATTATTATTATCATCATCATAATATTATTTCTTTTGATTTCTGTTGTAGTCACATTTCCTTCTGGGTCCCAACCAGAGACCTAAAGTAAGAAATGGCTTCATGAAATTTTCCACTGATCATTTTAAAAAAAAAAAAATCAACACCCCTAAAATCGCACACATTTTACATAGATAAAGCTCATCATAATGTGTGAGCTGTAGTTGGGAATACAATATTTTCTGTTTCTTTAAGTCATAAACGACCAGGAATCGCTTCAATGAGTCAATCGGAACAGTTTTTCAATCAATCCGAGAGCTCCGACTACAACTGGAATTACTGATGCCCTCATGTATCCACTTCAAGATCCTTGCATTTTCATAGTTTCTCGAAGATCTTCAAAGATACATTACAGTCAATAGGAACTGCCATGTAAATAAGGAAAACATTCTGTTCTTGTGGCCTTTGATCACGATGTCTGGGCGATTGTTCTGTTTGTGTGTATTGTAAAGTCTCATAAAAATGCTACAGTAACTATTTCTGACCTATAAAGCCAGAGATATATATTCAGGTATAAATGCTACAATAACTAAGAAGTTCGACACAATTTCATTTTTTCTTTTATTTCTTGTAAACAGGTACTATCAGGGATCTTGTTACTGTTCGGGTTTCCATTTTTCATACCCAGGGCGCCAATTACTATATTATTATAACGGTAGTTTTGAGGCGTCATATTTTTTCAACTGCAATGATCTAATTACTTGATGGATTATGTATACTATTTACATTATTCGGACTATTATCCTCATCTTTGTTGCTATGTTTATCACAACGTTTCAGCCTTCTTCAGGTGGCTGGAATGTCGAACTGAACCCTTTATTTCGCTCACTGTTCTAGTTCCACGTGCCATGTATAATGGATGTCAGTTATCTCCTGTTAATTTTCCTCTGCTAGTTCTCCACTGCCTTAACCGGGTATTGAACTCAAATCTTGGGTCCTGTCACTGGATCTAACTAACGCCTTTATCCACAGTGCCATGTGTCCTTGAGAACATATGTCTATGAATTTCTGGATATTATTGACCTAATATCTTCAGCAAACATTTTTTTTACCAGTGCTCACATTGCAAATTTTGCTGTTATCGGTTTTCTCTGGCACTCCTTATTACTGGTTCTCATATTGTATTCATTTCTATGCTTGGTCGGCTCAGGAGATATTTTTGGCCTATCATATGTGCTGATTCCTTAAATTTACGAATTTCCCAGTGATGTTCTCTGTCTGTGATCTCAACTTGATTTCACAGAGGGCGGTTATCTCCCTTTTCTCTCCATATGTGGCCTGCCACGCCACACTTCGGAGATATCTCTCCCGAGTAAGATCCTCCATGGAGGGGAACATGACTAAAGACTGTGTGTACTCTATCCCGTGCAGATGTGGAAAGAAATATAAAGGGGAGACGGGCCACCCCCTTAAGGTAAGGCTTCAAGAACACCAGAAAAATAGGAAGTGGAAAAATCAGTCATGGCTGACCACACATGGAGATCAGACAAACAGGGAACTATCATCAACAATCACTCAGCTTCTACCTGCTACGTAAGCCCAATCAATAATTCTTAATTTGGTGATGCTATGATCTTACACTCTGTATGAGAATCTGCAGGGTTAACATGTAGTAATAATATTAATTTGGAGAAGGTTATATACTAATTTGATCATCTATATGTCGAATAGTTTGTCTGACGATTGCAAACGGTGTGAAACCCAGGGTCACAAACTCGCATCAACGCAACTATATATATGTATATATATATATAATTTTTGCGATCTTAAATATTGATAGATACATTTAAGGCTGTGCAAATTTTCACTTGTATGGTGCCCTATGCTTAACTTCACTATATTTCATCAAAGGCAAATACAAACGCATTTTTACCATGATCTTGATAACAGTCAGAAGTATTTTCTAGAGAGTTATATCACAAACTGTTGGAAAATAGTTGCATCCATTTGATCAAGACATGCGTTCATTTTGCGAAAGTTTAACAAATAAATATTGTTGGAACAAAATTTACTACCATTTATTAAGCAAATTTCAAAGACAAAATTTCGATAGTTGTAAACAGATTTATGCAACTGCATATACGCCATCTTGTTCGGCTACCTTTCGCCATCTTTGAGGCATCTTTTTAATTTCATTCTTCTAGAACTTGGCATCTTCCTGGAGGATGAATTGGTCTAAGTGTTCTTTACAGGCTTCCGGAAAATTGGTGTCTTTCCCAATAAGAGAATTTTGTAGAAACCGTAGTAATCCAAGTGGAATAGGTTAGGTAAATAAAGTTTGTTGAGTAGGACATCATGAGCTAAGCTCTGTCAATTTGTGCCAGATGTGGAAAAAGATGTTAGATCTGGTGTTAGAAGACGACACGCTTCAGATTGGTCAACTTCGGACGATTTTCACCGATTGCTACAATTCTTTTGTATTTTTTCTACTACTATATGCCGTCTCCCTTCAGAACGTGAGTTACCATGGCTCTCCACAATTTCCTTTCCTTTCTACCTCTTAGTAAGATTTGTCGTTTTGTTATTCCTCCCAATCCCTGTTCTGCAACCCTTTATACAAGCTTCTTATTCGTTACTTCCCTCTGGACATCTTACTTTCCATGTGTCTTACGCGTTGCAGATTCTCCAAGCCTACTTTCCTCATTATGCACCCTAGAAATTTCAACTGTTTCCTTCTGATTTAAAGGGTTTTTTTTTAATACAAGTGTTCATTTTTTCCATTTTACTTTCTTTTTTTTTCTTTTTTTTGATTTGTTGATTTTTTACGGATTATCAACCTTTTACAGGTTATTTTAAAGTCAGAAAATATTTTGATGTATGAGATTTTTTTGTTGATAATAATACTTTACTGATACCAGTCTTACTATTTAACCATATAACAGGGGGATGTGGATTCATGCCTTTCCTATTTGCGCGTAAGTGAATATCAAGCGCCCTACTGCAACTGGAACTCTGCTTTCCGATTTCGAATTGCGAGCAGTCATCCAAGCTTACAACAACTGGTATTCCCAAATGGTCACCCATCTAGATACTGACCAGACTCCACGTTACTTAACATCGGTGATCGATCGATCGAGAAGCCGATTTTCTTTAAAACTTCTTCGTTACTGACATATTCAATACATAGTTTTCTGGGCATCCTTCTATAGAACCATATTTGTATTGCCCCAAGTCTCTTCTTCCTCTGTGAGAAGATTATCCGACAGTCACTGCCATACAGGAGGACCGATATTACATAATAGTTCAGAACTCTTGTAATCGGTCTAAGAATACTAACCTTACTTCAACGTCTAATTTTGCGGAAGAAGTTTATAATAGACAATGCCTTTTCAATCCCAGCAGTATCATCTTATTTGTATGCAAACCAGCTTTTCGTTTCCCACAGGGCCTTCTTTTGCTTCACATTGTTGTAAGCAATTCATTTTTCATTGCCTGTGATGATTCCTTTTTAGAGAACCGCGGATTATTTTTTTCTGTTAAACTGTTAGGCACACATACAACACAATTCACGAATTTTAAAATGCCTTACAACAATCATATAAGAAATTGAGAAAAACACTGCAATGTCTTCTCTCGTATTACCCAGATTATATAAAACAGCGTTTTAATTTGGTCAGCACCATCGTCTTCAGGCCTGCCGAAACGTTCTCAGTCTTTCAGATCAAAAGTTCCACTTCGGAATCTAGCGAAACCGTTACGATTATTATTTTCATCTAAAGCACCCTCCTCGTAAATCGCACACAGTTTTTTTACTGTTTGTAGAGTGTTTGTTTTTTTGTTTTTTTTTTTCCTGAAATAAAAGAACAATAAATAAGGAAATTTCCACCATTTCACTTTTAACGTAAAATATTTAAAATTCATAATCCACATACGAATCATATAGAAATATGGGTTGAAATGTCGCCTTTCAATATACGTATATATATCATAAATATACTTACCTGGCTTATATCAGAGGGTATATCCCAGACGAGGCTCTGCCGAAGGGCAGAGTCTCATCTCGGGAAACTGACTCCGTTTTTACGTGGTCTATAGGGAATTTTTGCCCGAGCCTACGGGCTCGGATACTCCACTTTAACCTCGGCCTTGTGCCACATCTTGCTGCGTGGGCCAGCGGGTAAATAATTATATATCATAAATTTCAGCCATAGGTAGATTGTGACGTCATACCCAGTAAGTCTAGCCTAGAAATCAATAACATATGGTTGCCATTAATAAAGAAAAATATAATAATGTCGGCAGCAGTAAGAAAAGTGAAACAGCGACGGAAGTTTAAGACTCAAAATTCTATGTTTAGAATTGCTTAGTGGATAGTCTAGAGCATTAAAGGGTTAAATAATTTAGTGGCATAGTACAGGGAGTTCAACCCCCTGGGCCGAATAGTATGGAATCAAACCCAGTGGAGACAACGAGGAAATAAGTGAAAGTTTGGGCTAAAAGACAAACAAAAAATGCAAGAGGAAATACCACTATACGCATAGACATGAACAGACGAGCGAAAGCAATTTATTCCCTATTGAATTACTTATCTCAATAGATGTAGATAGCTTCCCCTGTAGTAACAACAAAAAAAAGATGAGGGTTATCATCGCAATATAAATAAATGAATTAATCATCCTTCTGTGCTGAAACCTTGGGTAAAGGTTATCAGTGCCTAAAGCGGACTCGGCCAGCCTTAATTCACAACCAGTCTGAAGTTGGATGGGCTCCGTCAGGCGATCTTGCCTTAGACACAGTCAGGTCCACCTCAGAGGCAGTTTATAGGGTACCCCTACCTACCCTAATGATTTAAAGAACCTATGATGGTAATGTTGGAAATTACCATAGTTTATCCTCTGAACAGATTCAGATAGGTGTTAGCATAATTTTGAATTTACTATATGAATGAACTCGTTTGCCAAATGAGTTTGCACACGGTTACTCTAGGGTTGGCGATCTAATTTTGTATGTATATATGTATGTATGTATGTGAGAAAATACCCAATATTTGCAGAAAATGATCTGTATATCAAACCGATTCCGTGTGTGACTGTTAGTGGCGTGCGTGCATGTTCTCGCGAGTGACAGTGCACAGCGATGTCTAGAAGGGAGGAGTGTGCGCCGCCCGTGATGTGAAAGAGGGCAACCGTGGCGCGAGAACACGCCACGTCACGGTTGACGGCTTAATAACCAGGTGTTGTCAGGGGCGGGTAAAACGTCCTGCCTGCACGAAGATTTGTGCAGGCGGATAGACGATAATGAAATTAAAGGCGGTTAGCTGGTTAGGGTAGGAATGGTTAAGGCAGAGGCGGAGGTTGCAAAGTGTGTCTGCTTTCATCAAATCGACTCAGTCATTTTTGTGAAGAGCGTAAAAGAAAAAAAGAAACGAAAAAAAAAATGGAAAAAGAATGACTTGGCTAGACGAAGCGTTTTTCGAGTTCCGCTGTAGATGGCGGTGTGTGAGCTGCTGAGAATAATGGCGGCGATATAGGAGGTCTGGTTACTACGTGAAAAGTATGGGTGCTAAGGGAGATAACTTTGTTTTGAAAAATATTTTTTTTACGCACTCTTAAAGTGAATTCTCTCTAGTTTTCTAGAGTCTACTTTTTTTTGCCAAAAGTAAACACATTCTTTTGTTTAGCGTTTTTTTATTATGATTTTATTTTTTATCTTGATACTTTTTTAAATAAAACACTGTGTTTAGCTGATTGTTTTACTGAGGTTCTGTAAATGTTTATAAGGTTGAAGACAGCATTCTCTTTCTCTGTTCACATCTATTTCCCTCTTTTTCTCTTTCATTCTCTCTTTCTTTCTATCTCTCGCTATTATCTTTCTTTCTAAGTTACATAACACACGCCCATACACACACACTTTCTCTTTCTTTCCCTCTGATCTTTCATTCCCTTTCCCCATAACGCGCTCTTTCAATCTATCTACATTCTTCTTTCTACCATTTTCTCTCTGATTCTCGATCATAAAGCACTTTCATGGGCTCTCTCTTTCTTTTCTCTCCTCCCCCCCTCTCTCTCTCCTCATCGTTCTCTCACTCTCTGAAGTAATCATATGCACATCTCTCACAAATTAGCACACATACACGTCCTTATTTTAGCTATACCTGTGTCATTTTAAACTATCATGAACTCCCTCACTAACCGACATTAACATGTATTCGTTCCCTTTTTGAAACATAAGCACGAAATATGTTTCGCTTTTATATTCTATCCTTTTCTCTTTGCCAAAAAAAAAAATATCTTTTTTCAAAACACATACCAACATACGCGCACATCTTTTTGCTATAGACTAACTTATGATACAAACTCTCTTTCTAGCTAAAATATTCTCTAACAGATAAAAAATATACTAGCAGACTCTTTCATGGCTTCAATCTCTCTTTATACCTTTCCCAAAGGAAACAGCAGAATACAAAATATCCAAATTAAATGTTGAACAGTTTTTTTCTTTTATTTCACCCAAAACTAAAGCCACTATACGAAGCTTAGAACAGCTCATGATCAAACATAATAGACATTCGTTGTTTGTCATATTTAATAATATATATATATATATATATATATATATATATATATATATATATATATATATATATATATATATATATGTGTGTGTGTGTGTGTGTGTGTGTGTTTAAATAAAAATGGATGATTGATTTTCTGTATCCTTGGTAACCGTAAATTATGAATTTCCCTTGTAGTTAAACCTTATTAAATTTTAAAAAATAAGTTACTCGAAAATTCGCTTGAGGATGAAATGGAACTAATGTTTTAATTTAATTACAAAATTAAATTTAAAGTTTTTACCTTCCATTTTTGAAACATGTTTATTACTGTGTAGCGAAAAAACATTTTA
>CAHIKZ030001112.1:1897500-1912500 GCA_903632075.3 Acanthosepion pharaonis
CTCCAACCAGGGCATTAGAAGCCGGCTCAAGCAAGGATATTCAAATGATAGAAATTAAGGAGCATTTGAGATAATTAAGTAATTCATCGAGTCTAGAAGAAACTTCATCAGCAATGCGTATCCACTACCGAGAATTGAAATCCGGACAGTTATATTGACAGGCAAACGTCATAACAACTGTACTAACGGGCCTCAGTGACGAAGAGGTAGTGCATGCGCACTGCTGATGAGTCCCAAATATAGGACGAAACGGCCGTCCAGTGCATTGTGTTGAGGTTTCTTATAGACTCGATGAATTACTTAATTATCTCAAATAATTATTAAAATTAAAGTACCAAGCTCTGTTTCATCCTCAAGCGAAATTTAATTTTAATAATTATATTGAAGTTTTTGGCTCTTGTTTTTGAAACATGAGAACTCTTATGTAGCGAAGGAATTATATTTTTAAATTATAATTTAGTCTACTTTTTTTCTGCTTTTTTAAATAAAAAAAAATTACTAAAGAACTTCAGATTATTTACCTAACGTGTTCTTTCTTATTTTTCTATATATTTTCACACACACATATATATATATATATATATATATATATATATAAAATAGATATGAATAGAAAGAATTTCTGTATATTCTTATTCATCTATTTTTCTTTGCATTATTTTGTAATATTTGTTTCCTTTTTTTTTTTCGTCAGACACGTGTTTGTTTCCCAATTTTTCTCTCGAATATTCTGGTCATTTCCCTCTCCTTTCCCCGAAAATGTCTTTTGTTTCAACTCCAGTTCTTTCCAGTGACTTATTTCTACATCGGGGTTTTTATTACTTTTATTTCCTTTTAGTGACCTCGCTTCTTTTTTCATAGATTTCTTGTTTTTGTCCTTCGCAATCGTCGAATTTTTGCTTTGTCATTCATTAATGTTTCTGCGCCATTTGCCTTAACTTATTTCCCTGTTTCTCGTTTGTTCCGCAACTTTGCAACGCTTTTCAACACCAGATGAGGAAGACAATATTCGAACACACGCGTTTGTCTGCCAGAAGCAGTCAAATGTGAACAATAAAATAGTTCGATTGAGGGTCAGAGCGAGTATCTGAAAAAAGTGACTTAGTTTAAGCCAAATTCATAAGCCAACGATGTCAATGTCCCTATAAGAGCAAAATTTTCCGGGGTTCCTGTCAATAGTTACCTTACTAGTCAAAGATACATTTGTAATTCTTCTAGATTGAGAACAAATCGAAGACATCCAATCTGAGGATAAAAAATAATCAACAGATGTCAATAAATACTATTTCTTCCTATTACTCGCAAAATGGCGCACACAAATATGGAAGGTGGATAAATAATGGTTATTGCGAATTTGGTGATATTTTTACTCGATTGTTACTTCAAAAATGATATTCCAACGATGGCTACTCCGGAAATGATAGATAGATAGATACTGACTAGACTAGGATAGATAGATAGATAGATAGATACTGACTAGACTAGGATGGATAGATAGATAGATAGATACTGACTAGACTAGGATAGATAGATAGATAGATACTGACTAGACTAGGATAGATAGATAGATAGATACTGACTAGACTAGGATAGATAGATAGATAGATACTGACTAGACTAGGATAGATAGATAGATAGATACTGACTAGACTAGGATAGATAGATAGATAGATACTGACTAGACTAGGATAGATAGATAGATAGATACTGACTAGACTAGGATAGATAGATAGATAGATACTGACTAGACTAGGATAGATAGATAGAGCAATACTGACTAGACTAGGATAGATAGATAGATAGATACTGACTAGACTAGGATAGATAGATAGATAGATACTGACTAGACTAGGATAGATAGATAGATAGATATGGACTAGACTAGGATAGATAGATAGATAGATACTGACTAGACTAGGATAGATAGATAGATGAATACTGACTAGACTAGGATAGATAGATAGATAGATACTGACTAGACTAGGATAGATAGATAGATAAGATACTGACTAGACTAGGATAGATAGATAGATAGATACTGACTAGACTAGGATAGATAGATAGATGATACTGACTAGACTGGGATAGATAGATGAAAAAATAATGACTAGACTAGGATAGATAGATAGATAGATACTGACTAGACTAGGATAGATAGATAGATAGATACTGACTAGACTAGGATAGATAGATAGATGAATACTGACTAGACTAGGATAGATAGATATAGATACTGACTAGACTAGGATAGATAGATAGATAGATACTGACTAGACTAGGATAGATAGATAGATAGATACTGACTAGACTAGGATAGATAGATAGATAGATACTGACTAGACTAGGATAGATAGATAGATAGATACTGACTAGACTAGGATAGATAGATAGATAGATACTGACTAGACTAGGATAGATAGATAGATAGATACTGACTAGACTAGGATAGATAGATAGATAGATACTGACTAGACTAGGATAGATAGATAGATAGATACTGACAAGACTAGATAGATAGATAGATAGATACTGACTAGACTAGGATAGATAGATAGATGAATACTGACTAGACTAGGATAGATAGATAGATAGATACTGACTAGACTAGGATAGATAGATAGATGAATACTGACTAGACTAGGATAGATAGATAGATAGATACTGACTAGACTAGGATAGATAGATGATAGATACTGACTAGACTAGGATAGATAGATGATAGATACTGACTAGACTAGGATAGATAGATAGATAGATACTGACTAGACTAGGATAGATAGATAGATAGATACTGACTAGACTAGGATAGATAGATAGATAGATACTGACTAGACTAGGATAGATGATAGATAGATACTGACTAGACTAGGATAGATAGATAGATAGATACTGACTAGACTAGGATAGATAGATAGATAGATACTGACTAGACTAGGATAGATAGATACTGACTAGACTAGGATAGATAGATACTGACTAGACTAGGATAGATAGATACTGACTAGACTAGGATAGATAGATACTGACTAGACTAGGATAGATAGATACTGACTAGACTAGGATAGATAGATAGATAGATAGATACTACGATGTCTACTCCGAAAATGATACTTTCGTCGACGTAATTAAGTTTTACTATAAAGGCTATGAAAACAAATATAAGTTAAATCTATTTAAATATTATTAGAAATGTAACCATTTTCAACGGCTGCAACCCCAGCTGACGAGAAGTCAAATTTCGATTCTACCTTTAAATCTGTGGCTTCACCGTGAAAAAAAAGTTTCAAAGACTGTAGTTTCTCTATCTAATGAGTATGGAGGGTGTGGAAGATGCGCACACAGGAACTTACTTATTTTTTCATCGCTTCGATTTGCAGCGCATAGCCTTTCCATAAAGCGCTCGAAAAATGTGTCGCCCATTGTGGTGACTGGTGTCAATAAATAGTTTCGGAGCCGGAGTCTTTCTCTATTAAATAGCGTTTTTGTGCTTCCTGAATCTCTTGTACTTTCCGTCGAAATAAATAAGAAGACTCATCTTTTAACCTAAACAGGACACTTTAAACGTAAAACTTCGTTTACCCGGTCAATGTGCTCTTAATAAATCTTTGCAGTGAGGAACCTTCTATGTCCCACTAGATCGTAATGGATTGGGTTAGTTTGTTTTGTTTAAGGGCATATCAACTCCGTATTTTGTAAAGCATTTCGCCCCAAGGAAAGGGGGCGAGACACTAGCACGCAAAAGGTTACAGGGAGCGAGAGCAAGAGTAAAGAGGGGGTGTTTGAGGAAAGAATAAAGAGAAGGACAGGGATCAAAATCAAGGCATCAGAAGATGTCGATTGACATTACATTTGAATATTTAAAGATTATAGCTATCAGGGAAGCAAGTAAGAGGAAGGGAGTTTCACTGTCGGGAAGTGCGAGATGAGAAGCTGTTTGAGGCGATTACATTTAAGCGTTTCGACAGTGAAAAGGTGGGACCGAAATGCCAACCCAGTAGCACGCTTAAATTCATTCAGTTAGGGTACCAGTGTAAACTAGCTTCTCAGAGCAATTGACATGAAAATATTCGTAGAAAAGAGAGGGAAGACACATCATGTCTGTAAGAAAGTGACTGTAGACGAGATGCCAGATCAAGACCTATCACATTGCATATCCGTCTCTGGATTTTGTCGAGGATATCGAGATGAACAGCAGGGACACCAGACTAAATATGGCAACAATATTCAATGAAAGTACGACTGGTAGACTTGTAAATTCGAACGATGGACACAGGTGAGAAAAACCTTCTGGCGCGACACAGGGAACCAACTTTCCTTGCGGTAGGTGAAGCTATTGATTCAATGTAGTTGTTTCATCACACGTCAGTGGAAAACGCGAGACCAAGCAGGCGCGGAGAGGCGCTGTCGTGGTTTTGGGCATCAGCCATTCTGATAGGCGGCTGGAAGGCATCTCTATGGTGGGTAAATGGGAGGAGTTTCGTTTTGGAGGCATTAAAACTCACAAGCCATTTTCTGTCCTAGTCAACCACAGATCGGAGGTCATTTTCGAGACCAACGGCCAGGTTAGCTTTGTCAGCAATTCCGGATTTACTATTGAAACAGGAGTAAATTGTAGTGTCGTCTGCGTAGATGCTTACTTGGGAACTGTTGACATTGGAATGATCGGGAAGCTCGTTAATGAAAAATGATCAGGAGGTTTTAAGGAGCGTGAAACCACCTCTTAATTGCTGGTGTTCCCAGGTCCATCCTAACCCGCGGTGATAGCACTTGTTAGGGTCCCAACTATGGGCAAATAGTTAACCCCGAAATTGAGGTAAAAAGCATTATAAAAGTATAAAAATAGGTTTTCATACCAGAAATACTTTGTAAAAAATTATTACCAGAAATAAATTTTTGAAGAAAAAAAAAAAAAAAAAAACTATTACCAGTAATATATTTTTGAAAAAAATATTACTAGCAATACGTGTTTGAAAAAAAATATTACCAGCAATACATTTTCGTGGAAAAATATTTGACAAAACAAAATATTACCAGGAAAAAAAGTTGTTGGCATTAAATAAACCAATAAGGTTGATATGTCATAAAACACAATAAATCAAACCAAATCAAGCCAAGTGAGTAATTAAAAAAAAGACTTTTTACGAAAAAAAAAAAAAAAAAAAAACCATCATCCAAGTTTGTAAATTTCCTAAAAGTTGGATTGTACTAAAAATGAGTAATTGAAAAATTATTCAAATATATATGTATGCATACACACTTTTTTTACCGAACTATCGCTATGAATCTATTTCAAAATTTTGTTGGCATTAAATGACCCACTGAAGTTGATATGGTATAAAACAAAACAACCAACCAACCAATCTTGCCTCAGTCAACAACAGATTGGAGGTCCTTTTAGAGACTAACGGCCAGGTTAGCTTTGTCAGCAATTCCGGATTTACTATTGAGACAGGAATAAATAGTAGTGTCGTCTGCGTAGATGCCTACTTGGAACTGATAACATCAGGAAGATGGCTCATTTAATCCCGAAATGTTATTTTCTTGTGAGTTTTTGTTTTAATATATTGATTGTAATTGTTTTACTATGAAAATGTATTGCTGGTAATCTTTTCTAATTTATTTTTTATATTTTCATGTTTTGACACCATTTTAGAGGCTCACTATTTGCTCATAGCTGGGACCCTAACAGGTACTACCACCCTGGGTCATGGTGGACCTGGGAACAACACCAATTAAAAGGTGGTTCCATGCTCCTTAAAACCTCCCGTCATATCCAGGAAGAGCCCGTAACAGACAACACATTTCACATTCCAACAGAAACAAAGTAATGACTTTTGTGGATAGGGCACTTGTTTTCCTGCTACCACTTGCTTCGCATTTTGTGATAATCAGTCTTTTTGGCTTTCTATTGGTATATAAACCTATTTTCATTACTTATAAAAATAAAGGTTGGCATTCCTGATAAAAAAAAAACTGCTAGAGATGGCTGAAAGTTGTCTTCGATTTTCAAGCTTCAAGCGGACGCTCATGAGGGACGCAAATGTTGTTTGCATGATTTCCTAATTAAACATTAGCATAGGATACGGAATATGATAAGCGAATTCTAGACGCAGCTTAAAATCTAAAGACAAATATGCAATGTGATAGGTCCTGATCTGGTATCTCGTCTACAGTCACTTTCTCGCAGACGTGCTGTGGCTTCCCTCTGTCTTTTCTACAAATATCTTCATGGCAACTGCTCTGAGAAGTGCAAGAATTTAAGCGTACTACTAGGTTGGCATCTTGGTCCCACCGTTTTACTGGCGAAACGGCTAAATGTAGCCGTCTCTTCTACTCTAACAGCTTCTTTTCTCGCACTTCCAAACAGTGGAACTCCCTTCCTCTTAACTTGCTTCCCAATCTTCAAATGTAATGTCAATCGACATCTTCTGATGCCTTGATCCTGATCGCCATCCTTCTCTATATCATTTCTTTAAACAACCCTCTTTACTCTCACTCTCTGTAACCCCTTGCGTGCTAGTGGCACTCGCGCCTTGCTTGGGGTGAAATGCTTAAAAAATTTATTTCGGTTCTAATTGGTTGATTGATGCTTGATTAACAGCGGTTAAATAATTAATTACATTCCTAACATCCTAATATGTCAGCTGACAATTATACAATGGTCGGATGTTGATAAAATTGCAGTAGAGTTTTCGCCATATTTTCTTTTCTCTTTTACCCTGTTAGTAAGTGGAGTTTAGCAGACGTGTATCCTTGCAGTATGTGATTCAGACCAGGAAATACCAAATAAACTTCATCGAATTTAATGTCAACGAGGAACCATTTTAAGTTGATCTGTTATGAATCTAATATGTACTTGATAACAAAATACACTTTGAATTCACACACATTTACATGTGGGTCAAATGCAAGAATTGCACAAATCCATTAGCATATTGCATACGAATTTATCTACTTTTGCTTCGACTAGTAGGTACTGACTAGGAGATGGATACCCCGAAATCAGGATTTATTTATATTATATATATATATATGACTTGCTGTTGTGAAGTCCAAGTTTAGCACTAGTAAGTCGCTAAATTTTTATGTCTACTTCGTTATTCCTTGTGACCACTTATATGAGTGCCCACTTATGCTTATGCAAATTATGCATACTAATTTGCTAGTATCACTACATCTCCCTTAACCTTAAGGGTTTTATTCCTCTTGTAGATCTTGTACTCCTTCTCCTGCTATTTTCATCACTTTGCTCTACTTCTCTATCTCTCCCGTATTTCTTTCCCTGGGAGACCTAGATCTGACCCGGGCTAGGCTGTAGTCATGTGTGTTTTCTTGCATAATCTGGTCTTCATCCGAACTTTCAGACTCCTTCTGGCCCTCTTCATCCTGCATTGTTTGCTCTTCTGACGTTTCCTTATGTAATGGTTGTTCTACCAACTCGTTATCAGACGGAATTGAATACATTTCTTCGTCGTTTTTGTTCTTCCTCTTCACCCTGGGTCCTTATTTGGTCTGCATGGGCTAACACACTATCGCCATTTTCTCTATTTATTATGGCTGTATTGTGGCCTTTTTGCATTATAAATTCTGCTCCTTCCGGATCTGCATCTTTGTTCTTTTTGTACCACATTTTTTCATTTGTAGAATATGACATTGTTAGCGGAGCTCTAATCTGTCTTCCCATTAAAACTGATGGGATTTCTAGTCTTCCCGCATGTGGTATCGTACGATAACTTAAAAGCAGCCTCGGTAGAAAAACTTTTCTTTTTGCTGAAAGCATGCTTTTAGCCCCTTTTTTACGGTCTGTACCATTCTTTCTGCTAATCCGTTTGATTGAGGGTGATATGGAGGTGTCTTATATGGTTTACACCCTATTTTTCTAACCATGCATTAAGTTCTTCATCACGAAATTCTGGTGCATTATCAGATACCAAGGTTTTTGGTACACCATTTCTGGAAAATATGACTCTTAGAATCTGCTTTATATTAGAACTTTTCTTGTTTGTAACCCGGATTATTTCAGGCCAACCTCAAAAGGAGTCTACTAATATTAATAAGAGTCCCACTTCATTAATGTATGCATGATCCATATGCACACGACTCCATGGCTCCACTTCTTTGGGCCACGAATGTAATTTGGTTTGTGTAAAGTTTCTTAATTCTTTACATTTTTTGCACCTTTTTGCTATTCCTCGACATCTCTTGAATATCCCGGCCACCAAGCTTCTAATTTTATCCTTTTTTGTGTGGCCGCTACTCCACAGTGTATATCAACATGTACACTTTCTATTATCGGTTTTCTTTGTTTATGAGGGAACTACCAGGTCCCCATTACAAATCACTCCATGTTCTATTGTTAAATTATTTCTTTATAGGGTCTTTCCGCCCTAGAACAATTTCCCCACGAGTTTTTTATTCTCGATACTATCCTACTATATAGGAATGAATCTTCAAATTCTTCCTGTTTTATCTTTTGACTCCTTGTAGAACCTCGATCTTGATAGTGCGTCCACATGTGGAATTGAATTTCCTTTGACATACTCTATATCAAAGTCAAATGCCATCAATCTTATCGCCCAACGTAGAATCCTTGGTGTCGTAACTTTGGGTAATTCTTTCCTTGGGTTAAATATAAACTCTAATGGTCTGATCACTTAACAGAAATTTTTTCCCAATTAAAAATTTTCGGGCTCTAGTAGTTGTCCACACGATAGACAATGCTTCTTTCTCTATGTTAGAGTAATAAAATTCAGTGTTCGTTAATCTTCTCGATAAATACATTATCGGATGTCCTTCCTGTGATAATATTCCCGATATTGAATGTTCACTTGCATCTGTAGTGAGTTATGTCCTTTTTTGGATCGAACATTTTTACTACAGGTTTCTTTGACATAATTTCTTTTAATCTTTCAAAAGCTTTTTGCTGTTCGTCTGACCACATAAATTCCACATTCTTTTTTCTTAAATTTGCAAACGGTTCCGTCAAGTCGGTGTATTTTGGTAAGTATCGCCTGTAGAAATTTACCAATCCCAAAAAAGACTCCATTTCTTTTTTAATTGTAGGTGTAGCTACTTTTAGTATTTTTTCTATCAAGGCTTGGTCTGGTGATATACCTTCTTTTGAAATGGAATAACCTAAAAAAAAGATATTTTGTTAGAATTGCTTACGCATTTTTTCTCATTTATTGTCATTCCAGCATTTCTTAATCTATTCAAGACTAAATCAGTTTTTTCTTTTAATTCCTTTTCATTAGTAGCTCCTATGCACATGTCGTCTTGGTAACAAATCATATTTTGTACATTTCCTAAAACCTGTTCAATGGCCCTTTGAAATATGGCGCTTGCGGTTTTTATTCCATATGGCATGCTTTTCCATCTTAGTAACCCTATTGGCGTATTTATCGTGGTTACTTCTTTGAAGTTTTCGTCTATTGGTACTTGGTGGTATGCCGTTTTTGAATCTATTTTTGAAAACACGGTCATCCCCGCCAGTTTAACATTGGGTATGGGATATGAATCCGAGCATATCTTGTGATTTACTCCTATTTTGTAATCTCCACAAATACGTAAATCACCATCTGTTTTGCTCAAAACCACAATCGGTGATGCCCACTTGCTACCTCCAGGTGGAACATGTTCAAAAATTTTCTACAAATTTCCGTAGTTTTGTAAGTACTAATGGTAATAAATGTACTGGTAATTTTCGTGCCTCATAAGAGGGGGAAACATTTTCTTTTAAACTTGCTTCATAGTTTTTTAACTTTCCAGTTTTTTCCATTTTTATTTCCTTAATTAACTTGGTAGAATTTATGTTAAATACGTCGTTTCCAATAAGTCCGTGGTTCTTTTCGCAACTTGTAACAACAACAGGTATTACTTCAAATTTGTCTTTTAACTCTAAGGAACCTTCAAAGTATCCTAATGTCTTTATAACCGTCCCATCAAATTGGCGGAGTCGTAGACTACTCTTTCGTAAAGGTGGCTTACCAATGCGTTCCCAAACATTTTTTGGTATCAGAGTTACTTCACTCCCAGTATCCATTTGCATATCTAAATTGCAGTTATTAATTTTGACCTTTAGTATAATGTCTTTTTTCTTGTGTTCAATTTTTTTTATACTCTTATTTTTTAATGTAAAAACTTACCTATTGGTGTCGTTTTCTTCAATTCTTTCAACGTCTTTTTTGATTTACACACTGCTTGAAAGTGGTTCTTTAAGCAACTATTACAAGTTTTTCCAAATGCTGGACACTTCCTTTTTTATTTCGTGTTCACGTCCACAGTACAAACACTTTTTTATCTTCTTTAACATGTACGTATCAGCGAATATTTGTTCGCTGGGTTGACTTTTATGATGGTTGTCTGTCTGTATTAGTTCTTATTGCTGAATAAAGTCAATACATGTATTTAAAGACATATTTCCTATTTGTAATTGTTCCATTATTTTATATCGGTGTGATGCATTTCACATACCTTCAATTAGTCATAATTGAATCAAGTCCTCTTCAATAGTCTGTTCGTCTTGTCCAAGTTTTTCAAATTCACAATATCTACTTGCATTTCGTAGGCGGTGGAAATATTTTATAATTGGTTCGTCAATTTCTTGTTTCATCGACATGAATTTCGTTCTTTCTGCCGCTACCAGCCTTTTCTTGGGTCTCATATTTCTTCTTATAATCTGACTTATTTTTTCGAAAGTCAGGTCTTCCAAATTTAAGGGATATGCCATTACCACCTCGCATCCAGCTGTAGCCCAAAATAAATCCGTGATTTCATTTTCGCCTCCCTTTTCCTTGTTGTCTTTCAACTTTTTTGTTCTCGCAGTGGCAGCGAAACAACGAATCCATGTATCCACAAAATCTGGATCTTCCAGAGACAATTGATATCCTATCGGCGACTCCATTGTTGTGAAGTCCAAGTTTAGCACTAGTAAGTCGCTAAACTTGTATGGCTACTTCGTTATTCTCAGTGACCACTTATATGAGTGTCCACTTATGCTTATGAAAATTATGCATACTAATTTGCTAGTATCACTACACTTGTCATGACTAACAATTAATGACATCGGCATTAAAATTTTCAACTAGAACGTGATTGGAAGCCGAACAGCTCGACTGTCCACTCTCAATCAAGACGTGTAATGAATATAGTGGCATTTTTTACTACGGACTCGGTAAGTGTGATACATATGAATAAATAGAGCTCTAATGTAACCAGTTACTCGCATCGCTGTCATTACGTACCACTGATATGACCATGATTAAAATGACTGACAATAGGACAGAGGTCTAGAAAAATTAGATTTTATGTTTTTTTCAAAATATGAACGCGAAAGATAAAATTATCTGACTGAAATTCGAACCCGGTTTCCCCAATTTCTTTCTTTGTTTTTTTGTTTTGTTTTGTTTTCGATGATGTGCCTTTTGCAGCAAAAATCAAGATTTGTGATAAGAGTATGCAATTATTTTCATCCTCTCAAAATTCTCTGTGTGCACACCCCACCATAATAGATCGTATTTGGGCAAACAAAAGTCGTCTTTTCCTTTATTATTATTATTACTTTCTTGAAATTCCAAACCATTTTTCTTTGCCTCGTTTTCGTTTATTTTGCCTCGTTTTCGCTTTCATTTGTTTGTCTCTCCCACTTCCTGCATTCAAATATAAATGTAGTCACATAAGTACGTCTAACATAATATTTTCAATCTTAAATGAAAAAACTGAAGAGCGGATTTTTATTTCTCTTATTTTCTCAAAGAACCGACATTTATTTCATTCCTTTACCTATTTTTTTTTCAAAAGACGATATTCTTAAATAAAGAAAAAAACGTAAAAAAAAGTCAAGCTTTTCTTCTTCGATTCGATGGAACATTTTTCTACTTAATTTAACAACAGGTCTTTTTCTTTCGTTCTATTGCTTTCTGTTGTTCATTTCTTTTCCTCTTTCCAGCAAGAACGCAGTTGTTGTCTGCTAACAAGGGCACAATATCCAACACACGAAAAATTAAAAAACAAACACAAGGAACACTTCTGCTTCTGATATGCGGTCACAAAACGTACAAAAACCGTTAAGATCAGTCGTGGAAAAAGAAGTGGTGTGCGGCGCTGATGATAACAGCAAACACAATGACGGCGATGATGAAGACGACAATATTGACACGAACAAACAACAAGTCTAGCAAGGAAGAAATTAAAAATGAAAACCAAAAAGGAAGCCCAACACTTTGGTATGAAAGTTTATCGCCTGAAAGCTTAGTTTATCAGTAGACGTATATTTTCGCATTTCGATTAGCTTCTCCAGACCTTTGTTCAAATCCATTTATTTATAATTACATTCATGTATGTAAATATCCGGGAGAATATGATATCCAATATTTCTATATATCAGAACAACGTTAAGGCAATTGAATGACAAAGTTGAAGAATTCTGTTTAACGCGTTTCGAGCTCTTGAAGGACTTCATTGACTAAAAGTAATTTTCTTATTGATGGAATTATACACACACACACACACACACACATATATATATATATATATATATATATATATATATATATATATATATATATATATATATATATATAATTTAGCTTACAGAGGGAACAGTCTGGTTAGTCAAATTACCGTTTTTTAAACAACAAATTTGACTTTGCTAACCAGACGCTTCATCTGTACCTAAATGGTATAGCACGTCAGGCTATATGGCGGTTCCGTGTAGGATATATATATATATATATATATATATATATATATATATATATATATATATATATATATATATACGGTGTAACAGCGAAAGTGTTAAAAGCATAACTGTCGATCCCAAAAATGTTTAATATAATTAAAAAAATATTAATATAATTGTCTATCCAGAAAATGCTTAATATCTAAAAAAAAAAAAAACACTAAACCAATTGGGTTTCTTTTCTCCAGGTTTTCGGATAAGACTTTCAGCCATCTTGATACCATTTGGCGTAAGAATCAGTGAAGAACCCCTTTAAGTTATTCAGCGAGAAAAAAAAGGTCAAAATACTTTTGTGTGAACCCCACTGTCTTTTCAGATGAGTAATGGTGAGAGGAAAAAGATTATTCAGGCCTTCAATAATAGTACCAACATCTACTCTGGCTTCCATCTTCAAAGTCCATTCAAAAACCATGAAGAGAATGGTGAATAAGTTTTAAAAAGAGGGAACAGTAGAGAGGAAAACTGAAGCAGGGGGTTACAACTGCAAAAGGGATCATCATTTCAACTTAGAACGAAAGCGATCAGTTAGAAAAGATCCAACTCAATTCACAAGACGTTTGGCACGTGAGAGGGGAGTTTCAGCTATGGCAGTCCAACGAGCAGTGAAAAAAGACGTGAAAATGAAATCGTACATGAATCTGTGAGGCATCTTGTTACTACAGGAGAGAAAGTTAAAAGTTTAGAGAGGGCGAAGATCATCTTGAATAAGTTGGAAAATGATCCTAGGATAATATATATGTATTCTTTCATGAGCTTCCGATCCTTAGCTATGATTAACTAATGATGAGCATATCATTTTCGGTTATGATCGATTTTTATCACGATTCTTTTGTTAAGCATTTCGTGGAATTATACATTCTTATTGTTTAAAGTGGAGTCCAATACTGTTATAAAAACCTTGAAGAATTCCAGTAAGATATCTTTAATCGTTTGTAAGATACAACAGTTCAGAGCTTAAGCTAACAAATGGGCAATTTTGCTGTTACTTGAGTTGAACAATTTTGCTATTATATATTAATAAATATATATATATATTTCCTCACTCGAATGTGATATATATATTTATTAATATATACTTAATAGCTCTGTTATATTAAAACACTATTTTATTAACAGCAGCACACAATATACAATATCTTATATATATATATATATATATATATATATATATATATATATATATATATATATATATATATATATATATATATAATATTAGTGGTAAATATATATATATGTTTCATTAAAAACGGCAGACAAGGTACTACGGTTAAGCTTTTTATTCAATTTTTCTTGTGTTCGAACAAGAGCTTTCTTTTCTGGACAAAGAGAATGTAAAAACTGTCCAAATATTTTATAGTTCCGAGCGCTTTCGGCTATACATTTAGCCATTATCAAGGATGATTCGATTTTTCAGTTTAATTGAGTGTGTGCATTATGTGTATGTTTTAGTGTGTTGTAAGGGATGTTTTTAATTTCCGAATACGGTTAGCACATTGTGGCCTTGTTCATAGTTAATATTGTTAAGAGTTGGCTTTTCCTTTTTTTATTATGAAACCTTCCATTATTTTTAATCTTTTTAAAGGTGGATGAAGTTATTATATTTGTGTTTTCTACTAGTATGTTTCTAATGGTGTCGGGTAAATCTGAGTGTGTGTTTAAATGGGTTCTAATGGGGCTGTGTTCAGACAAGGCGTCTGGATAAGCATGTGGTTATGTAATGGATGTAATTATAGTCTAATTTGGTGGTCTAAAAGGTGGTTAGGGAAGCTGTTGTTTCAACAACGGCTTTAATGAAACATGCATAAACGATGGATTGCTACCTCAATATACAATATATATATATATATATATATATATATATATATATATATATATATATTATGACTATTATTATTAGCATTATTATTACTATTATTATTATTATTTGGTTGTTCTAGCTCGAAGATTCATGTGTCTATCACGACAACCACCACGGTTCTGCATTAAGGTCAAAAGGGAGGCATTATGTGTCATAACATAGCTGTCTAATGTAGGTAGTTACTGGATGACTAACCCTTCTTGCTCCATGGCTAGGTGTCCAAAGTAGCAGATTACTCACGAGATTTTGTTTTTCTCACCAGCAGTGTCCTGCAAAGCGCTTCTATGATCACGTCAGATTGTAGAAATAGCAAGGATGAGTCCCTAGAGCTGTGACTTAATAAATTATGTTGAATATTTTACATAGCTAGGAAGCGAGATAAATTCTAATAAAAAAG
>CAHIKZ030001112.1:1917500-1920000 GCA_903632075.3 Acanthosepion pharaonis
CTACTACTATGAGATCGTAAAATCCGTCTAGAGGACCTGCAAAATCTACATGTATACGGGACCATGGTCGGTCCGTTTTAGGCCAAGGACTATATTTGATGGGGGGGGGCTTAGCTGCCAAGGCACAGCCTTTGCAGGATTTTACGATGTTTTCGCTATCCTTGTCCATGTTCGGCCAGTACACATAACTGCGCATAAAGCTCTCTGGATGGCCGACTTGGAAATCTTTCAGAATTCTTCTTTGTAGCGTTGTGGGAATGACGACACGCTCATTATATAGCAGTACTCCGTCACACAGGGCGAAAATATCTGAAGTCTGTTGGTCCTTTTCATGAATTATGGTTTTGGTTTGCCTGATAAACTCATCGTTTAGAGCTTCTCGTTTGATTTCGTCGAGCGTTACAGAGAGTTCCCTGTGTTGCATAATGTGGTTTTAATTTCTCTTTCTGCTCGAAGAGAAGCAATCACAATATCTTCAAGACGTTCCCTGTTTTCTGAGATTAATCTTGATAGTCCGTCGGCATGACACAGTTTTTTAGACGGAAGGAACTCCATGGGGAAGTTGTAATTTAAGAGGATTATTCCCCATCTACATAGTCTATTTGCTGTAGGTACAGGCAGACCATTTTAGAAACGAAAATGGTAAGTAAGGGTTTATGGTCCATATGCAATATAAAGTATCTACCGTGAACGTACCGGTGAAAATAACCCCTAACGATTCCTTCTCAATTTGGGAGTAGTTCTTCATTGCAGGAAGAAGTGTTCTCGACGCGTGAGCAACTGGTCTGTGAGATCCATCTGGCATATTGTGCAGAATATATGCTCCAATGCCATACGAGCTGGCGTTGCTGGCAACTATAATATCCAGGTCTGAGTTATAGTGGGTGAGAAACAAGTCCGACATCAAGACTTCTTTTATTTTGACGAATGCTTCCTGGTATTCAGGTGCCCACTCCAAGTCCTTGTCTTTTTTCAGAAGTTCGTTTAGTGGACCACGTAACTTGTGTATATTATGTATAAACATTTGGTAATAGTTTGCCAATCCTAAAAAACTTTGTAATGAAGAGACGTTTTCGGGAGCTGGCATGTCCTTGATTGCGGTAGCCCGTTCTGGATCTGGCTTTCTGCCATCTTTGTCAATAATGTTCCCCAAGTATTTAATCTTCTCCATAAAGAAGTCGCATTTGGATTTTTTTCAATTTGAACCCGTACTCCTGAATTCTTAAGAAAACTTTATGATCATGTTCCTTCTACATTTTGGCTGTTTATTAATATGTCGTCCAAGTATGCAACAGTGAAGTCAAGACCGCTCAGCATAGCGTCCATTACTTGTTGGAAGATTGTCGGTGCGACCTTGATCTTGAAAGGTACAAACTTGTACAAACCACGATGGGTGTTGATACAGAGCAACTTTAAACATTCTTCCTCTACCAGTATTTGAATATATGCGTCACTGAGATTGATTTTTGAACAAAAATTTCCCTCCATTTAGTTTCGCGAATATCCTTATACCAATGTAGTAACCCACAACTGGAACACGGGTTAGGGAACAATTTGTCTTGTTTCTTTTTGGACTGGTTTGATTTAGAGGGAAAATTTTTCTTTTGGAGTAACTTTCTTATGTGTGCTATGCCAGATTCCTCGATGTTTTTCGAATCTTGGCGTACGCTTACGAATCTCTGACAGTCTTCCGCTATTTGTCGGAGAGTAAGGTTTGGCTCGTTTTCCAATTTGTTCAAAACTCTATGTCTAATTTCAGCGTCTTTAGATGGAACGAATCCCTGAACAAATATCAGACACTTGAAATTATTCGAACTCAATTCTGACAGTTTAAAATCGTCGCAATGCTTGTTCACGACCGACGCTTGGCATTCACACCGGAAGCTCCAATACGAACATCTCAGAGTATTTGGATCTCAGGACATTGCAGAGGATTCGGAAAGAGTTGGATGATATATCAAGTCAAAATTATGACGTTTGTAGTGATCACTAGTGATTGCGACGTGATGCCTCCATTCATCTTCCCAAACGGCCTCAGACTCAGAGACCTACATCGTGCCTTGAGCGAGTACTTCTGCCCTGGGCCAAGAAGGTGACTGCTAGAAGACCCTATCTCTGGCAACAATACTCTGCACCATGCCTCATAAACAGGAGGACCCAGTCATGGCTGCCAGACAAATTCTTCGACCACATCACCCCTTAGCTCTGGCTACCTAACTGCCCAGAATGCAACCCCCTTGATTATTATGGGTGGGGCGCAGTTGAGCGAGAGACCAAAAAAACTCCTTGTAACACTAAAGATGAACTGAAGGTAAGGACTACGGCAGTATTCACCAAATTAAAAAAAAAAGTGACCGTCCAGAAGTGTTACAGGAGATTCCGAAGTCTTCTGCAGGCCGTGGTTGAAGCCAATAGAGTTTGTTTGTTTTTTATTGAGTAAATTTACTCATTACTATTTCAAGATATTTTTATACAATTTTGGTAAATATATCTGTTAGAA
>CAHIKZ030001112.1:1922500-2005000 GCA_903632075.3 Acanthosepion pharaonis
AGAAATAATACGAAATAAATGAAAACGCTTGAAAGAAAACCGATAAATAAAAATGTATGACATTGAAAATGTCGATAAAATAAAATAAAAATAATATATTAACTTCCGGTGTTGATTGTTTAATAAAATTTGATTCATTTTTATACAGGACATCTTTGTTTTGTGTTTGGAATTAAAATACAACGAGTAGACAATTGAAAAATGCAATTGTTTAATGAACTCAATAAAAAGGAGAATTAATATTATTTAGCAAATGCAATCTTATCAATGTTTAGGAAGAAAATAAACAAATGCTTTCTAATACTTTTTTATTTTCCCTCATTTTCAAGGAGCATTTTGATTCCATTTTCTTTTCTGTATACTTTTGTCAGATTCTTCTTTTGCTTTCGTCTTCAACTTCTGCCAATCCTGGAGATATTTGGGGAATTATATTATCACTGGAAGTTCCCGACCAAAGATGTTTTTTTTTTTTTTGTTTTTTGTTTGTTTTTGTTTTTATAAAATTATGTCAATGTGTCAATCAGGATCAAATGGAAAAGGAGTAAAATCGATAAAAGAAATCGAATAATGAACATAAAAAGCTATAAGGTGGCGAAGTGGAACGAGGTCGGATGAAAATTTATAAAACCAAAATATGAAATTCTTGAATGTAAATAAATTTCAGGTGAATATAATTTTTTAGAATGAAAGAAAGTAGTAAATACAATAATGTTTTTGCAGGGGCTCAACATTTTATGGGATAAATGAAAAAAAGACTTATTAAAAATCATTCATAATAAAAAAAAAGGTGGGTAACACTAATATATATTAACATAAAATGATAATAGCAAAATATAATGATAAAAAACTTCTAAACCGGTTTATCGGTCCTCTTACATCAAAACAAAAATCAAAGAGGAAATATGCACACAGAAACTAGAAAAATGTCTAACTCCAGACTAAGGTTAATATATAACATTAAAGGCTAATTAGTTTTAAGCCTACCAAACACCATTTCCCTCTACAAAGGGATAGTTGGCGGGACTTAATATATACTGATTCCAAAACCTTCAAGTCATAATCGGTATTAGCTTCACTCATCACTGACAACATTTTTGTTATTTTAAGCGTATAGTGGCAGAAGAAAAGAAGAAATGACAGAGGTTTAAAGAAATAAACAAATGTATTTACGTAAAAATACAACAAATGATAAATTGGTGTAAATGCCTCTCGTTGAAAGAAAGGGATAAGTAAAATCATAAAAGTCGTCCGCCGAAGGGCACAGCAGGGGAAGGAGGGTGAGTTGTGACTTATTGCGGTGACGGCCTTTTGGCGAGTTGTCTTTGTAGATGGGAAGTTGCGTTCCGATGAGCGTTGAGAATCCTGGCTGTTGTGCTGGCCGACTCTGAAGGGAATGTCGTGTAAACGAGTCGAGGTAGAGCTGTTCTGTGAAGCAAATGTCGCTGGGGTCGACAGCGAAAGGAATGCCTTGTAAACGAGTCGAGGTAAGCCGGGATGACGGCGGTGTTGAGAGGCCAGTTTTGTGGACCGGAGGTGGCTGCGTCCACTGTGAAGGGAAAACCTTGTAAATGAGTCGAGGTAGAACTGTTTTGTGAAGCGAATGTCGCTGAGGTCGACAGCGAAGAGAATGCCTTGTAAACGAGTCGAGGTAGGATGAGCTGACGGCGGTGTTGAGAGGCCAGTTTTGTGGAACGGAGGTGGTTGCGTCGACTGTGAAGGGAAAGCCTTGTAAACGAGTCGAGGTAGAGCTGGTTTGTGAAGCGAATGTCGCTGGGGTCGACATCGAAGAGAATGCCTTGTAAATGAATTGTGAGGTGCAAGCCAGGAAGTGGTAAGGGTCGTTAAGATGTTCGGTCATGTTGAGTTGTGACGGTGAAGGCGGCAATTGTGGTGGTAGTATTGCATTGCGTGGTGGCCGGTTCGCAACTCTGTTGTCATGGTGACGAGGTCAGGGCGTCGGTTGTAGCTGCAGCCTCACCCTGCATGACGGCCGGTGGTCGCGCTGGGATGCAACTGTGAAGGTCATCCTCAGAGCCTTCTTTTAAGCAGGTCTGATACTCCCAAGTGGCGTCTCTTTTACCGAAGTGAACATTCGGGATGGGCCAACGCCGGAGTTTACTTTGCAGACCGGACGTGGTGCATGGAGTCTAATTCGCAGAAAACGACTTTGGTTATTTCGTTTTCTGCCTCCGAGGCGTTCACATCCGGCCAGCGTGCAGAATTAATCGGAATGAGTTCTAATTGCTACGGGGTATGACAATTACCTGTGCTATAAGACCGAGCACACTACTGGCTCTAATTAAATGTTCAGCTATCGCTGAATCGGATACATTAACGCACCTATGCAAATTTTCTACCTTTCCCTTGCGAATATCGAGTGAAACGTGTTGGTTGATCTGCGTCTCCAAATTTTGACCCGTTCTGCCAAAATAGCCAGCATCACACTGATATCTGATTTTGTAAATTACAGAACTAATCTGATAGATAAGCAGAACATTCTTCCGGGTCGGTGTCAACATGGGTTTTCGTATGAATCTCCTTTTAATGTGTCTGGTTTTTCTTGATCTGATAAATGCAATAAATATCATTTGGTTATGGCATAAAAAATATCGAAAGACATCAAAAGAGATTGGATAATTCATATTGAAGTTCGCCCCGGAATCAGAAAAATAGTCTGAAACGTAGTAGGATTAAATTTAAAAACAACTTAAACAAAGAACTTTCATTGATCTTCATTCAAGTCTGTGTAAATTCATGTCTGTTTAGATGACAACAAAGATCGTGTTTGGGTAAATAACAATCGATCAGTGTCATTTTGGAATATGACGTTTTAAAATCAAGCAGATCTTTTTAATCATAATAGTCGATATCAAGGATTAATGATGAATTGAATCAGTAGATTTATCTTTTGATTGTTTTCGTTATAATTACATCCAATCGCCAGAAGGTTTGACTGTAAATTCTATAAATTTTACCGTCAAGTTTCAGCAAGAGTGGGTGAAATTCTGCGAAATTCAGAGTAGTTGACAGAATAATCGAAATAATTTAATTCCCCCACACACAATATATATATATATATATATATATATATATATATATATATTGTGTATTTAGGCAGCAATCCTTCATTGATGCAGGTTTCATTAAAAACAACAGATAAGGTACTAAGATTAAGCTTTTTATTTAATTTTTCTTGTGTTCGAACAAGTCTCGTATACGCTAGTAAGTCGTTGCTTTGAAATTTTTCATGCAACAAAAACAGACTATCATTATTGTTTCGTCCGTGTATTGGTTGATATATTGTAATGTAATTGTCATCTTTGATAATGGCTTATGTAAGCCGAAAGCTTAGATTGGATTTAAACATGTATCAATATGGTGATTTCCTTTCGTCCTTCAATGACAATGTTATTAAGCTTATCAGACAATATGAAAGGAAATTACTTAAAATAAATAGACAAAACTTGTCTATATTATTTAATGAAACATGCATCAATATATATATATATATATATATATATATATATATATATATATATATATATATATATATATATATATATATATATATATATATATTGTGTGTGTGTGTAAATGTGAGCGTTTGTGTGTAGCCAAGGACACATGGTCCAGTGGATAAAAGCGTTAAAATGTCAAAAAGTGACTTGACCCAAAGTGATTTGAGTTCAATACCTGGCCACAGCAGAGGTGAACAAAATCTTGGAGAGTTAAGTTATTAAAGGGAAATAACTGAAACTGAAATATCCAAAAAAAGGTATGGCACGTGGAATTAGAACAATCTACTCCTGTGGACTAAATAAAGGCTTCAGTTCGAAATTCCAACATATATCACCTGACGAAAACTTGAGTATACAGCTGTCGAAACGTCGTGAATATGACAATTAAGATTAGGACAACAGTCCGAACGATGCGATATAAATTTGGGGGGATTTGAATAATCATTTATAGTAATTCATCGAGTCTAAAAGAATCCTCAACAAGATGTAGAAAGCACCGCACGGCCGTTACGTCCTATTTGGGACTCATCAGCAGCGGGCATACACTACCGAGAACAACGGAAGTGTCATACCACTGGACAAACGGGACTCGGTGGCGAAGAAGAAACAGACTAGACTAGATATGGCGCCGTTACTCACTAAATCCCTTAGTGGTACTCATCCAAGTATACGTAATCCACGTCTTCTTTCCCTAAGCCGCTCCCTCCAGGACATGAGAAGCTGGAGCATGCAAGAATATACAAAGGATAGAAATTTTTGCGGATTTGAATAATCATTTATAGTAATTCATCGAATCTAGAAGGATCTCAACAGAATGTAGAAATCAATCGGTAGTGGATGCGCACTGCTGGTGAGTCAAAAATACGAGGGTCATTCAATAAATAAGGTGAATTTTTCGCTATAAGGACTTCTAATACAGATAGAAGCTTACTTTTTTTATTTTTTGTTTTACTTCTTTTTCACATGGATTTAATTTCTTTTGCAGATTAAAAAAAACTTTGAGAGTTTTGGCGATTAACAAAGATGGCCGACCAAGAAGCATGCTCCAGGATTGAACAGTTATCAAGTTTTTGGTTGCAAACCAGTTGAAATTCATAGGAGAATGTCAACTGTGTATGGTGCCACATGTTTCCGCCAAAAAATGTCTACAAGTGGGCTAAATTGTTTAAAGAAGGACGGAGCAGTGTTGAGGATGAAGACAGGCCTGGGAGGCCTACAGAAGTGAAGTCTCCTGAGGTGATCGAATCAGTCAATGACCTCATTCAGTCTGACAGAAGAACTACTGTGAACTGCTGAGGTAGGTCAAGAAAGACATAAAGAACAAACACAAGAATCATCAGTCAGAAGGAGTTATCTTGCATCATGACAACGCAAGGTATCACACAGCAGATCAAACGGTGCAGACCATCAACGAGCTGGGCTGGGAACTGCTCCCTCATCCCCCTTACAGCCCAAACCTTGCCCCTTCAGACTTTCACCTGTTTGGTCCCTTGAAAGCGTTCACGAGAGGCACGAAGTTTAAAAGCGATGATGAAGTCAAAAATGTTGTGAGCGAATGGCTGAGACGTCAGTCCAAAGATTTTTATGCTGAGGGAATACGGAAGCTTGGGAAAATGTGTGACAGTGCTGGGAGACTACGTTGAATAAAAAAAGGAAGCTTCTATCTGTATTAGAAGTCCTTATACCGAAAAAATCACCTTATTTATTGAATAATCCTCTTAGGTTAAATCTAGCAAATTTGCAACAGTAAAATTATGAAACTTAGCTGCCAGTTTACCACTACGTATCAATTCATGAAGTTGAAGTACTAAAGAAAAAAGCTTATCAAAACAATTAACTTGAAAATATTTATAGAAAATAACAACTTAAATTGGTTTCAATTCTTATTAATTGAAAACCTGAAACCGAAACGGCGCAATGAGTTACTCTCCTGGAGATCAGTCATACCAAAAAGGTTCTCAAAGACGACAAATAAGGATCCAGTTAGTTAAAATCAACAATGCATTTAATAAAATTGATACTGGATCCAAATGTAAACAGTGCGCAGTTCTTAACCCTATCGGTATTGACGCCCCACAATATCTACGACCCAACATCGTTCGGTTTGTTTATTTATTTATTTTTTTGTTTTGTTTTACGGGATATCAACCTGAATGGGTAATTTAATGCAGACAAGATTTCTATTGCTTGTAATATTTTTTTTCAAAAATGTATTGCTGGTAAAAAAATTATTCCAAAAAAGTATTGCTGGTATTAAAATCTATTTTTATATTTTCATAGTGTTTTGAATCCAGTAACAATTTGCCCATAGCTGTGACCCTAACAGGTGCTACCACCCCGTGTCCAAGTGGATCTGGGAACACCAACAATTAAGAGGTAGTTCCTTAAAACCTTCTGATCAAACGCCTTGTCGTCGGATATAATTTATCGTCATACCCAGGACGGCTCTGACAGGTGCTACCACCCCGGATTAGGATGGACCCGGGAACATGAGCAGTTAACAGGTGGTTCCATGCTCGTCAAAACCGTCTGATCAAAGGCCTTGTTGTCGGATGTTGATTATCGTCATACCCAAAACGGCCCTGACAGGTGCTACCACCCCGCGTCAAGATGGACCCGGGAACACCAGCAATTAAGAGGTGGTTCCATTCTCGTCAAAATCTTCTGATCAAAGATCTTGCTGTCGGATGTAGTTTATCGTCATACCCAGGACGGCCCTGACAGGTGCAACACCCCCTCCGGGTCAGTGTGGATCTTGGAACACCAGCAATTAAGAGGTGGTTCCATGCTCCTCAAAACCTCCTGATCAAAGGCCTTGCTATTGAATGTAGTTTATCGTCATACCCAGGTCGGCCCTGACAGGTGCTACCCGACCCCGGTCAGTATGGACCTTGGAACACCAGCAATTAAGAGGTGGTTCCATGCTCGTCAAAACCTTATGATCAAAGGCCTTGTCAGGTGTAGTATATCCTCATACCTAGACGGCCCTGACAGGTGCTACCACCTCGTATCAGGATGGACCTGGGAACACGAGCAGTTAAGATATCGTTCCCTGCCCTTAAAAAACTTCTGATCAAAGGCCTTGCAGGAATCAACATCGTTAGGATCCGGCAACCAAGAATATAATATAAAATATGACTGAAGAACAAATACCTTGCCAAACATAGGCGTCTCTGCTGCCAATCGCCAGTATGCCATTCGATAATATTAAGCAAATGTAAATCATTTCCTTCCCGCTGAATAAATGAAACAGATATTTTACAGGCAAGTAAACAGCAAGAAAATAAACTTTTCGTCAGTTAATAAGATTATTACGCCCCAAAATAGAGAATTCCGTCTTCATTGACAAATAAAAAAAATGTTTTTCTTCCTTAATTCCATTTGCTTTGATTGTGTCTGTATCCATTGGTCATTGCTTCTTTTCTTTTCTACTCTATCGTTTCGCCTTTTCGACAATACAGACTGGCTGTTAAGTCTAAGAGGTTTTGTTTTATACTCGATTGCCGCCGAAATGCCGACACAACATGTCTTTTCTACTTGATGTACAATTTATAAAGATGATTATTTGAGATCAACTGGAAAAGCTGTTGAGAATTGAAAGTGTCGGCTGTTTCCAACTCAATTGATATTCGATTTACGAATTAAAACAGAGGCGAACAAAATGAGGAAATAAAAACAAGAGATAAAATAACTACAAAAAACAAAATCAGAGAATTCGAAAGAATTAAAGTTAAGAAATGAAAATTAAAAGCATGGAAAGAAAAGGAAGGAAATTTGAAAATAAAACGCAAAAATGAAGGAATGAAGATTAAATGAAAAAAAAGAAATTAATAGGAATGAAAATGACATGAAAATTAAAAGAACGAAGAAAAAAGAAAAAGAAAGAAAAGTGAAAAAGTTTTTTTTTTTTTTTTTTTTAACTTGATGATAAAAATAAGAAACTAAATAAATAAATTTTTCCCAAACTTTTGACTAAAATTTGTTTAAAGAAGCGTAACATAGCCAAAAGAAAATGTTCATCAAAACTTTATTGGAAAAAATCGGGAAAAAGAAGAGTCGGAAGAAAAATCGGTAAAAAAGAAAACAAAAAAATAGGCAAAAATGTCTTTAAATGACTGTAAAAACAATAAAATGAATAGAAAATGAATATTCAGTAAATATGAAAAAATGTCAGATAAATTCAATCAGAAAAATTAAAAGTTAATAAACAATATACAACGAACTTCTAGATAGAACATTTGATTTGATATATATATATGTGTGTGTGTGTTTTAAGACATTTTTATGTTTATACATTTTTTTTTATACATATAAATATTTAAGTAAATGCTCTGTTTTATAATAAACAGTTTTAATAACATTTACCGGCCTGAATGTCCGAGAATTTTCATAGATGTTCGCTCTCCGACAGGAACCGAACATGTATGCTATACGGAACCGTCATTTAGCCTGATGTGCCTTAACCGACTGAGCCACAGAGAATCGTTCGATTAGCAAGGTCGATATTACTGTTTTTAAACTTCAATCTTCCATGAATTTAAAAACAGTAAATTCGACCTTGCTATTCGAACGATTCTCTGTGGCTCAATCGGATAATTGTCGGACTTTGTCCATTTCATAATATATATACATATATATATATATATATATGTGTGTGTGTGTGTGTGTGTGTGTGTGTGTGTGTGTGTGTGTGGCCTGAGGATTACGTTTAAGCATGAGATAGACTGTCGCTGTTGAGTGTTGACATCAATATCTACTTTATATTCACATAACCTCTATCCTCATATCGAGCACTTTAACTCATAAATATAGCATACCTTAAAACTATATTTTTAATATATATATATATATATATATATATATATATATATATATATATATATATATATAAGTGATTATAGTAGTTCCAACGAGAGAAAAGTGTGTATATTAAAAAAGAAGAGAGAAACCGAAAGCGTTTTTTGGTTGTAATGTGTTTGTGTGTGTATATGTACAAATGTGTTTACTAATTCCTCGTAATAGAACAGTGTGTATGTATGGCGAGAGAATATACATATATACACGCATGCTGACAAAAACACAAGAAAATGGAAATGGATCTAAGAACAAACAGTGGTCATTAAAAGATAAGAATGCCGATAACTCCTTCACCACTTCTCGGACCAATCTTAATTGTTTTATAACCCTTCACGCAGAACTTTTCACTGCCAGTTCAAGAAAGACATTTGGGTCACTAATACACAAAAAAGAGAATGTCTCACATCTAGAATATTTAACAGCGAAAAACATAAGAAAAAAATTACACGCTTTGCCTGATGACGGCCTTGAGACCGGAAACCCGTGTAGCAAAATTATATAAAATAAAGCATTATATTTTTTTTTCAAAATATACACATTACAACCAAAAACGCTTGCGGTTTCTCTCTTGTTTTTAATATATATATATATATATATATATTCATGGCAATTCGCCCGTTGTACACTCCGGCCTTCTTCAGGTGATATACGTTGGAATTACGAACGTCTATCACTCGAAGAAAGCCGGAGCGTACAATTGCCGAAATGCTGTGAATATGACAATAAAGATGATCACAATAGTCCGAACAATGTCAATACTGTAGTTACAATACCTCATCTCAGAAATATAGACAGATCCTGAAGAAGGCCGAAGCGTACAACGACCGAAACGTCGTGAATATGGCAATAAAAATCAGTCCGAACAATGTAAATAGTGTAAATAGTTACAATAACTCATCTCAGAATATAGGCAAACAGTGAATTTTATTACCATTGTTTGGCACTCCAAAATGTTTCCCTTGAGCCATACTTTATGACTGTCATTGCCCTGTAGTGATAATAATGCTCGCCTTGCAAACAATTCTGTAATGGGTTCGATACGGTTGCTATGGTGTTACACAAAGCTAAGTTATGAGCTGTCTTGTAGCCGATGACTTTGCGCATTTTCAGATGGCAGCATTTGTCGATGTCCACGCATTTATTAAACGTCAGTATTTAAAAATGCTGATTTTCTAGGCAAGCAAATGTCCTTATTTGAAACATTAACGCAACATATGCATTGACAATGGATGATCGTAACGTTCTGTTTTCGACTCTTATATCGTCAGGCCGGGACACCTCGAGACGGTGTAATGGTTAATAAGCTTTCCTCGTTAGAACAATTGCGACTGAGTAGTGAGTTCGATCCTCACTGGGTGCCCCCTACTTTCGGCGTTATGCCACATCTATGCTACCCTTGGAAAATCACTATATCGTCAGGCCATATATCCTGATGATCGCGTTTATATATGTAACAAAACGACGCCATTACACCCAGCTTAGATAGATAGAAAGAAAGAAAACATTTCAATACATAATCATTTAAATCGTTAAATCGAGTTAACTAATGAAATAGTCCAGCAGGTTCGTTGATTTTACAAGCATATTTGTTTTCTGCAGATTAGGTTGAAATGCTTGTCTGCTCGAAAAATAAAATCGTCAAATATTCAATTTGAGATTACATTCTTCATACACAATAAGGCTTTTGTTAAAAGGCATGAACACATCTTTATTTGATTTATGTTCCATCTCCTGGTAACGTGAAGATAGCCATATAACTAGCACATCATAATTGTGGATAGAGAAAAAAAAACGGTAAATGAGTTTGTATATGGAGAATTCACTCTCCTATAATTGGCTTACCTACTATGGAAAAAAATAAGATGGTGTTTATATCTATTGTCAGTCTTGAATTACGAAGGCTAATTCTAATTATTTCTAGATTTCTCTCATTAATATTATCTTCATTTTTATAAATTTTGTTCATTTTATATCTGCTGTTTTTTCTGATTCTCATTCTTCCACTCCATTTTCTCGTTCATTCATTCATCTGTTCATTCATTCTTTCTTTCTTTCTTTCTTTTTTTTTTTCTTTCTTTCTTTTTTCTTTCTTTCTTTCTTTCTTTCTTTCTTTCTTCGATTACTATTATCTTCTTTTTTTAATTTAATTCATTCTCTACAGATTCTAATTTCCACCCTGCTTGTTTCTCTTTTCATTAACATTATCCTTTTTCTTCTGTTTCTTCTTCTTCTACTTCTTCTTTTTCCTCTTCTTCTTCATTGTCTTCTTTTTCTTCCTCTTTCATTCTTTCTTTCTTTGATCACTTTTTATCTTTCTTTATTTTTTAATTAATTCTCTGTAGATTCTAATTTCCGCTTTACACCTTCTCTTTTCAACACTATTATCTTCTTCTTCTTCTTCTTTCTTTCTTTCTTTTTTCTTTCTTTCTTTCTTAGTTTCTTTGTTTGTTTCTTTCTTTCCACTTTCATCACCTTCTTCTTCTTCTTCTTCTTCTTCTTCTTTCTTTCTTTCTTTCTTTCTTTTTTCTTTCTTTCTTTCTTAGTTTCTTTGTTTGTTTCTTTCTTTCCACTTTCATCACCTTCTTCTTCTTCTTCTTCTTCTTCTTTCTTTCTTTCTTTCTTTTTTCTTTCTTTCTTTCTTAGTTTCTTTGTTTCTTTCTTTCTTTCCACTTTCATCACCTTCTTCTTCTTCTTCTTCTTCTTCTTCTTCTTCTTCTTCTTCTTCTTCTTCTTCTTCTTCTTCTTCTATCCTTTTAAACAATCATCGTATTAATATTTTTTCTACGTCGATGTTCACACCCTCCGCGTCTAGTGATTTTCATTGCAGATCAAGTGACAGCAGATCTCCTGACTAATCTCACCCTCTACTCAGTGTTTTTGATTTGAATAAAACTGTTTGTCCGTAACGTTTCAATCCCTCCTTGGCGTTCCAATTCTTCTAATCTCTTCGGAATCTTTCTTCGGAATCAATTCAAACACTTCACTTATGATGGGCACAATTGTCTCTTTTTCTATTTAACAATTTATTTATTTCTCGGTTTCAGTCTGCCGTCTGTTGATATGGCGGCATTCATTCTTCTTCTCTAATTCACCCTTATATCCCTCAATTTTTTTTCATCGCGCCTTATTGGATTCTTTTTTGAAAATTCCCTATCCTTTTAATCAATCATCGTATTAATATTTTTCTACGTCGATGTTCACACCCTCCGCATCTAGTGATTTTCATTGCAGATCAAGTGACAGCAGATCTCCTGAATAATCCCACACTCTACTCAGTGTTTTTGATTTGAATAAAACTGTTTGTCCGTAACGTTTCAATCCTTCATTTGCGTTCCAATTCCAAGGCCACCCACCCGAAAAAGAAGACTGGAGACAGCCGGAATTTGCTTTGATAAAGTCCACACTGGACGAAACGCGTCAGCAATTACCAGTTTTCCTATTGTTATTTTTATTCATATATATATATATATATATATATATATATATATATATTAAACTTAACTATTTAAATTTTTTTAACTCCCCAGGGCACAGGTATGCATACATGTTTGTGCTGGGGCACCTGTGGGCTTCAGCTTGACTCTCCAAATAAGTTATCTGAAAACTCTTTCTTTGAAATAATTCATCGGGAAGTCAAACCCGGGATTCCTTTGTCTTTTTTTTTTATTGCGTTATGTTGTCTTTTTTTAATAGGATTAGATAGGCGATCCTATCTCCCGGCACGTCCTCCCCTCCTTACTCTTGAACAACAGTAGAGCCTCATTCTTTGTTTCCTATTTAGGAGGAGGATGAAGATTCTTTTTCTTTTTCTTTTTCTCTGTCCTTAATAGTGTTGCTGTCATGATTTTTTTTGTGTTATGCGTGAATGATCGCTGTCTCTTCATACTGAGGCTACCGATGGGCAGTTTTCTTGTTGCTGTTCCCGAATGGTAGTTAGAAGCTTGAACTCTCGTGTAGCGTCTTGACAGGCTGCTTTGATATATATATATATATATATATATATATATGTGTGTGTGTGTGTGTGTGTGTGTGTGTGTGTGTGTGATAGAAATTATTAGGAGGATTTGAGATAATTATAATTATAATGTCCGGGTTTCAATTCTCGGTAGTGGATGCGCACTTCTGATAGGTCCCAAATATAGGACGAAACGGCCTTCCAGTGTTGAGGATTCTTCTAGACTCGATTATTAACTTATATATATATATATATATATATATATATATATATATATATATATATTCTTGTTTGATGACTTTAATGTCCACCATACAGGTGACAAAAACTCTGTCACTGACCTCACTATCATCCAAACCCTTAACTCCTAAATCACTCAATCGCTCATGCCAGTGGTTGTCTTCCCCTCTTACCTGCACCAGTAACCTTTGATCTCTTTTTTTACTTCTATCCCTGACTCTTGTCGTACTTCGCAGCTCTGCCCTCTTGGCAACTCTGATCATGTGGGAGTGTCTGTAAACATCCCCTTCCGTTTCCCTACCAGTCAAGAAGTTGCTACCAGTAGAATATCTTTCTGTTACCAACGAGCAGATTGGTTCAAAAATGCGCGTCTGAGGTCTCTTCCTACGTGAAAGCTGGTATCGATACTTTCATTGCAGCAAGAAAATACCAAGTTAAACCACTTTTACTGTTGAGATAGTTAAATGTAAACTCCACTTCTACTCCAACAGTTTCTTTTCTCACACAACAAGACAGCGGAACTCCCTTCTGTTTACTTGCTTCCTTGACAACTTCAAAAAATCACCATCTTCTGTTGGCTTGAACCCCGTTCATCTTTTATGCTTTTCTCAATCCCCGCTATACCCAGTTTTTTCTCTCACGTTCACTCTCTGTAACCCCTGCGTATTAGTGGCATTCTCGCCTTGTTTGGGGGAAAATGATTTAAGAAAATCCAAACACTTCATTTATGATGGGCAAAACTGTTTCTTTTTCTTTCTCAATTTATATCTTTCCCTCTCGGTTTCACACTCCCTCGTCTGTTGTTATGGCGGCATTAAATGGCAGAAATTGTTACTGCTTTTTCATTTGGAATTCATTCGTTGTTGATAATGATTTCTGTTAGAGCAGATAAAGAAAATATTTTCGACTAGAAATCAATTGGTTAAAATTGTCACCTTCGTAACAATTAACATGAGACTTAATTAATAATTCACCTAAATTGGCCTTCGTCTCTAAGGACTAGATTAAATCAAATTTAGAGTTTGAGAACGTTCAGACAACGCGTAATAATATGCGACAGAAATAAGGGGCTTCAATCTGCTAAATTAAAATACATTTGTAATGTCCTCTCTTTTCATGACGTGGGCGATTATGACGCTCCACATTTTCCTTTTGTTTATTATCTTTGAATTCCTATGGCATCTCAATGGAGTGGTTTTCTTTTGCCCTTTTGCACAGTTTAGAATTCAGAGTTTCATTTCTCCTGGTGTGGCTGGCACGCAAAAACTAGAAAATTCAGTCTGGTGTGTTATTTAACCCATAGCTGGACTAGTAAGCATTAGCGCAAAAGGACCGATTCGGGTGCAGTTTGAACTTGGGCCGGTGATTTCATTTTCCGTGCCGATATGCATTACTTAATCTGCATATCTCACAGACATTTTAGGGATTAGACAACATATATATAAAATATATTTCTGAGATGTTCTTTTATATTATATTTCCGTTCAAAACGTAAGCAATCACGGCTCTCCTCAATGTTCTGTTTTTGTTCCTATAACGTTTGACTTTAGTATCTCTTTCTACTCTGCTCTATTCTTTAAAATCTTTAAAAAGATTATTCGTTTCCCTACAGTTCCCTTGCTTTCAGTATCTCCTGTGAGTGTTAAATTCGCCAGACACTCTTTTCTCGTTATAATTCTCTGAAATTTCAACATTATTCTTTTGATTCTAAGTATACGTTTCCTTGTTGTCCACATTTTGCTTAGAACTTAATCGTTGCTCGTATGCTCAGAAAAAGCTTTTCAATAAAAACGTTGAATCGATCTAGATATTTTGGGGTGCGGAAGTTTGAGTAGACCGTCCAATATTCGCAGCCGTAAAGGAGGACAGATGTCACGTAACAGCTCAGTACTCTTTTTTTTTCTTTTTTTTTTGCCAAAGAAATCCTTCTGTCTCGCAATATTCTACCCAGATTTTGAAATGCGTCCGTGGCCATGTCAGTACGTTTTCGGATCTCAACATCGCATTTATCGTCCTCCGTCAAAACATTCCCAGATATTTAAACATCCGATGAAAGATGAAAAAGAGACTCGAGGCAACGGAGGTATGGTTCTACAGAAGGATGCTAAGGATATCATGGACCGAGCGTGTGAGCAACGATGAGGTATTTGAGAAGATGAAAACAAGACTTAGACTTAACATCAGGAAGAGGCAGATGAAATTTCCAGGACACGTAATGAGAAAGGAGGGCCTGGAGAATCTGATACTCACAGGTCAAATCGAAGGAAAGAGTGACAAGGGAAAGCAACGTATGACGTACCTGGTGGGCTTAAGCAAGTGGATGACAGAACGTGGTCTGGAGACGCGGCAGAAGGACGAAACTCATTGAGAGCTACAAGGGGTAGGAGGAAGTGGAGAGCCATGATCGCCTACGTCCTGAAAGGACACGGAACATAAAAAGAAAAAAAAACTTCAGAAGTACACAGAAGAAGCAAAAACTATATGCAGTGCTGTGAAAAAGTAAGTGAACAATAAGATAATATTTTTTTTTTTAAATTGTTTATATATATATATATATATATATATATATATATATATATATATATATATTCAATTCCAGTCGAATCCATTATATTCACTTACGTGCTAATACTCTTGGGAAAGCTGTGAATGTTCTTCTTTCCCCTCCAGCTATGGGTTCTATAGCCTTGGATGGCAACTGGTCTGGGAGAAGGACAACTCTGAATTCAAAACCTGCAGAGGGTCATTTGGGGACCTTGTGGCAAGTAGAGCACCAGGTCTCTGTATTCGGCCCTTCAAAAATTGTGGATGGTCCTGCACAAAACCTTCACCACAATAATCAAATCTCATGTGCTGTTGTTGTCAGGATGTCGGTTTCAGGAATGTCGAGTATATATATATATATATATATATATATATATATATATATATATATATATATATATAATGAATGGGATAAAATATTACAAAAAGCTCCTTCTCGGAAACTCTGTAGTCGAGGTGCTGAATATAATATCACTCAGCTGTCACATATTATTTAAGTGTCACCTAAATTCTAACATCGCGTAAAACTGGAGTAATGAACACTAGAATTTAAATGTATTTACAAGACGGAATTAAAAGTGTAAGAGTGATTGTCTCCAGAATTTCTCTTACACATTTGTCAGTCTACTATTCGTCTATGCAGTGAATTTTGATGCCACATTTGGTCTGATACTTCTGCTATGTGTTTAGAGATCCTTGACAAAATCTAAAAAAGAATCTGCAATGTTATCGGTCTTAACCTGGCACCATATATTTTATGGCATCTGTTCTCTAGAACTTTCATCTTTGGCGCCTCGATTTTACGAATTTAAGTGCTCTACTAGATTGGCAGCTAGATCACATCATTTTACTACTGAAATGTCTAGACGTAACCGTAAGTTTTGTGACAGCAGGATCTTCTCTCACACTTCTGGAACTTTCTTCGAACTTCTTGCTTTCATGTCAACTGCGATCATCAAAAATTTAAATGCGAAGTGATCTTCATTTTCTGTCTCCTTCAAACCTGTTCTTTTATTGTCTTTTCTCCTCAGTAATTTTTCCTCCAGGCTTACTTATGATTGATAATCTGTAGAAAATGAATCAATCAAAAAAGAAAACCTTCAATTTCAGTCACTTCTTAAGTCTTTATGTCTCTATTATCATGCTTGGGGTTGGAATTTTTTTTTTAAACCTTATTATGTAAATCAATAAATAAAACAAATCAATCAGTAATTAATCAATAAATAAAACAAATCAATTCTTCATGGTGAGATTAGGACCGAAGGTTCAGTTTATTAAGTTCAGATATTTTGATAGGCTACTTCTAGGAATTGGCGTTGGATTCAAAGAGTCGATTCAAATATCTGCCTAAAAGAAGGAAACTAAAAAAAAAACTATTATTTTCGGATCTTATGACCAAGCCCTGACATCGCTGAGCGAAGACTCCTGGTTTAAAATATGAGAACGGCCATGATGGTGATGGATGAAGTCCTCAAAAACAAGGTTACCACAGCTTTTGGCCGATTATTAAAGTTATCTGAACAACAATGTCTTTAGTATCTGTCTATATTTCTGAGATTAGGCATTATGTACACTAATTACATTATTCATACTATTGTCCTCATCTTTGTTGCCATATTTATTACAGGGGATAATGGCATTGGTTAGATTCAGTGACAGGACCCAAAGAGTGTGAGTTCAATACCCAGTTAAGGCAGTGGAGAACTTGCAGAGGGGAATTAACAGGAGATAACTGATAACTGACACCCATTAAAAACATGGCACGTGGAACTAGAACATTCTATCTCAGTGAGCTAAATAAAGGGTTCGGTTCGACATTCCAACTACCTGAAGAAGGCCGGAGCGTACAACGGCCGAAACGTTGTAATAAATATGGCCGAAACGTTGTAATAAATATGGCGACAAAGATGAGGACAATAGTCTGAATAATGTAAATAGTGAACAATGTCTTTAGCTCATTATTGTACAGCTGTCCTCGTGTTTGTTCGAGTACATCACACTTAAAATTGTATATATTATGTGTACTTTTATGTTGGGGTAAGCACAATTTGACTCAAGAAGATATACATTTCTTAAGGAAGAACAAGCTCGCAGATTATTTTTTTCTACGGTATTAGCTTACAGAATAAGGACAAGGATCCTGAACTTTGAACGAACAAAACAAAACAGGATATAAAAAACTGTTTTAGTTTCGGAAGAATTCCTCTGTACCAAATCACCGTCTTTTTACACAAGTATCAAACGTGCATTGAAGCCCTCTTCTCGTACAAATCAAACACTTGTCTCGCATCATCACACGTGAAACTGCTTAGAAATACAACAAAAGACTAAATCTAGCTAAAGGCAATCGAAGCGACAATACAAACAACCGTCTTCGACTTCGATCAATAACAGCAAATCCAACGATTGCCGAAGAGATTAGACGTTGCGGGTCAGTTCAATTGATCCCTGACAATTCTTAGTAACCTTGCTACGTGGGGAACGATTCTAAAAGATACTTTGGGCAGGAGGGTGGTAGACATCTTTTCCTCAATTATTTACAACTTGCTATACTTCATCCTCCGTAAACTTCGTAAAACTGTACGTGCCGAGGTCAAGCAAGGTCTCACTCGCAACGCTGGTAATAACAAAGCTCTGTAAAGGAAACGACTCTGGAGAGAAGCCATTAAGGATTCCTTAGGCTGAATGTTTGTCTTCGGCCTGTCAAAATTCGTTATGGCTCACATGTTTAGACTGATCATCATTATACACACACACACACACACACACACACACACACATATATATATATATATATATATATATATATATATATATATATATATATATATATACGTCTGTACTGAAAAGTTCTTTACCTAACCAAGGACACCCCAAAATTTTGAGGTTTGCACAGATTTGGAAAAGTTATCTTATATATATATATATATATATATATATATATATATATATATATATAAATGTCTTAAATAAATAAATTGTCGGGATTTCTTAATATATATATATATATATATATATATATATATATATATATATATATATATATATATATGTATGTGTGTGTGTGTGTGTGTGTGTGTGTGTGTGCACAGATATGTAGAAAAACAGGAAAGAGCACGCTAGGTAAATAATCCGGAGTTCTTTATTATTTTTGTTTTTATTTTTAAAAATCAGTGCTCCATACAGAAGTAGAGCTTAAATTATAAATTCTAAATAATGAACATTTATTAAACCATAGACATGAACTAACGGTTTTTTGCCGACATCAACAAATTTTCGCATTAAATAATTAGCATAAAAAAAATTAAATTTCATAGTCTAATAAAAGGTTTAAAAGCTTAAACCAATAAATAAGATAGAAAATCCTTTATGAAGTCGTCAAAAAAACAAATTGTAGTTCAGTGCGACGCGTTTAACAGCACTTTAGGAAAAATATAAATAAATAAATTAAATTAAATTCTCTAGACACTTAACGATGGATTATGGTGCCAACAGCTATCTTTCACTGTGACTGACCAGACGATGTGCGTACATGAATGCCATCATTCGCTTTGAAATGGACACCCCCCACCCTACCTCGGTTTGACCGCTTTCCGAAGGTGACTGATATGTGGATACAAATTAATTCTTAGGCCCCTTATCAAAATGGTCGCCCCAGCCTTTTCCATAGTAATTAATTTTACGAATGAACATGCTTATAAAGATACGTAAATTTCAAGATTGGTTATTCCTAAATTTTCGCTTGAGGATGAAACAGACCTTGATACTTTAATTCAATTTAATTACAATAATTATATTGAGGTTTTCGGCGCTTGTTTTTGTAACATGAGAACTCTTATGCAGCGAAAACATCATATTTTTAAAAATAATTAAATATATATATATATATATATATATATATATATATATATATATATATATATATATACCAGCGTAAGTCAAAAATTATCCACACTTTCGTTATTACATCTTTACACAAGAGTGCGGATACTTTTTACTTTCTTTCATATACACTCACGATAATATTTATGCGTAGCTTGTAAAATGCATCTTTGACAGCCTTTATTCCTTCTCTCTCTCTCTCTCTCTCTCTCTATTTCTCTCTCTCTCTTTCTCTCTCTCTCTCTCTCTAACATTAGCGTGGTTTCTTATATACTTTTAGTCGCTGCGCACATTACTTTTTTGTCTTCGACTTTTGTCCTGATAAACCAGTTTAGCTAAAATATTGCTCTTATATATATATATATGGATAGATAGATAGAGAGAGAGAGAGAGAGAGAGAGAGAGAGCGGAAGACAGACAGACGAAAAGACAGAGAGATCTAAATATATAATGTGAAAATCAAGATATAAAATGAATACATCAGCAACAAGATTAAGAAAAGATATGTCAATTGTCTCACACACACACACACACACACACACACACACACACACACACATATATATATATATATATATATATATATATATATATATATATATATAAAACCATAAAAATAATAAAATGTTTACCTTATTCACTATTCGGGTTTCAACGGCAATGTATCATCAGATGGTGATGCAAATTAAATTATCCAACGCAACCTGCTATAGCTACCGAAAAGTCCACTGAAGGGTATAGCAAGATAAAAAAAAAACCTTTCTTTCCTTCTCAACGCTTCCCGTCTCTATTTCTCTTACTCTTTTCTTCCTTACACTCCCCATTGTTAAATTTCATGCGGGTTCGTAAATGCCTAGAATGTATTTATTAATACGGCTACACTTAGACATTATCACAGATCTTCCATTTAATAATCCTCCACGAACAGGACAAACAACAACGGTCGGCCAAACCCTCCTCTCTCACCATATATATATATATATATATATATATATATATATATATTGAGGAGGTGTTATGAAGTTCTGGACCTGAGAAAGAAGCATGACATAGTTATATAAGTACGTGCTACTCGACATTGTCAGGTTTCTCGTAGCTTCCAAAGAATTATGGCGTCTAGTCATTGAAATGCTGAAACTACGAAGTAGGTCAAGCAGCGAACGAACTTCTCAGCACACAGTCGTATATATATATATATATATATAGAGAGAGAGAGAGAGAGAGAGAGAGAGAAAGAAAAGAGAAGAGGATGTAGAAATATTCACCATCAGTATGTTGTTATTTATATATATATATATATATATATATATATACAGCTGTCCATTGGTATTCGAGGGATACCCGTCTACTAGGGCAGCTAACCAATCCCTACTGTAGACATCTGTGTTTTGCTCAACACCCACATAGCCCACCTGTGGTTTATACTGCAAATATGCTGAGCAGACCTTAGTTACAGTCTCTGCTAGAGAGCATGTTATCTAGCGTGATCAACAATTGAACAAGGCCAGCACGCTCAAGCCCTTATATATAAATAGTCTTGTGGCTTTATGCTAGCACAGCTATTGACGCGTCCATATATATATATATATATATATATATATATATATATGAGAGTAAGACTAAAGTTATCCCCGCTTTCGCCATAATATATCTTTAATTTTTAACCTTCCCTTGTATGTAAAGAGTATGGACAATCTTCAGGGCTTGTTCTCTTCTCTGCTGCTGTTTCACAGTTTTGCCGTATTTATGTTATACTATAAATACGGCAAAATTGAGAAATAGCAGCAGAGAAGGCAACAAGCTCTGGAGAGTAAAAATTTTATCTTGATGTGCTCTCGAAACTACGTAGTTGGGATCACTGAACCAACAGCACCCAGCTAAGTAATAAACTTCTCCGAATTAATTTTAAATATGCTTATGTGTATGTGTGTGCGTGCGCGCGCTCGTGTGTGTGTGTGGTAATGGTAATATTAGCTGTTTCCTTCTAAGGAAACACTGAGTGTTCATAAACCAATCCGCTAATGCTACTGTCGGTTGAAATTTTTAAACTTTTATTAAAAGAATTTTTTAGGCTAGAAGGTTTCTCAAATCTATTAACTGTTATCGCTCTTTCTAGTATTGAAGGTGGTTTCCATCGTAACATTTCGTTCGAATGTTGTTTGTGCAGCCCATTCGACGTCCCCTTTACTTGTCCTTTGTACGAAATTTATGACTGATCAATATATATATATATATATATATAAAGGGAAGAGGTTATACTTGTCTCAACGAGAGAAAAGTGTATATATAGAAAAGAGAATCCTCAAACGTTCTTGTTTGTAATATGGATTTTTTTTAAATATATATTATGCTTTATGTTATATATAATTTTGCAGCACGGCTTTCGGGTTTCGAGACCTTCTTCAGGCAAAAGTATATATGTCCACATATTATTGAAATGAATTAATTTTCTTTATGTTTTTCGACGTTAAACATTCTGGATATTAAACGTCCTTTTTTGTGTGTGGTAGTGACACAAATGTCTTTCTTGAACTGGCAGTGAAAAAGTTCTTCTGCTTGAAAGGTAATGAAACAATTAAGATTGATCCGAGAAAGGGTGAGGAATGATATCTGTATTCTTATTGTTTAATAATCCCTGTGTGTTCCTAGATCTATTTTCATTTTTTTTTCTTTTGTATTGTGTGTGTGTTTTGTTAGTATGCGTATGTATACGTATATTCTCTCTCCATACATACATATTGTCTTATTATAAGGAATTAGTATACATATACATACATACGCACAAACACACACACACATATATATATATATATATATATATATATATATATATATATATATACACACACTTCGTATTTTGCGTAGGGTACGTGTATATGCTTGTGAGTAGTATATTTGTTTTTGCCAATATGTGTATATATATTTGTGCTCCACAGATACCCGCGTGAGAGTATGTGCGCATGCATGTGAGTGGTTCGATCACTATATTTGGTCATTATGTGTGCATGTTGTGTGTTTTTGTGGGGGGGGGTATGATCTATTTAGTGCTGGTTTAAATTTGTTTATGGATTTTTTTCTTATTGTAGGTAAGAATAATTGTCTGTTTGATATATTGACAAAAATTCACCCTGGTTACAGTTATAGATGTGCTGTGATACAAAGAGGTTTCTGTTGTCTGGTAATTTGATGTTGTTCTTGTGGAGGGAAACACTGTTGTTTAGTTGTTGGCAGATACCTATATATGACTTCTTGCATCTTGTGCGTTTGACTGCATAAATCACATTTTTGAAGTTGCAGTTTAAATTTTTATTTATTATGAATGTCGTTTTGTGGTTTTCAAAAGTGTAGGAGTTTCCTTCTATAATTATGTCACAAACCCCACATCTTTTGTTTTTTGCATTTTATGACTCCCTGTATTGGTTAAATTTGGATGAGGTTGATAGGTCTTTCAGGTTTTTAGATTGACGTTTGCTTTTAACTATTTTGGTTGCTTTTAGTATATTTTTCAGTTTGTCATTCTTTCTAAGTAGGTCTAAATCTTTTGTAATTTCTGTAAATAGTTCTGGATTGTTCTTGATGTATATTGAGATATATGCTACAGTTTGTTCGACGTTACGTTTCTTTAGATTTCGTTGTTGGACTAAAGGATTTTTTTGGCGAGTTCAAAACCTTTGTTTATTAGTGTTGTGGGGTAGCCTCGTTTTTTAGAGTTTTATGTAGTTCTTCTAGGCGGGTTTTTCGGAGGTGTTTGTCAGTCACTATAATACAAACTCTACGTGCTAGGGGATGGCTTTCCATTATGGCGGTTATTTTGGCGAGAGTGAAAAAGAAAAAAAAACCAAAAGAATAAATAAATAAATGAATAAATAGAAAAATGAAAACAAGTAAAATAAATTAACCCAAATAAATAAATAAACAAGCCACTCCTGCCAAAATAACTGCCAGAATGGATTACCCACAATGCACCACTAACTCATATATATCAATAGTCGAGAAAAAATCCAACACACGCGGCCTGACTATTGCGTCTAGCATGAAATACCTGTCGCTTCTGAGTGTTGACTTCAATGTTTCCTTTTATATTTACATTTACATACGCTCTATCTCTGATATTAAGCACTTTATCCCATAAATATAGTACACCTTAAAATATATTTCTTCATATATATATATATATATATATATAACAACTACTATATATATATATATATATATATATATATATATATATATATATATATATATATATACATATATATACATAAATATATCTTAAAAAATATATAAAAGTGTGAATGATCGGCACGAAACCTTCACCACTATAATCAAATCTCATGTGATGTTGTCAGGTAGATCGGTTTCCTAGGAAACGATCTGCTTGACCCTCATACGTCTACGGAGATTCGAGTCTGTCTGTCTGTCTGTCTGTCTCTCTCTCTCTCTCTCTCTCTCTCTCTCTCTCTCTCTATATATATATATATATATATATATATAGAGAGAGAGAGAGAGATATATATATATATATATATATATATATATATATATATAGTCATTATAAGAGATTATAGCAAAAACATTAAAAAAAAGCTTTGATGTTTCAATATTATGATTGTACTTCTTCAGACGATGGTAAGTAACTGCTGATTAAAATGATTTTAAGAAAATTTAAAAACAAAGCGTTGCCTCTTTTCCGTAAGTTAAAGCGGGGGAGACATAGGGTCAAATTTAAAGATAAACTTGTGGGTGTGTCTTGATTAACCAATTAAATGTCAGATCTACGCTAAATCGTAAAGTAAACTCAGAGGGTGGAGGTGAGTGAGGTATTTTTCATGTCACGATAGTGACGAAACATAATGTTTGTATATACACCCGGTTGTGGTTAATGAATTCCACAGCAGACGAATGTCTTCTCAATGTGATACAATCATCCCAAGCTTCCTCTTGTATGTAGCTCTTCATAATTTTTTGTTATCTCCCCTTAACCTTGTTCCGCCATCCATTTGCATAAATACATTAAGTAGATTACGTGTCATTTCCTCTATCCCTATTGTCTTCATTCTCTCCTGTGCGTATCAAATTTTCCAAGCTCTCTTTCCTTATTACGTGCCCTGGAAATTTCAACTGTCTTTTCCTGATGTTATATGTGACTATTTAACATTTCTTCATTCTCGGCTAAAACAAGTCTCTCTATATTCTTATTAACACACTTCAACCAGTTTTGCTGTATATTTACATACTGTTAAAATATACGACAAAGAAACATTAAATGTCTAAGTAAAAGAAATTGTAAACCAACGAATAATGCTCAAAACTCTAATTGGAGTTATACACGAACAGTTATAAAAACTGAAAGTTTTCGTACGACATTGAATGCAATATTTCCCCTGGCAGAGTGTATTGAGAAAATGCAAAGTAAAAATAAGAACAATTCGACCAGAATATGTTTTATTTTATCCCACATTTACGAATATTTGCAGATCAAATAAATTACGGTCGCCTTTAGAAAATGGATAAAACCTTGAGACAAATATTTTTAATAACAAGAAGTTATAAGAAAAAGACATTCAAAATGTGACATTTTTGAAGGCCTTTCTTTTTTTTTTTTTAGTTTTTACCAATAGACAACACATGAGCGTTTAAGTAGCAAAAATGACCTTTTCTGATTTAATGCAAGACCTGTCAGTGACCAGTATCGAGACAGCGGTCATTTATACTGACCTTTGGCCAATTGTCGGCCGTTGCCGGGCGTGTAGAAGAGAAAGAAGGGCAAGTAGCCAGAGTTGTGAGGGGTTGTTAGGAAGGGTCGAGATTTGCAGCCGATGCCAAAATGGCGGCGGGCGTAAATCACCAATTTCCCGCCAAATAAATTAGGCGAAACGAAATCGATTTTGACAGAATTATTTCAAGTCGTGGCATTTATTTACACTTAGCGCGGGAAAACGTGAAAACAAACAAATATGCAAACACTGGAATGGAAGGAAATGCCATTTTGTATAGCATGGATACCTAATAATTAGACACTATATATATATATATGTGTGTGTGTGTGTGTGTGTGTGTTGTGTGTGTAGTGTCTATTAGATATACCCTGAAGATCCGTTGGGTGAAACCGTGGTAGATAGGTAGGTTCTGGCTCACTAGGTTATATATACATACATATATATATATATATATATATATATATATATATATATATATATGTGTGTGTGTGTGTGTGTGTGTGTGTGTGTGTGTGTATGTATGTATGTATGTATGTATCTATATATATATATATATATATATATATATATATTGAATTGTAAATCAGTGTGTATGTGGTGTTAAATATGGTAACGCATATACTTTATGGTTATTTTCCAAAATAGACTTGTCAGTCCTTTTTTATGCTGAACAATAGTCAGCCAACAGTGGAAATTGGAGTAAAGAGAAACGGAGATCGAAAGCGAAGAAAAAATAAAACACGTCCGCATCTCTAGGGTAGATTATTTTGTCTTTGTTTACATTAAAAGAAAAAAATGTCTATTTTAAGTTGTATGGGAATCGAGGTAATTTTTGTTTTAAAACAACTGTAAACTCACCCCATGGACTGGCGGGCTGCTTCGTGTCATCTTGCCCAAAGAACCCGCCCATATCTCAAATCAAAATTCAATGAAGAAAAAGACAACTGTTTTAGTAATCAAAAGGAATAAGAACTTTTATAAACTCATCTGCACATTATCAGTTACTCAATTCCAATGTGAGAAGACATTTCAAAGCTAAAGATCATAAAGACATAGTTAAGAAATTGGCTATCTGAAAAAAATTCGGGATGCTGTATGTTGCTGTTAATATAATGGAGTATAAGCATTACTCGCAGTTATATGCCATGCGTTAAAAACGTGTATATGACTGACGAGGTAGATTTTTCCAACAGTAGGTTTCTTTCTGCAGTAGACCAGTTGCCATTAAAGGTTATAGAACCAGGGTATTGAAGAAGAGTTTTAGCACGTATGGAATGTAATGGAATTCGAATTCGGCTCCCCGATTCCTCAACCCGAGCCGTTATACATTATTCTACCGTGCCCCCCCCCCATGCATTACTGTACTCTGCTTTTGAACTATCTCTTAGTGTAAATTGTGCGGTAAACGATTTAAAAATACCAAACAAATACAATTACAAAATAAATTAAAACTTCAATTATAACCTTCCATATTTACATTACGACCAGTAATATATACAATGCATGTGCCCTAGGTATTTACTCTGTCTACCCACTAAAACGAGTTGTGACACAAGGTCCGTTTCAAGGTGGTACACCTGAGTGCGTACACCCGGGCTAGGAACAAAAATTTCCCGCAGCCCCCGCAACTGCGCTGGCCTCGATGCGAGCACTGATCCCTATCTCTGGTGCAATGAGAGGGAGCGGCCTCGGGTAGCTGTTCCCTAGGGCTGGGCACCTCTCTGTATAATTTTCTTCAGTTGCGACTCTGTCCTTTGACAGAGTCGTCCCTGTGTACCCTCTGCCCAAAGACAGAGATGCGACTGAGAAGTTATAAGTAATGTGTTACAAAACACACTAAAGAGATGTTTACACACTTGTTATTTTCTAAGCGTAGCTTAGATGTGGCACAAGGCCGGAAGGAGGAGGAACCTAGTGAGGATCGAACTCATTTTTCAGTCGTAACTGATCTAGCGAAACAAGCTTACTAGCCATTATACTACGCTGAGGTCCCCCACTGCATGTACACTATAGGTACTCGGAAATAGACGTTTCTTTCGTAAAAACATTAGTTTTGGGTGGGCCACATTTGTCTCCTGACTACCAATATTTTTAGATCCAGGTCATAACTGGCAACAGATCAAGATGTTGCTCTGGTTTCCGTAAAAAATAGATTTTGATGGAGTAGATTTTCTAACCACACATCCAACCGGTTTTGAATTCAGAGTTTTATTTCTCTTAGACCGGTTGCCACCCAAGGCTATAGAACCCAGTCTGTTAAGGAATCGACCGTAGTCAGGATCATCGAGTCAATACGAACTATCCTTTCCTTAGCTACACAGTATGTGATTCGCCAGGGAGACATACAGTTTTGAATTAAGAGTTTTCCTTCTATTCGACCGGTTGCCACCCAAGGCTATAGAACCCAGTCTGTTAAGGAATCGACCGTAGTCGGGATCATCGAGTCAATACGAACGATCCTTTCCTTAGTTACATAGTATGTGATTCGCCAGGGATACATACAGTTTTTAATTTAGAGTTTTCCTTCTATTAGACCAGTTGCTACCCAAGGCTATAGATCACAGTCAGTTAATGATTCGACTGTAGTCGGGATCATCGAATCAATGCGAACGATCCTTTCCTTAGCTGCATTCTTCTCTTAGACCGGTTGCCACTCAAAGTAACCCAATCTGTGCTGATATTTGTCCATAGCTGGAGAATAGATGAATTCATACTTTCCCAAGATTATTAACACGCAAGTGAATATAATGAACGCCACTGCAACTCGAACTTGGCTTTCTGATTCTACAATCCGAGCCAAAATCCATTACTCCACAGTGCTTTTCTAATAGATCAGCGTAATTGCTCAGAGTAATCCTCAAACCTTTTTTCTGTTCTATCTTAAATTACACTTAAAATACTACAGACTTTTCTGCAATTTATTTTCAAGGATATGAATTTATCGGCCGAATAATTCATTAGCCGTTAATATTGTGATAAAATAAGCAACAAAATAATTTATACGACGCAACATTCTTCTTTGTGACGTGTCCACTCAGGATGTTGGCGACCATGTCCCTCACCGCTTCCTGTTCGTTGCAGTTCTTAGAAATTTTTGGCTTTTTGCTATCTCGCCTAATACTTGTTCTGCCAACCATTTACACAGAGTCGTTAGGTAGATTATTCACTGTTTTCCTCTATCTTTCTTGCCTTCGATGTGTCATGTGAGTGTTAAATTTTACAAGCCCTCTTTCCTCATTGAAATTTCACTTGTCTTTTTCTGATACTAAGAATAAATTTCCCTTTTTGCTTCCATTTTCTCAAACACTTCATCGTTACTCACTTGTTAAATCCATGGTCTTTTCAGCACCCTTCTTTAGGACCATATCTCAGTTCCTCATTTTCATATGTGAGGAGATTGTCTAGCATTCATTGCCATATAGGATTGACATTACATAACAGCCCAGTAATCTTTTATTTATTAAAAATAGATCTGGTAATTAGGAATTTTTTATTTTTAATACATGCATGCACACAAGAATTTAGTGCTCTGTGGGTGGGTTAGAAAATACACCATGATCTTTGTATAATATATACGGGCGAGTATTTACTAGTCTGCTGGTAAATGTGGGTCATCAGCAAAGCCAAATAGCTCTTTATGGAGGTGTGCTAATGCATGAACTTGCCAATTTTATTGGTATCGGTTGCCAGCATTGATATCTTAAGCTTATAATGACATTAACAAGATTTACGAAATACATTACCATCTTGCGTACCACCCACGCGAATAAAACAAACTTCTCTTTCGTTATGAAATCACGACGTCAGGTATCTAACTTTTTAGAAGCTGAATTTACACATATACAGTTTTGTTCAAAGCTTACAAGAAGGCCATAATTTTTGTTATCCATCTGTACGATTAAGTTCAATTAAAATGTAAATGTTATTGCTTGTGTCTTTTTGAATGGATTCTATCATGAATTGGTTTAGTTTATTTAACATCCACTAGAAACAATATTCTTCTTCCTTTACTTCATGTCTGTTGCTTTCATTCCCCTCTGGCCTTCTCTCTCTATCTTCGACTACTCTCCTTCTCTCTTCTTTACTTCACTTTCCCTCTCCTTATTCTAACTCTGTCTATCATCTTTCCATTTCCCTTACTCTCTCTTTCCATCTCTCTTCACCTCATTCTTCCCTTTTATTTCTCTCCCATTTCTATCTACTCTCTCTCTCTCTCTCTCTCTCATTTACAAGCCTCTTTCTACTTCCCGTTCATGCCATCTCTAACCCTTCCCTTCTTTCTCTCTCTAGTCTTTTTACCACCCCTTCTCTCCCATCTCTTGATCTCTTCTTTCCTCTCCATTCCTTCCTTTCATTTTGCTTCACTTTCTCTTTTCTATTCACTCCCCTCTCTCCTATACCTACTGCTTTTCTTTTCCCTTTTCTCTCTCTTTTCCATCCGCACTCTCTACTTCAAGCCTCTCAATTTAAGACCCTCTACCATACCTCCCCATCCTTTCTTTCCCTCATTTCTATCTGCCATTCTCTCATTCTCTCATTCTCTCTCTCTCTATTCTTTCTTGTTTCCGTTCTCTCTTTCCTTTTCCCTTTCCTCGTTTTCCTTTTCCTTCAATTCCCTCTCTCCCTTTCTAACTCGCACTTCCCCTTCATCACCTCTTTTTGGCTCCTCTTTCACTGTTTATCTCTTTTGTTCATACTTTCAATTCTCTGCCTCCGCCTGTTACCTTTCTGTTTTCCTTCTCTCTATTCCTCTCCTCCTTCACTTCGCCTTTTTGCCTCTCTCTCTCTCTCTCTCTCTCTCTCTCTCTCTCTCTCTCTCTCTCTCTCTCTCTCTTCAGCTGTCAAATGCGACTATGTAATATGTTTAGTGTTCACCGATCGTTAATAAGCTTATCGGACGCACAATTAGCTACTGTAGAGATGGACACTCATATTCAAAGATACCCATCTACTAGAGCAGTTAGCCAGTCTCTGTTTGCAGACGCTTGCTCAGGCGCATTTATGTTTATTCAACACCCACAGAGCCCACCTCTGCGACGATGCTAAGCAAACCTTAGTTACAGTTTCTGGGAAAGGGCATATTATTTAGCGTGATCAACAATTTGAACACGCTAGAACCCTCGACCACGATGACTTGTGACTTCGTGCTAGCACATCTATCGACGGACCCCAAGGGTTCCGTCTACCCAATTTCACTCACAAGTATTGGGTCCATCCGTGGTATGGTTTTCAGGCACTTTTCACAAGTGCTGCACACTGGGATCGACTTCTCCAGTCCGATAACATCAGGAAGTCGCCATGGTGAGATTCGAACCCCAGTCTCATGATTAGAATGCGAACGTTCTAACCACTTGGCCATTGTAGTCAGTTCGATACTAACGAGCACTCCAATGTTGTCGCCTTGTGCCAAACTAAGGTAAGTTTAATAAATATCTTTCTAATAATCACAAGACGAACTTCTTTGCTTACAGTTGGGGAAAAGACTTATTATTTAACGATTGTTTCTTTTAGCCAATTGAGTCAACACATGATACATGCAACGGTGCACAATGACACAAAAGCTGTTAAAATTATGCCTTAGTAAAATTGTTTTGTAATGCTAAATCTATGTGATAAATTCAAAGCAGAAAAATGGTACTTTACAAATTTTGTTTAGTCTTGATTTGTTTTACTTATCATATATCTATTTACTTAATTTTCGTAATTGGGGTTGATGTCTGTGGGGGAATGTACAGGTTGGAAAGAAAAAGAGAGAGTCTGTATAGAGAGAATAATGAGATAGGAAAGAAAGAGGGAGTGTGGATAGAATGTGGAGAGGGGGAAAGTGAGTGAGAGAGAGATGGGAGTAGAAAGGTTAAATAGGAAAGAAAGAGAGAGTGTGGATAGAATGTAGAGAGAGGAAAGTGAGTGAGAGAGAGATGGGGGTAGAAAGGTTAAATAGGAAAGAAAGAGAGACTATGGATATAAAAGAGAGATATAAAAGAAAGTGAGAGAGAGATACTTAATTTATTTTGTTTTACGGCATATCAACATCAATGGGTTATTTAATGCCGACAAGATTTTTAATATATATATATATATATATATATATATATATATATATATATATATTTGCAATAGTAAAGTTTGTAAAGTTTTTTTTTTTCCGAAAATGTATTTTTACTATAAAAATCTATTTTTATACTTTCATTGAGTTTTGACCTAAGTTTTGGGGGTTATCTATTTGTCCATAGCTAGGACCCTAACAGGTGGAACTACCCCGGGTCAGGGTGGACCGAGGAACAACAGCAATTAAGAGGTGGTTCCACGCTCCTCAAAACCTCCCAATCAGAGGCCCTGCTGCCAGTTGTAATTTATCGTCATACCCAGGACGCCGAGAGAGAAAGGAGAGAGAGAGAGAGGATAGAAAGTAGGAGAGAATGAATTGCATTACACCAAAAGAAAGAGAGAGAGATAACGGGAGAGAGTGGAAAACAGTTGAGATAAGAAAGAAAGTAAGAGAGAACGTGATTAGAAAGGAGAGAGGAAAACGAACAAAGGACGGGAGTAAAAAGTGGGGAGAGAAACGAGATAGAGAGAGATAGAGAGAGTGAGGGGAGAATGATTAGAGAGGAGAGAGAAAACGAGTACAAGAGTGCGAAGATAGAGAAAAAAAACACACACACAAACACACATATATATATATATATATATATATATATATATATATATATATATATATATATATATATATATATATATATATAAAGAGAGGGAGAGAAGTAAAATGAAAGTAGGAAAAGGGAAAGAGAATCTTACTGGCAGATATCTTGACAAATTTATCATCACTTGTGTACTTCGACAGAGATGAGAATTGGCGATTGTGCCCTTGGGAAAACAATTCCACCTTTAACCAGACAAAGCAGGAAAATATATTATGAATCTATAAATTGGTACTACTTTTCCGTCATGTCATTTTTTTTTTCAATTTAACCGATACTTTGTGGAACTGACACCCGAGATAGTGCTTTCCCGTTCACTACAGCCTTAACCTATTCACGTCAAGGGTTAACCGTTATCTTCTCCAGATATCCCCATAAACCGTGACATATCCTGTATTCTTCTACCTCGAATGGCTCTCAGACTTTGTACAAAGTGAACAGCGTTGTAGAAAGCGAAAAATAAATTTAAAAAGTCACAGGTGTATACTTCTGGTCAAACAGCCGAGTTCACTACCAATTGAACACACGTGGAGCCGCCATTTTCTTCGCTAAGAGTCGCTACTTTTTAATTTACGTAATGGGAACGACGCAGGCGCAATAATAGTTATATTTTTGTTTTTTTTTAGTTTTGATAATTAAGATGAAATGAAGATATTTTTATCACCTTTTCTTGTTACTCAACAGCATCGGCAGTAGATTATCAAGGGTCGGTTTCAGCGAAAGGTGGCTGACTGAAGGGAGCCTGATTCGCGAGAAAGGGGCTACCCTTGATTTTCTTTTTTAGGTCTCCCTAAGTCACATCGGGGTGGTTTCCTGTGGAGCCCTCCCCAGGTTAGGATAGACCCAACTTGTGTATCTAGTTAATGTGAGTAAGTTTCGTTCCTGGCCTGTTCCTCGCTCTTTTGCTATGACCCAAGACGTAATTCCCAAACCTCACCATTTTGTTTTTGGCTCCTTTTTTTCATTTCAACTTCGTCAGATTTTTTTTCTCCATGGCCGTATTTATTTTATCCTTCCCTCTCCCTTAGCGAGAGAGCCTCTTCATTTTATATAAAGACAAAATACAACGACCCTCTTTTGTGGGTTTAAAGCGTCCAACTAATATCAGTTATCTTTATTTTGTCTATTTGTTTTGATATTTTGGTTTGTTTTTGTGTTCAACCCCTCCCTCCTCATTACGTATCATTTACAGATTTTTATGCATACAATTTGGTGCTCCGTCCTGGGTATTACGATAAACTACATCCGCCTCCAGGGTAAGACGGTAAACTACGTCCAACAACAAGGCCTCTGATGAGGCGGCTTTGAGGAGCGTGGAACCACCTCTTAATTGCTGATGTTCACATGTCCATCTAACCCGGCGTGGTAGCACCTGTTAGGGTCCTAGCTATGGGCAAATAGTTAACCCCGAAACTGAAGTAAAAAGCATTATAAAAGTGTAAAAATAGGTTTAAATACCAGAAATACTTTTAAAAATTATTATTTTTTGATGAAAAAAAATATTACCAGCTATACGTTTTTGAAAAAAATAATATTACCAGTTATACATTTTTGAGGAAAAAATATTACCAGGAATAGATTTTTGACAAAACAAAATATTACCAGAAAAAAAAGTCGGCATTAAATGACCCATTGAGGTTGATATGCCGTAAAACAAAACAAAACAAACCAAACCAAACAATTTGATGCTCATTAAATTTTTATGTCATGGGTTGTGTTTTGTAGGTTCCCTCAGTGTGTGTGGTATTCTGGTATAGGGAGGAATGAATGATAATGGATGAGTTCTTGTGGCGGATGTGCAAATTGTAACGAGTGAATGGGTCGTAAATTGGATTAACTAGATATATTAGATAGTAAGTGACGACCAGCCTCAACCCATTCCCCCTTTTAAGCCTTGTGCCACAGTTGTATTTTATATATAATTTTGATTACCAATGGTTGGTCCCTACCTACTTTGTCACAAACATTGATTCTTCATGAACAGTGCAAGATGACATGAAAAAAATAACGAAGAACAAAAGATCTTAACGAAAAAGATATTTTTTATGAATCAGGGTTCAACATTAGAATCAATGAAGTATTTAGAATTGAAATTATTCAATAAACTGAAACTATTTAAATAATGTTAAAAACCAAAAGTTAATCATGAAGAAAATAAACTCTTGTTCAATACAAACCTCACTGGGTGCTCCATATTTCTGGCCTTATGCCGATCTAAACTAAATTTAAAGAATATGACGTTTTGTAATGCGGGGATTCAAAAACTTGTCGAGCATATCATTTGTATTGTTAGGGTCTTTCTGAAAAACATGGCAACTAGGTCATAAGAAGTAATGATCTCCATATTCGTTTGGTGCCTAACATTTGTGAACTGACAGCGAAAGTAAGATGCAGTTAGTAAATAACAACTGTAAACCTATATTTGATTACCGTATTTTCCGGCTTACAAGACTTCTGCGGCTTGGAAGACGCACCCTAATATTGGAAAGAAATTTCTAAGAAAAAAGTCATTATCATACAACAATACATTCACGATGCATCCCTCACATACTGGCATCCCGTGTTGTTTATACTAATCACTCGTCCAACTTTGTTTGTATGGCAATGACATACGATGCAAGAACAGAAAGTCTCCCGCCGCTGCTAGTAAACAGAGCATGTTTAAGCTTTTGGCTCGGCTCCAGGAAGGCTCCTAGTCTTGGAAATACTTGTAACAGCTAAGTATTGAGGTTACATCATACAAAAGGCTGAATTAGATAGCTAACATTATAGTCTAATGACTCAATATACGAATCCACTTTCTTTTCAGTCAAGCCAATTATGTGACCGTCCAAACTTACTAGGCGTTGACTTATATTCGTCTTGGAAGACGCACACGTATTTTTCGGAGTAATTTTATGAAAAAAGTGCTTCTTGTAAGCCAGAAATTTTAATTTTTTGTCTTTTAGTTTACAAAATCAATGAAAAATCTAAGTTAAATAACACATATGTTTTACGGATAATCATTAACATCAAGTTGCGTTATTTTTTATGTGCTGGTAACGTCAGTTAGTCAATCAATCCTACATGATACATGCTTGGGTGATCATGTCTCCCTCGATTCGTGACTGATTAGCCAAAAGATTTTCTCACAGTAGGCTGCCATTTCTTACTGTGCTAGACTGGTCGCTGATCAAGGCAAAAGGACCCAGTCTAACATGCTATTCAACCCATAGTTGGGGGAGAAGAGATGGATTCCTAATTTTCCCAAGGGTATTTGTGCGTAAATAAATGTAATAAATTCTCTTCGAATTCGAACTCGGCTCTCCCTCTTCCCATTCTGTGCCGTTATCCATTAAGTAAAAAAAGTAAGGTAAATGGCGCAGCCATTCGTGTCCGAAGATGCCAATACGAGGGCGGTTAGTTAATCCCCATTGCAGACGCCTTCTCGGTCACATTTGTATTTGTACAACTCCTACCTTTGGTTTATACTATAATCATGTTGAGCGGACATTAGTTACAGTTCCTGGGAGAGAACTGTCTCTGTCTCCCACCCTCTCTCTCTCTCACTACTTTTCTCTCTCAATTTGTCTCTCTCTCTCTATCTCTCTCTCTCTCTATCTCTCACTCACTCACTCACTCACTCACTCACTCACTCACACACACACACACACACTCTAAAATATTTAACATTTTTTTTTCAAATTGAATCAGTCCGGTGGATGTGATGAACTGATCCTTTGAAAAAAAATCAAAGATGTACAGGTTAAAAAAAAAAAGAAATTAAATTAAAGGAAAGAAAAAGGGGAAAAGAAGAAAGAAGAGAAAAAGGTGTAAAAGGGGGAGTAGAGGAAGAGAAAAGAAAAGGAAGAGAAATAAAAGTAACAAGAGAGAAAGAAGAAGAGATTGAAAATGTGAAGAAGAGGAATAAAAAAAAAAGAAAAAGGAAAGATAAATGGGAGAAAAAGGAAGAGAGTGAAAAGTTGGAGAAAAGGTGGAGTAGAGGGAGGGAAAATATAATAAAAGAGAAAGGAAAGAAAAATGGTAAAAAGAAGAAAAAAGAGAAAAAAGTAAAAGGTGGAGAAGAGACACAGAAAAGAAAAAAGATAACAAATAAAAGGAAAAGTGGAGTAGAAGAACGGGAAAGAAAAGAGAGAAAAGGAAGAAGAGAGTTAAAAAAAGAAGAAAAAGGGAAGTAGAAGAAAAGAAAAGAAAAAGAGAGTGAAAACATGAAGAAAAGTTGGAGTCGAGGAAAGGAAAAGAAAAAAAAAGATACATGAAGTTAAAACTAGAAAGATTCTCAATTATCAAAATGATTCATATGCTGTAATTTGAAAAATGAATATTCTACGGTACATAATGCGAGTTCGAGGACTACCTAAAGCTATTTCTTTGCATTGAAGCACCACAAATTGGTATGAATTCCAAAAACGTTGTAAATTGTAAGAAAAAAATTATCAATCAAAAATAAGTTAGATAATGAAAATCCTCTTCAGAATTTTTCTCACTCTTACTTGAACGCATCTTGGAAATCAGCAAAAGTGTCTAGGGGTTTAACCATTTCTAAAAAAAACATATCAAATTCTAGCGGTATTTTTCTTATAATTCAAACAATACGTGGCCTAAGATCTACTCATAGAAGAAGGTTACTAAACGCTTATTGTAAGGACGTACCTGAGTAAGTGCAAATTATCAGGATATATAGGATATATAAGGATTGATCCTAAAAGTAGATATGTTATGTTATAGCTGCTGTTATAACGACATAATCAAGTTGATGATCAAATATGGTTATTATTTAAAACTTTATTTTTGGTAATACCGACATGTCACCAGTGGATGGGAGAGGATCGAATAGAGCTATGTTTTGCACATATGTGCATGTGTCCGCCATTGTTCTTGTCCTCTCCAGTCAAAAACTCCTCGATCAAGGCCGATAACTCCGTACGCTTATCTCCCTTAGTTGTCTCCGCCATATCATGTTAAGATTCTAGTGATCGGAGATTGATTAATTGATTATGTTTTTTTTTTTTTTTTTTTTTTTTTTTTTTGCGTTCTTTTGAAATATTTAAAGTAGAAACATATTTTGTACTGTAAGAATATCTGTTTTTTGTTTTTTTACTTTTTTTGCGAGGGAATATTGTATTGTTTTTTTGAGAACAACTGATGATTTTTTCAAGTCCTATTATTTAACCAATGGATGGCTGAAGAGATAGATTCGTTTCTTTCCGAAGGGTATTTGCGCGCAATTGAATGTAACGAGCACGACCATTTCCTATACCCACATACTTATTAGGAGAGCATCCTCTCGGGAGATTTTTAACTTTGAAATTAAAGAATTGGAAACTGTAAAAGAGGTGATAAGGAACTGCTGAAAAGGAAGATACCGTGTAGTGATGGTGAAGAATAATGGTTAGGATGGAAAGATAAGACTAACATCTCTCGCTGACCCGTTCTTCAACATCAGTCAGCCCGCAAATCTGGATCAGGATTGTTTAGATTAAGTGATTTGTGTTTTACTGTTCTACTCTAGACTTTGGCTCCTTTTCGCCAATGTCATTCTTGCGAGATTAGATATGTCGAAACGAGAGGTCGGGAGACCGATCCATCAAACGAAATCTCTTATGAGACGAGACGTTGTTATCATTAAAGAGCGTCTTCTCTTTTTTTTTATCGGATTGTTAACTGACCGGACATGACCTTGCATCTACAAGTGATTCCGAAAGATTACTTCCGGTTGATGATATAAGGGATTGGAAGAAAAAGAAAAATAAGAATTCTGCAGTCAATGGCTACAGTTCTATGTTTTATTAACAAATGATTAGCAAATTATTAACAATGACGCGATGAAAAACATTATACTCTACACAAATTTGTTTATTTGCCTTATTTACATTATCCGGACTGTTATCCTCATTTTTATTGCCATATTCAAAACGTTTCGGCCGTTATTCGGACTATTGTCCTCATCTTTGTCGCCATATTTATTACAACGTTTCGGCCGTTGTACGCTCCAGCCTTCTTCAGGTGGTTGGAATGTCGAACTGAACCCTTTATTTCGCTCACTGGACACATCGCACAGTGGATAAGTACGTTAGTTGGATCCAGTGAGAGGACCCAAAGAGTGTGAGTTCAATACGTGGTCAATGCAGGGGAAAACTTTCAGAGGTAAATTAACAGGAGATAAGTGATAACTGACCCCCATTAAACATGGAACTAGAACAGTTTACCTTATTATATAACTGTTGTGGCTTTGTTAAGGGCCAGAAATAAAGCCACAAAGAGAGGAATTGAGTTAAATATATTAACAGAAACAGTTAATAGAATCATATACAAACAAGCAAGAATGTTCGGTCCGACTGTGAGAGCGGACTGCTGGAAAATCCTCTATCTAAAAAGCAGTACCAGTTCTTATTTAGAGCTGGGAGAGTCTATGCGTGCATGGGTAAATTACAATAACAAAACCCGAAAGTTTAAACTATCTTCGGATTTTAACTAAAAGTTTCCTTTTTGTTTCCATTTTATTTAGAACTTCCTTATTATTCACATGTTCTGGTTATTGTATTCTCAACATGTCTGTTCGAGTCTCAGTGTGAAAGGAAACTGCTATTCACTGCCATACAGGATGAGCAAATCAATAAACCTGTAGCCAGATAGAGTTATTAAATGAATTTCTATCTAGCATTCCTATGCGTGCAATAGATTGATTGAATTGTTTATTTTACGGCTTATCAACCATTGTGGGCTATTTAAAATCGAAATATATTTGGGACTGTAAGAATATTTCATTTGGGAGTGAATATTGCATTAACAATGTTTTGAGGATTATTTAATCCATAGCTGGGGGAGAAGATGAATTCAATTTAAACCTCTTCAATTTATAATACCTGCCGTTGAATGTAACAAACCCGATTGGAATTCGAACCGTGCTCTCCGATTTCTTTAATTTGTTTTTTCCTATATTAGATGCTCATCTATCGTATGTTAAGCCTACAAGGCTGTCCTCATAGCGTAGTATATGCAATGATTCTTTGGATACCTCGGCTTGGTGTATTGGTTAGCAAATTTCTCTGGCTAGATCAGTTACGACTGAAAAGTGAGTTCGTATAGCGAAGAAAACGGCGACTTACCTCGTCAAACCAAGAGACAGTGCATCGCGTGTATTCTACGACGGAAAAGTAAATTACTTACCCCCCCAAAAAGGGCACGTATTCCGCATGGCATGCTGAAGACAGAATATTTAAATTAAAAACAAGTCCGTCGCAGGAGTCTCTCTAAAAGTATTTTGTTATGCAAAATACTTGGGGTCCTCTCCCAGTTGTCGACGAATGAAAAAAATGCTCGGCAGATAAAAGCAGTTGGTGTTCTCGAATCGAGAGAAAAAGCTAATGTATTTTGGCTACCACGTTTGTGGAAGAATGAGTTATTTTTCTGACTGGTTACGTGCATTGTGATTTGTGAGATAGTACCTGCGAATCGAGATTTCGGCATTTCATTCTGTCCCCGATATTCGAGTCAGAACTTACAGTGATTTGTTCTCTGCGTTGTGGAATTAATCTGCGACAAACATTTCCTTTGCTTTCAGGACGCTTACAGTTCGATCGTCACTAGGTGCCCCATACTTTCGTCCTTGTGCCATATCTAAACTACGCTTAGAAAAACGGTATATGCAATGATTCTTTCAGACGTCTAACCTTGAGGTGTTTTACTTTGTCTAGTATTTTCATTTCGATTCCATAGGAGTTGATGACCACCCTTTTTCCTGCATACATGATCAGCCATTCCTGATTTCATTGTCTCGCCCCTAACTACGAGTTTTCGATGTTCTTCCATTTTTAGAAGGCATCTTTTTTCAGCTTTATATTTTTGCCTCAAATGCAAGGAATATATTACCTACAGTTATTAGTCATGTTCTTCCCCTTGTTAAATTTTATACGGTAGAGATTTCTCCATAGAGTGGAACAGCTTCTGAAAATTCTCCTGATGTTGTTTAGACCGCAGACCAGAATCTTTTCCGATAAGCCCTTGACGCAAAACAGGCAGCCTTCCTGTTTCCACCTTCAGATTATGATGTTCTGTTTACAGGGTAGTTGTTATTCTGAATGGGTACTCTTAATACTGACCCTTTCCTGTTGGAATATGGCCGGGTCGCCGCTTACGATTTCTGCCCGGTACATTGGAAGATCTTTTTCTTCACACTGTATGGATAGTGGGAGTTGAAGAAGAGGTATTGTCCGATGAAGGTTGACTTGTGATATAGTAATGTATTGATCCCATTGTAAGTACGAATTATTAGAACATCCAGGAAGGCTAGATAATTTTTTCTTCCATTGTGATCAAAAATAAAAATATTGGGCGTCCTGGGCATGACGCTAAACTACATCCGGGTCTTGAGTAAGATGATAAACCACATCCAACAGCAAGGCTTCTGAGCAGGGGGTTTTGAGCGGCGTGAACCACCTTTTAATTGCTGATGTTCCCACATCCACCTTTACCCGGCGTGGTAGCACCTGTCAGGGTCCCAGCTATGATCAAATAGTTAACACCCGCCAATAAAAAGGCTCTAAACACTATGAATTTAAAAAAAAAATATTACTTATTTGAAAAAGAAAATTTTTTTACCAGCAATACATTTTTGGAAAAAAATTACTAGCAATACTGTTATATAACGTACCTATGAACACTAACAGGTATGACCCAATCCTCATAAATACGTTGGGCACTATGGTAAGTGGGGGGGGGATATGCTGCGTAAGTAGTCCACTGTTAGAAGTGGTTTACCTACTTCACGCCGCTGGTAAGTATTGTATTTTGTTGATGTTATAAAGATTACCATTTCATTTCCAACGTTCATTTTGGTTATTTCTTATTCAGTAACCATTTCTAGGTTTCTGGAAAAATATTACCAACAGTACAAATTCTTTTCAGCATTAAATAACCTGCTGAGGTTGATATGCCCTAAAACAAAACAAACAAACCAGACTGAAAATATTGGACAAAGAAAAACATATTTCGATAGTTAGACGCTTGAAAGTATCAGCACATACGCTCAGCTATTATGATCTCCTTATTAATCCAAGCAAAGAAATACGATATGAGTAAACAGATAAAAGCAAATCTTCAACAACAGCAGCTGTAACAAAAGAGAAATGTTTCAGTTAGTGAAGGTCAAACATAACAAGAACAGAAGCACTCATCAGCAGGTAGGTTAGGTTTAAGGCTCCATATTCTCTACAGAGAATTGTCTCAATAGCCCAGTTGATTAAAGCGTTAGTTTTGAAATTTGGTGACATAGTAATTGGGAGTTCAATCACTGGACCGGGTAGAGTGTACTTGGACATCATGGAAACAGAGACTCAGCAATAACTGATCAGTATTAAATATAAGAACAAAGACGAGATATCTAAGAATTAGACATAGATAGATTAAATAAAGCGTTCAGTTCGGAATTCACTGTAAAGATCGACATACTCTATTGAAGGCCGGATGGTATAATTGCCAAAACGTTGTGATAACAAAAACAAAGATGAGGAAAATAGACCGTATGTAAATCGTGTAAATAATAATCATCTCAGAAATTGAAACAGACAAAAATGCTATTGTTGAAATGAAAGTACATTATGATACGGAATTAAATTATGATCAGGAGATAAATTAGGATACTGTTAAATTATGATACGGAGATAAAATATGGTACTGTTAAATTATGATAAAGAGATAAATTATGACATGGACTTAAATTATGATACTGTTAAATTGTGATAGGGAGATAAATTATGATACGGACTTACATGATGATACGGAGTTAAATTATGATACTTTTAAATTATGATACGGAGATAAATTATGATACGGACTTAAATTATGATACGGACTTAAATTATGAAACTGTTAAATTATGATACAGGGATAAAATATGATACGGACTTAAATTATGATACGGAGATAAAATAATGATACTGGCTTAAATTATGATACGAAGATAAATTATGATACGGATTTAAATTATGATACGAAGATAAATTATGATAGGGAGATAAATTATAATACGGACTTAAATTATGATACTGTTAAATTATGATACGGAGATAAATTATGTTAGTGTTAAATTATGATACGGAGATAAATTATTATACTGTTAAATTATGACACGGAGATAAATTATGATACGGACGTAAATTATGATATGGAGTTAAATTGTGATACGGCGTTACATTATGATATGGAGTTAAATTATGATACGATGATAAATTATGATACTGTTAAATTATGATAGTGAGATAAATTATGATACAGTCAGATTATGATATAGAGTTAAATTAAAGATACTGTTAAACTATGAATCGGAGATAAATTATGATACGGAGTTCAATTATGATACTGTTAAATTATGATAGGGAGATAAATTATGATACGGACTTATTTGATGATACGGAGTTAAATTATGATTCTTTTAAATTATGATACGGAGATAAATTATGATACGTAGTTAAATTATGATACGGACTTAAATTATGATACTGTCAAATTATGTTACAGAGTTAAATTATGATACGGAGTTAAATTATGTTACTGTTAAATTATGATACGAAAATAAATTATGATACGGAAATAAATTATGATACTGTTAGATTATGATACGGAGATAAATTATGATATTGTTAAATTATGATACGAAGGTAAATTATGATACTGTTAAATTATGATACGGACTTAAATTATGATACCGCTTTAAATTATGATACCGCTTTAAATTATGATACTGTTAAATTATGATAGTGAGATAAATTATGATATTGTTAAATTATGATACGGAGTTAAATTATGATACGGTTAAATTATGATACGGAGATAAATTATAATACGGAGTTAAATTATGATATTGTTAAATTATGATACGGAAATAAATTATGATACTGTTAAATTATGATACGGAGATAAATTATGATATGCAGATAAATTATGATACGGACTTAAATTATGGTACTGTTAAATTATGATAGGAAGATAAATTATGATATTTTTAAATTATGATACGGAGTTAAATTATGATACTGTCAAATTATGATACAGAGTTAAATTATGATATGATGTTAAATTATGATACTGTTAAATTATGATACGGAGATAAATTATGATACGAAGATAAATTATGATACTGAGTTAAATTCTGATATTGCCACATGAGGTAAATTCTCATACTAAATTTAGATTTAAGTGAAATTTAAGAATAAGCAAATAAAATTCAACAAAATTGGTTTTCAAGTTTCTCAGGAGATGGAAACGTTTTAAAATAACAATAACTCGTTTTTTCTTTGTGTTTGGGATCATAGTTTTATATCTTGACAAAATGTCATATCACTTGTATGCCTCAAACATTGACTGAAATATAAACTATTTTCGCCCATCCAACAGTCACAATAAAAAAAGTTATACAAATTGTCTACCACTAGATTTACTAATCGATTAATTCACCTAACAACGAAGTGACCTATTCTGTGTTTGTCTAATATCAGTTTGGCTTCTTAATAAACTTTCATTTTCCAGCTTTCAAGCAATGGTTGACGAGATAATCTTTTAGTCACTTGGTAATACAGTAACTTCAGTTCTCACTGGGTATTATAGTGATTATCTATAATATCAATATTAAGTGATTATCTACTGTTGTAGATAGGTAAACTGATGTAAATCTCACGTCTCTTGGTAATTACCTGTTTCAACGATTGGGACAAATACGCTGAGACAAAATTTTGCGAAACTAGTTTTATTTCTGAACGATTTTTACTTCTTTTCCAAAAATGTTTATTTATGTAATCATTTTGACACGTTCAGCGTTTCTTTCTCAGTAAATAAAATTTTTGCTGTCGAATTTAATGTGGATACTTACATATATTTTCTGAACAAGGTTTGCATAAAGCGGTAGGAGAAGAAAAATAAGTTAGAGAGTATGAGAAAGTTCTAGGGTGCAAAAGAATAATTTTGACAATATATAAATTTCGACTGTTTTGCTTTTATTAATATTTCACCTCATTCGTATTCTAATTACAACTTCAAATGTCTCCATTTGCTATATTTATTGGAGTCTGTTTTGGCATCTGTCTATATTTCTGAGATGAGGTATTATGTACACTATTTGCATTATTCAGACTATTGTCCTCATCTTTGAGCCATATTTATTATAACGTTTCGACCTTTCAGTATCTATCCATATTTCTGAGATGAGGTATTATGTACACTATTTACATTATTCGGATTATTATCCTCATCATTGTCGCCATATTTATTACAACGTTTCGGCCTTTCAGTATCTGTCTATATTTCTGAGATGAGGTATTATGTACACTATTTACATTATTCGGACTATTGTCCTCATCTTTGTCGCCATATTTATTACAACGTTTCGGCCCTTCTTCAGGTGGTTGGAATGTCGAACGTTCAGTTCGACATTCCAACCATTATTTTGCTCACATGTCTACTGGATGTCAGTTATCAGTTATGCTCCTGTTAATTATCCTCTCCACCTCCTTAAACAGGTAGTGAACACTTTAGGTCCTCTCACTGGATGTAACTGACGCCTTTATCCACTGTGCCATGTGTCCTTGAGGACATTTGTGCATGAATTTTTGGGTATTATAAACCTAATGTCTTCAGCAACATTTTTTGCCAGTGCTCATATTGTAATTTTTGTTGTTATTATCGCTTATCTCTGGCACTCCTTATTACTGGTTCCCATATTGTATGTGGGAGTCTGTTTTGTTTGCTACAATGCCAAAGATGTGGAAGTCGGGGGTAATGAGAACCCCTGTTGATCCCATCTTTTAAGTAAAGATGGTTTGCATGCTTGACTTGACAATCAATATTCGACGTTCTAACCTTTCACTGGGACACGGACCACGGGTGCTAAGGAAAGATACCGTTGTCATAGGCACAGATCAGAGATCATAAATAAAGGTAGAAAGTCAATTAGGCGCCAAGAGTTCAATTCATGATATCCCACCAACTTAGAAAATCTGCATTCGAGATTTTAGATCTTAAACAGGTTTGAACACCGACCTCCGCAACTGTGTTTATTTTATCTAATTTTAAACCTTCTTTTGTTTTTCTTTGATTCACTTCTTTGTTTTGGGAGTACAATAAAAATTATGAAAAATATTTAGAATAATTCCCCCACTCCATAATTCATAGATTTTATTATTACTTCAGTTCATTCCTTGAAAATATTTGTATCTTTATATTCTAATACCTTGTTACTTTGCCGAGAAATTGAACCAGCTGTCACAAAGTCTTCATTCATCTTAATTAGATCATTTTTTTGTTCCTTGTCTCTCGTTCGCCATTTTTATTTTCCGTCTATCATCCTTCTATCCCTCTCTTTCTATACTCATCTTCTTCTTTATTACCCTCCTCACTTAAGAGTTCTTCACTTCTATTCTACGTTTTGCTTACGTTTATAAAACTTCCTCCCCTTTACCTTTAATCTTTCTCTTGCTTTTCTTCATGTTATTTGTCTGTTTTACTCCCTTTTAAACACCTTTTATGATGACCTTTTCGCCCCTCTGCCCCGTTTCCGAGTTATATTAAATCAAAAATTGAATAAAAGCCTTTCACTTTCTTTCATTTCTCAAAATTTAGAGCCAGACAATTAAGACGCAGTGATATTTTTGGATTCTCAAACACTTACGCGAGATAACGCCAAGCCTAAGACGTCGGAAACCCTGCGTTTTCACCCTTGCTGTTTTGTGTGTATTAATTTGAAAGCTCGTCTTTTTAGTTGGCAAGTGTTCGCAGGAAATTGTATCATCTTGTTCCAATTTACTTTATCTTCTTTCTTGGCTTTCTCTGTCGATCTTATTGTTTTTTGGGGGTTTTTTTTCACGCCGAATTGAACAAAAATGCATTAACAAACCAAAAACATTTTCTCTTTTTGCCTTTACTCAAAACCGCGCCACGAACTCTTAATGTCTATTTTTGCTATTGTTCGAAAAATATGACAACGTAAAATTTGAAATAGAAGAATTAAACATTCTTTTCATTTCTTTATTAATTTTTGTTTGTTTAAAGAACCATTTAGGTTTTTAGTATCATTGCTTTACACAAATATTTTCAGCTGAGCGCTGTTCCAACCAAAATTACGTCAAGACCGAGTGCGTGTCTTTGGTGTATTTTGTAACGATATGACTTGGAACATCCTTCATTTGTTTTAATTCCTCTTTATTCAAGTTTTAGAAAATCTCAAAACTTTTCCACCAGCCTATTGAAATCCTTCTCCCACATAAGGCATTAACAATTTTCTACGTGTTCATTTTTTTTTAGTCACATATCAAACATTTTTGGGTCACATATCAAACTTTTTTGGTCACAAATCAAACTTTTTTTGGTCACATATCAAACTTTTTTAGTCACATATCAAACTTTTTTTGGTCACATATCAAACTTTTTTAGTCACATATCAAACTTTTTTTGGTCACATATCAAACTTTTTTTAGTCACATATCAAAATTTTTTTGGTCACATATCAAACTTTTTTGGTCACATATCAAACTTTTTTTAGTCACATATCAAACTTTGCTCAAAGTTGTATGCATTAATTGGCATATCAAATTTCTCGTCAAGTTTTCATTTTCAGTTAATCTGTTGCATCATCATTTACCTGTCTATATCTCTGAGATGAGGTATTATAATTACTTGCATTATTTAAATTATTCGGACTGTTATCCCTATCTTTATTGCCGTATTCACAACGTTTCAGCTGTTGTACGCTTCGGCCTTTTTTCAGGAGATTGGAATTTCAAACCGAACCCTTTATTTCGTCCACCAGGGTAGGTTGTTCTAGTTCCACGTGCCATGCCTCTTCCGGATGTCTCAGTTATTTCCCTTTAACTCAGCTCTCCAAGTTTTTGTGACCTTGTATTAAACAACTTTTGGGTCCAGTCACTGGATCTAATCAACGACTTTATCCACTGGACCATGTGTCCTTGAGGCTGAAACTTTTTGAATATGGCAATGAAGAAAAGTACAGTCCTAATAATGTAAATAATGCGTGTATCATCATTATTGTTTATATATGATTCCTAAATTACCTTAGCTACCACATCTTAAAAATGAAAAAAAAAAAACAACTCTCTCGACATCCCGTTTGTTGGATGTATAACTGGTCTTTTATTATATAGGAATGAAGTATCACTGCCGACACTTGAGTTTGAACCTAGATCGCCAGTGACCAAACACAGGCGATCCCATTATTGAATTAAATAGAGCACGTGACCATAGAGGAATCGCATAAGTAGAAAGTAGCGTGACGTTTAAACGATCGCTATTCCTAGTCTATCCTCTATACTATTCGAATCTCCATTCCTAGTCTATCCTCTATTACTATTCGAATCTGTAGCCTGGTATTGAACACTAACTTGAGGACACATGGCCTAGTGGATAAAGGCTTCGGTTAGATCAAGTGACTAAACCCAAAGAGCTGAAGCGTTATTTTTTCTGTTCTCATTAACTTAGCGATCATCATGAAACAAACTGAAAATTGATCTGGCAAGTAGAGATAACATAGGAGCAATGTTATTGTTTGGAAAGAAGCGAACAATCCTGGGATAAATAACTAAATGGGTTGCTTCCCTTGATTTCAGGCAACTTTGATGTCGGCTTTGTTTTGTTTTATAGCCAGACTGAACGACTGTTGTTATCTCTGAGGATTCGAATTTAACTTTTTCGTATTTTGATGTGAAAAAAGACAGTAGTTAAACATTTCAATGGAATATCATACATATTAATTATGCGTAAATATCCCTCATCCTACGGATTTTATCTCGTCTATAGCAGACCTACTTAATAATCTACTGTTCTGAATAGTCGTCATGAAAGAAAAATGAATCAGGGTTCCGGTGTGTCATTTTTATACCGAGAAACGGTTTATGAATATCTTTCTTCGTTTAAAATGGTATCATTAATCTGAACTTAATTATTACAAGAAAATACAGTTACTTACATTATTTACATTATTCGGACTGTTATCCTCATCATCATTGCCATATTCACAGCATTTCGTTGTACGCTCCAACCTTCTTTACAACCAAACCCTTTTTTTCGTCCAACGGGGTAGATTGTTCTATCTCCACGTGCCATGCCTCATCTGGATGTATCAGTTATTTCCCTTTAACGCAGCTCTCCAAGTTTTGGTTCATCCACCTGGTCATGTGACCTTGAGGCCTAAACATTGGGAATATGACAATGAAGATGAGGGTAACAGTCCTAATAATGTAAATAATGCATGCATCATTATTATCGTCTCCTAGTTTACCTTAGCTACCTCATTTTAAAACTGAAGAAAAAAAACAACTCTCTCGACACCCAATTTGTTGGATGTGTAACTGGCCTCTTATTATATAGGAATGAAGTATCACTGCCGACACTTGAGTTTGAACTTTGATTGCCAGTGACCAAACACGGGCGATCCCATTATTAAATTAAATAGACCACGTGACCATAGAGGAAACACATAAGTAAAAAGTAGCGTGACGTCTAAACGATCGCTATTCCTAGTCTATCCTCTATACTATTAGGACCTCCATTCCTAGTCTATCCTCTATTACTATTAGGACCTCCATTCCTAGTCTATCCTCTATACTATTAGGACCTCCATTCCTAGTCTATCCTCTATTACTATTAGGACCTCCATTCCTAGTCTATCCTCTATACTATTAGGACCTCCATTCCTAGTCTATCCTCTATTACTATTAGGACCTCCATTCCTAGTCTATCCTCTATTACTATTAGGACCTCCATTCCTAGTCTATCCTCTATTACTATTAGGACCTCCATTCCTAGTCTATCCTCTATACTATTAGGACCTCCATTCCTAGTCTATCCTCTATTACTATTAGGACCTCCATTCTAATCCTCTATTACTATTAGGACCTCCATTCCTAGTCTATCCTCTATACTATTAGGACCTCCATTCCTAGTCTATCCTCTATTACTATTAGGACCTCCATTCCTGTCTATCCTCTATTACTATTAGGACCTCCATTCTAGTCTATCCTCTATTACTATTAGGACCTCCATTCCTAGTCTATCCTCTATTACTATTAGGACCTCCATTCCTAGTCTATCCTCTATACTATTAGGACCTCCATTCTAGTCTATCTCTATTACTATTAGGGTCTATCCTCTATTACTATTAGGACCTCCATTCCTAGTCTATCCTCTATACTATTAGGACCTCCATTCCTAGTCTATCCTCTATTACTATTAGGACCTCCATTCCTAGTCTATCCTCTCTATTAGGACCTACTATATCCTCTATTACTGGGACCTCCATTCCTAGTCTATCCTCTATTACTATTAGGACCTCCATTCCTAGTCTATCCTCTATTACTATTGGGACCTCCATTCCTAGTCTATCCTCTATACTATTAGGACCTCCATTCCTAGTCTATCCTCTATTACTATTAGGACCTCCATTCTAGTCTATCCTCTATTATATTAGGACCTCCATTCTAGTCTATCCCTCTATACTATTAGGACCTCCATTCCTAGTCTATCCTCTATTACTATTAGGACCTCCATTCCTAGTCTATCCTCTATTACTATTAGGACCTCCATTCCTAGTCTATCCTCTATTACTATTAGGACCTCCATTCTAGTCTATCCTCTATTACTATTAGGACCTCCATTCCTAGTCTATCCTCTATACTATTAGGACCTCCATTCCTAGTCTATCCTCTATTACTATTAGGACCTCCATTCCTAGTCTATCCTCTATACTATTAGGACCTCCATTCCTAGTCTATCCTCTATTACTATTCGGACCGCTATTCTCTATACTATTCAGCATACTATTTCTCTATACGGATCACTATACAGTGTTTACTATTCGAGCGAGTATTATCGAGCAAGTACTATTAGTGCGAGTGTTATCCGAAGGCGTCTGACACCAGTATTGTTCAACGGCGTTACTATAGTTGAATCTGCGATTACAAAGTCTCTACTACAACAAGCATTACGAAAGTGACAATGAGTATTCGTTGACATCCCAAAAGTGCCAAACGAGTGTTCGTTGATATCATAAAACATCCCAAGTATCATTTCTCTTATTTGCTTGATGTCGTATATTTATAAGCATAACAGTTTAAACTTTCGTTAAAATATGCATCTGCAAGCACAAAGAAAATTTGTGTGTGGTTAAAAATTGGCAAACAGATTAAATGGAGAGTCTGAAAAACTAAAATTATATCAAAGGTTTAAAATTTTTAAAAATCCATAAAAGAAACTTCGAAATATGAAGAAGAATTTATTGGTAGATGGTTAGGGTTCTGTGAATAGAAGTGAACATGCATGCAAATTCCAGGAGTATGGGTGTATAGCCTGACATTGATAAAACTTTCCAGTCGATGTGGGAATTTGTCATGAGTTTAATCTTCTGCATTTACGCCAAACTCGGTTTACAACGTAATCGGGAAACAGTTTTTTTTTCTTATTTTTTTTTGATAGGGTAAGATTCCGAGTAAAACAAGAACAACTGAAATGACCAAAATTTTGAGATGCCGCATCTTTTGAATTTAAATTGATAGAAATGTTCATTTATTTCGTTTGTTAAAAAATTTGAATGAAATATTTGAATCTACATAGAGTGTTACCTCAAAGATCAAGAACTTTCTTCCAGCAAATCATTTACTGGTCTCTCTGGCTTGTTATTAAAATAACAATAATAATAATAATAATAATTATTATTATTATTATTATTATCCATGCATATATCTAGGGTCATTTTTTGTATCTCTGTATTCCTGAGTCATAAATTGATGACCTTTGTCCAAAAGTAATGAAAAATCCATGAATTTGTTTTAGTTTTTGAAAAATTCACTCCCAAGCCTAAAATTTGAATTTATCACATACGCAATAAGGTTAAAAAATCAAAATATTTCAGAAGCTTTATTTTTCATTTTGCTAATAGTGTCATTGGATAGTACGCATGTATTTTTAACGCATTTAACAGTTTATAGCTATAGTAAAAAATAAGTAATTGCCAGTTAGTAGAAGCTTTATTTTTCAATTTTCTAATAATATAATTGAATATTATTTGTCATTTTAAAGAATTTAACAGCTTATAGTTATAGCATAACATACAAACTTACAACTAATCAAAAACATATTCTAGAATATTCCATAATGTTCGGTTGTGAGAGCCTTATTTTCTGCATGGCCCTAAATTTACATTCCACACTTTTCTCAGCGCCTAAATGCGATCTTGATATTTTTCCCGATTTCACTTTTTCTTTCTTTACACCGTAGTCCACTGACACACAATTATTTTCGCGATATGACAGGTGCAAATTTTCTCACTTCTGTCTAAATGTTTCTGATGGTCAAGTCGTCTGTCTGTTATTTTTTTGTCTTCTACTAAGCTTCAGTGAACTTCAAACCAATTTTTTATTATCATTCTCTGAGCCCCAGTGAACATATTTTTCTTACCGTTCGATGCGTTACCCAATTCCATATTTACCAAACATCTTTATCTACAACGACAAAATCTGTTCTCTTGGATTGAAGAGAGTGGCCTGGCCACACTTTCACGAGCCAAACTACAGGGTGTCCAAAAACAATTGACATCATTTTAAAAGCAATTATCTTGTAAACTACTAAGACTAGCTCAATGAAATTGAATAGTTTAGGTGTTGAACATAAGTTTATTATGGCGCCGATTTCATACGTGTTTAACACGTGCACCGACTGTGACACGGCACACGGGAAGTCGGTAGTTAAGCTCTTGCCAAACACGCTGTAGCATGTCTCCGGTAACATTATCCAGTGCTAAAGCGATTCTCTGCTTGAGTTTATGCTAGAAGGAAGAGGGAGGACATAGACCAGTCCCTTCACATATTCCCATAAAAAGAAATCATATGGGGACATGTCTGGTGACCGCGGCGGCCATTTCATCAGAAAACTGTCTTCATCTCCACCACGCTTGATCGTCTCTCTGGCAGATTCTCATTGAGATAAGCACGTATTGTCCTCTTCCATTAAATATAAAATCTTGATCTGTTTCTATACATTCTGTGGAAATTTGAGGTTATTTTCAACAAGAATTGCCAGAATTATTGGCCGCCGAAATGATGTGATTTACTTTAAATAATGAACGAAAAATGTTAAAGAGACGAACAAAAAAGTAACAATATCGTAACATATAAACGCAATTATTTAAAAATGCCTTTTTTAATGTGCCATGTCCGTCTAGGACGTGAGCGGACATGGCTCTTCACTACATCATGTCTTTTGTTGCTCTAAATAACATTTCGGCTTTGCCATCATTTTGTTTTCTTGTTAAGTAGTTTACTCGTTGTTTCAGCCTGCTTCTCTTGCTTTCATTATGCCCCGTGTGTACTATATTCTCCAGGCCTTCTTTTCTCATTATGTCTTCTGACTGTAATTATAAATTTTTCTAGACCCAATTGTCCTTAAACCTTCCTCGTTGCTCACATTTCTATCCGTGGTATTCTTAGTATTCGTCGACAGAACGGCATTAACAACATTAAAAATTATAATCAGCACACAGCAGAAGAATAAATAGTGACGGTAGAGATAACGTTAGTTTTATAAGTGAATGCGGCAAATTAGCCGAAATGTCAAAATAGACACGACATGATGGGAACAGCTATCCACTGGGAACTGTGCAAATAACTTGGATTTCATTATGCAGGCAAAATTTATAAGGATAAATGTAGAAATCTAGTTATTATAAAATATTTTTAAGATTGTGGATGCCACTGTTCTACAGAGTATAAGAAAATGAAGAATCGAAATCTTATCTTATGCTGTTTAGGCTCTGGCTGCCAACAATGATTCCTGATAGAATTTCTAATTCACTCACGGTTGCTTTACTGTAAAGGTTAAATACGTCCACTGAGAAACATATCTTTGTCTTATGCGCCTTTCTATATTTGTCGATTTGCTGAATTCATTTTCAGTCCATTAAAGGCGGTTTGTTTCCATTATAAGTTTTGGTTTCTTCTAATATCCTCCCCCACCCCCAAATAAATCAAACTTACCTAACAGTTCGAATTATTCTTTGTGACGTACGAAGTAAAAACATACACGGAATTAATATTAAGTTATCCGTGACGTAATAACGCTTTGCTTTGGTTTGTTTTGTTTTACGGCATATCAACCTCAATGGGTTATTTAATGCCGACATTTTGAGGATAGATTCGTATGAATAGAATATGTATTCTTTGGTTTAGATTGGTTTGGTTTATTTTGTTTTACGACATATCAACCTCAATGGGTTATTTAATGCCGACAAGATTTTATATCACTGGTAATATGTTTTTTCAAAAACGGACCGCCGCCAATATTTTCTTTTTCAAAAATGTATTGCCGGCAATATGCTTTTCTTTCAAAAATGTATTGCTGGTAATATTTTTCCTTCAAAAATTCATTGCTTGTAATAATTTTTTCTTCATAATTGCTCGTAATAATTTCTTTACAAAAATGTATTGCCTGTATGAAAACCTATTTTTATACTTGCATAGTGTTTTGACCGTAGTTTGAGGATTGACCACTTGCCCATAGCTGGGATCCTAACAGGTGCTACCACCCTAGATCAGTATACCACCTCGGAATACCAGCAAATAAGAGACGGTTCCACGCACTTCAAAATCTCCAGATCAAAGATCTTGCTATTGGATGTAGTTTATAGACTAAACCAGGACGAAGATTTACTTTATCTTCTTACCCAAGACGCGAATTTAGTTTATCTTCTTACCTAGGACGCGGATTTAGTTTATCGTCTTATCCAGGACGCGGATGCAGTTTATCGTCTTACCCAGGACGCGAATGTAGTTTATCGTCTTACCCAGGACGCGGATTTAGTTTATCTTCTTACCTAGGACGGGGATTTAGTTTATCGTCTTACCCAGGACGCGAATTTAGATTATCTTCTTACCCAGGACGCGGATTTAGTTTATCATCGTACCTAGGACGCGAATTTAGTTTATCGTCTTACCTAGGACGCGGATTTAGTTTAACGTCTTACCCAGGACGCGGATGCAGTTTATCGTCTTACCCAGGATGTAGTTTATCGTCTTAACTAGGGCGCGGGTGTAGTTTATCGTCTTACCTAGGACGCGGATTTAGTTTATCGTCTTGCCGAGGACGCAGATTTCGTTTCTCGTCTTACACAGGACGCAGATTTAGTTTATTGTTTTACCCAGGACGCGGATTTAGTTTATCTTCTCAACTAGGAAGCGGATTTAGTTTATCGTCTTGCCTAGGACGCTGATTTAGTTTATCGTCTTACCCAGGACGCGGATGTAGTTTACCGTCTTAACTAGGGCGCGGGTGTAGTATATCGTCTTACCCAGAACGCGGATATAGTTTATCGTCTTACCTAGGACGCGGATTTAGTTTATCGTCATAGACAGGACGCGGATGTAGTTTATCGTCTTACCCAGGACGCGGATGTAGTTTATCGTCTTACCTAGGACTCGGATGTAGTTTATCGTCTTACCTAGGACGCGGATTTAGTTTATCTTCTTAACTAGGACGCGGATTTAGTTTATCGTCATAGCCAGGACGCGGATGTAGTTTATCGTCTTAACTAGGGCGCGGGTGTAGTTTATCGTCTTAACTATGGCCTGGGTGTAGTTTATCGTCTTACACAGGACGCGGATATAGTTTATCTTCTTACCTAGGACGCGGATTTAGTTTATCGTCATAGACAGGACGTTGATGTTGTTTATCGTCTGACCCAGGACACGGATTTAGTTTATCGTCTTACCTAGGACGCGGATGTAGTTTATCGTCTTAGCTAGGACGCGGCTTTACTTTATCGTCTTACGCAGGACGCGGATATAGTTTATCGTCTTACCTAGGACGCGGATTTAGTTTATCGTCTTACCCAGCAAGCGGATTTAGTATATTGTCTTAACTAGGGCGCGGAGTTAGTTTATCGTTTTACCCAAGAGGCGGATTTAGTTTATCGTCTTACCCAGGACACGGATGCAGTTTATCGTCTTACCCAGGACGCGGATTTAGTTTATCGTCTTACCCAGGACGCGGATTTAGTTTATGGTCTTATCCAGGATGTAGTTTATCGTTTTTACTAGGGCGCGGGTGCAGTTTATCGTCTTACCTAGGACGCGGATTTAGTTTATCGTCTTACCGAGGACGCAGATTTAGTTCATCGTCTTACACAGGAAGCGGATGTAGTTTATTGTTTTAAACAGGACGCGGATTTAGTTTATCTTCTCAACTAGGAGGCGGATTTAGTTTATCCTTTTACGCAGGACGCGGATTTAGTTTATCTTCTTACCTAGGACGCGGATTTAGTTTATCGTCTTACCCAGCAAGCGGATGTAGTTTATCGTCTTACCCAGTACGCGGATGTAGTTCATCGTCTTACCTAGGACGCGGATTTAATTTATCTTCTTACCCAGGAAGCGGATTTAGTTTATCATCTTACCCAGGACGCGGATGTAGTTTATCGTCTTACCTAGGACGTAGATTTAGTTTATCTTCTTACCTGGGACGCGGATGTGTTTTATCGTCTTACCCAGGACGCGGATTTAGTTTATCGTCTTACCTAGGAGGCGGATGTAGTTTATCGTCTTACCTAGGACGCGGATTTAGTTTATCTTCTTACCTAGGACGCGGATGTAGTTTATCGTCATGGGCAGGACGCGGATGTAGTTTATCGTTTTACCCAGGACGCGGATATAGTTTATCTTCTTACCTAGGACGCGGATTTAGTTTATCGTCATAGACAGGACGCGGATATAGTTTATCGTCTTACCCAGGACGTGGATTTAGTTTATCGTCTTACCGAGGACGCGGATATAGTTTATCGTCTTACCTAGGACGCGGATTTAGTTTATCGTCTTACCCGGAACGCGGATTTAGTTTATCGTCTTACCCAGGACGCGGATGAAGTTTATCGTCTTACCCAGGACGCGGATTTAGATTATCTTCTTACCTAGGACGCGGATTTAGTTTCTCGTCTTACCCAGGATGTAGCTTATCGTCTTACCCAGCACGCGGATGTAGTTTATCGTCTTACCCAGGACGCGGATTTAGTTTATATTCTTACCTAGGACGCGGATTTAGTTTATCGTCTTATCCAGGATGTAGTTTATCGTCTTACCCAGGACGCGGATGTAGTTTATCGTCTTATCCAGGACGCGGATTTAGTTTATCTTCTTACCTAGGATGCGGATTTAGTTTATTGTCTTACCCAGGATGTAGTTTATCGTCTTAACTAGGGCGCGGGTGTAGTTTATCGTCTTACCTAGGACGCGGATTTAGTTTATCCTCTTACCCAGGAAGCGGATGTAGTTTATCGTCTTACCCAGGACGCGCATGTAGTTCATCGTCTTACGTAGGACGCGGGTTTAGTTTATCTTCTTACCCGGGACGCGGATTTAGTTTATCGTCTTACCCAGAAAGCGGATGTAGTTTATCGTCTTACCCAGGACGCGGATGTAGTTAATCGTCTTACCCAGGACGCGGATTTAGTTTATGGTCTTATCCAGGATGTAGTTTATCGTTTTTACTAGGGCGCGGGTGCAGTTTATCGTCTTACCTAGGACGCGGATTTAGTTCATCGTCTTACACAGGAAGCGGATGTAGTTTATTGTTTTAAACAGGACGCGGATTTAGTTTATCTTCTCAACTAGGAGGCGGATTTGTTTATCCTTTTACGCAGGACGCGGATTTAGTTTATCTTCTTACCTGGGACGCGGATTTAGTTTATCGTCTTACCCAGCAAGCGGATGTTTATCGTCTTTACGCGGATTAGTTCATCGTCTTAACCAGGACGCGGATTTGGTTTATCTTCTCACCAGGACGCGGATGTAGAGGACGTTGATTTAGTTTATCTTCTTTTGTTTTATCGTCTTACCCAGGACGCGGATTTAGTTTATCTTCTTACCTAGGAGGCGGATGGGACGTCTTACCTGGGACGCGGATTTGGTTTATCTTCTTACCCAGGACGCGGATGTAGTTTATCGTCTTACCCAGGACGCGGATGTAGTTCATCGTCTTACCTAGGACGCGGATTTAATTTATCTTCTTACCCAGGAAGCGGATTTAGTTTATCATCTTACCCAGGACGCGGATGTAGTTTATCGTCTTACCTAGGACGTTGATTTAGTTTATCTTCTTACCTGGGACGCGGATGTGTTTTATCGTCTTACCCAGGACGCGGATTTAGTTTATCGTCTTACCTAGGAGGCGGATGTAGTTTATCGTCTTACCTAGGACGCGGATTTAGTTTATCTTCTTACCTAGGACGCGGATGTAGTTTATCGTCATGGGCAGGACGCGGATGTAGTTTATCGTTTTACCCAGGACGCGGATATAGTTTATCTTCTTACCTAGGACGCGGATTTAGTTTATCGTCATAGACAGGACGCGGATATAGTTTATCGTCTTACCCAGGACGTGGATTTAGTTTATCGTCTTACCGAGGACGCGGATATAGTTTATCGTCTTACCTAGGACGCGGATTTAGTTTATCGTCTTACCCGGAACGCGGATTTAGTTTATCGTCTTACCCAGGACGCGGATGAGTTTATCGTCTTACCCAGGACGCGGATTTAGATTATCTTCTTACCTAGGACGCGGATTTAGTTTATCGTCTTACCCAGGATGTAGCTTATCGTCTTACCCAGGACGCGGATGTAGTTTATCGTCTTACCCAGGACGCGGATTTAGTTTATATTCTTACCTAGGACGCGGATTTAGTTTATCGTCTTACCCGGAACGCGGATTTAGTTTATCGTCTTACCCAGGACGCGGATGAAGTTTATCGTCTTACCCAGGACGCGGATTTAGATTATCTCTTTACCTAGGACGCGGATTTAGTTTAGCTTATCGTCTTACCCAGCCGCGGATGTAGTTTATCGTCTTACCCAGGACGCGGATTTGGTTTATATTCTTACCTAGGGACGGATTTAGTTTATCGTCTTATCCAGGATGTAGTTTATCGTCTTACCCAGGACGCGGATGTAGTTTATCGTCTTATCCAGGACGCGGATTTAGTTTATCTTCTTACCTAGGATGCGGATTTAGTTTATCGTCTTACCCAGGATGTAGTTTATCGTCTTAACTAGGGCGCGGGTGTAGTTTATCGTCTTACCTAGGACGCGGATTTAGTTTATCGTCTTACCCAGGAAGCGGATGTAGTTTATCGTCTTACCCAGGACGCGCATGTAGTTCATCGTCTTACGTAGGACGCGGGTTTAGTTTATCTTCTTACCCGGGACGCGGATTTAGTTTATCGTCTTACCCAGAAAGCGGATGTAGTTTATCGTCTTACCCAGGACGCGGATGTAGTTCATCGTCTTACCCAGGACGCGGATTTGTTTATCTTCTTACCTAGGACGCGGATTTAGTTTATCGTCATAGCCTGGATGCGGATGTAGTTTATCCTCTTAACTATGGCGCGGGTGTAGTTTATCGTCTTACCTAGGACGCGGATGTAGTTTATCGTCTTACCTACGACGCTGATTTAGTTTATCTTCTTACCTATGACGCGGATTTAGTTTATCGTCATAGCCAGGACGCGGATGTAGTTTATCGTCTTAGCTTGGAGGTGGATTTAGTTTATCGTCTTACCCAGGACGCGGATATAGTTTATCGTCTTACCCAGGACGCGGATGTAGTTTATCGTCTTAAAGAGGGCGCGGGTGTAATTTATCGACATACCCAGGACGCGGATGTAGTTTATCGTCTTACCCAGGACGCGGATTTAATTTATCGTCTTACGTAGGGCTCGGATTTAGTTTATCGTCATACCCAGGACGCGGATTTAGTTTATCGTCTTACCCAGTACGCGGATTTAGTTTATCGTCTTTCCCAGGACGCGGATTTAATTTATCGTCTTACCTAGGATGCGGATGTAGTTTATCGTCTTAAAGAGGGCGCGGGTGTAATTTATCGACATACCCATTATTTCTAACGTATTTCTCTGCTATGTATTATGTCAACCAACAAAAGTAGAACCCAAATTGTATGATAGGAAACGATCTTTAGAATTCTTTAAGCAAATCCGATATTTGATTCATTTAGAGTGCATTCCAGAACTTAATTTGGAAACGGTGCAAATAGAGAATCTGTTCCTCATGAGCTTCCATTTGAACGCAAAACCCCAACATTTCGCCATCCGCCATACTCTCTTAACCTTCCAGCGAAATTTTCCTTTTTGTATCGTTTGTATTACAAATGATGAAAAATGGGTTTTCTATGTCAAGAAGAAAAAACAAAAAAATGCAGTGGTGATCACAAAAGAGAAACCAATACCATCACCCAACTTCATCCACAGATGTTCATGTAGTCTTTCTAGTGAAATAAGAAAGGTGTCGTCCATTACGAGCTAGTGGAACATGGGAGGACTGTGACTGTAGATGTCTACTGCCAAAAACTTGATCGTATAAACGAAGCATGACACCGAATGTATTCTGCTTCGCTTAAAAGAAAAGTTTTTTTTCCTCCGGAATGACAATGCAGAGGCACACGCTACAGAATGAACCTAAGAAAAATAAAATCCTTAGGGTGGGAGGTTTATCTTAATAATCCTCCCTCACTAGATTTAGCACCGACAGAATTCCATTCATTTCGATCAACAGAACATTTCATAAGTTTGAAAACATTAAAAGTAAGGAAGGCCAAAACTGTTTCTCAAACATTTTTCAATTAAATGTTTCAGTCATTAAATTTGGAATCGACATTTTGCCTTCCCGTTCTACTACAGGCTTTGAAAATGAAGTTGATTGAATTTTTGTTAAATAATCTTTATATATAAAACTGCGGATGTCTGTCTGTCTGTCTGTCTGTCTGTGAGATACCTTTCGCTTGAGATCCATCCAACCGTTTGTGACCAAACTTGGCACATACATTGTACAATGTAAGACATAGATTCTTAGCGTAAAAAAATGGTAATTTAAAAAAAAAAACAATAATCGATGAAGCTGATCAAAAATCGATAAATTCAACTTTTTTCCTCCGATTTCGTTCAAACCCGGCATGTAGGTTACTTACATTATGACGAGCTCAACGATACCTCATTTTTATTTCTACGCCACTGCGTTTAACGAAAAACCGCGAAAAACAAAAAATCAATTTCAACGCAAATCGATTTCAACAAATTTTAAACTAAAACTCCCTCAATTCTTAAGAAATCTAATATAAATTCACTCAGTCTTAGACAACAGTAAGTTGATTCTTTAACAGTCATTTAACTTGACAATTGAGTCCACCCATATAGTGAAAACCCACGTAAACAGCGAAAAATGATTTTTACTTGTTTTTTTTTTTCTTATTTTTCGTTGATCTTTCAACCAATTTTCATCAAATTTAACAATTGCTTTTACATCCCTGGTAGCTCGCTGACAAATTGATTTCAAAATCTCCAAAGTAATTGTGGTCTGAAGTGGATCATCATGTTGCCTGTTTTACTCCTTCATGTCCTCGGCTGAATAAATACAGACTACTTCTGTTATATCAGTAACTGCATTAATTCAAAATGTTTGAAGAAGATAAGCTCATTTACATCTAAACATGATGCTGTTTTTGCTTCAAATTGAACGCTTTTTCTGATCGACCAGCTGAGTATGGCTGCTAGTCCTTAACAAATATAGCAATTTTAAACAATATAATAATCAATGAATAAATACAAAATACCCTAAATAATCCAGAATAAATAAAGAGTTAAAAGTAATAAAAAAAAACAACACTACGCAATAGCTATGAAATAACTACATTATGACCGATAATTATTTCGATTTCAATAACCTTTGGAATAATTTTTCGATGATCTTTCAACCATTTTAATCAAAATTAGCAATTGCTTTATAAATGCATCCTCTTTTACATCCCTGGTAGCAAACTGACAAATTAAATTTCAAAAACTCTAAAATAATTGTGGTCCGAAGTGTGTCTTCATGTTGCCTGTTTTACCCCTTCACATCCTCGGCTAATTTCGACTGAATAAATACAGACTACTTCAGTTACATCAGTAACTGCATTAATTCATGTTTTTTTAATGAAAGTACTTTAAAGTAATTGAAGAAGATAGACTCTGTTACATCTAAACATGATGCTGTTTTTGCTCCATTCTAATTGAACGCTTTTCCTGACTGACCAGCTGGGTATGGCTATTAGTATTTAAATAAATTTAACTTACATTTCTGCCTATGTCTCTTCTGATCCGGTGCTTTCTGGACAACATAACGTAAGTAACATTTTTATGGTACGGATATTTCATTCAAAATTTACATGGAACAAGCCAGTTACTTACGATTGGAAAATGAATTCATTACGTTCACAATGGTTGAAAGGGGCTTAAGACTAGGATGTGTTTCCGCGCTAGATTTTATTTAATCTTTACAGGGAGGCGACCTTAAGAGAAGTAGATGTCCAACCAGTATTTATCATTGGTGGGGGTGAAGTCTTAACGATATAAGATACACTTATCACACCTAATGGAGGGCAGACATAGAAAGAAAATTGCAGGTATTCGAGACAAAATAGTAAAGGAACGTGAGAAGAAAGGACTAACTATCAATAGTAAGAATTGTATGGGAAGAATATATGGACATTAGCAAAAGAAATAGTCCAAATTGTAAGCTACAAATCGAAGACAACAAAATAAAGCAAATATAAAAAATAAACTATTTAGTAAGTTATAATAAACTGTAAAATATGACATCAAAACGGAAAGGAGCATTGGAATTGCGAAAGATGCCTTTCCAAAAATAAGCAAAACCTGTATAAACAGGAAAATCTTGCTAGAAACAAAGAAAGGCGTGATGGGGCACTGCGATGTAGTGTAATGGTTAACAAACTGGTCTTGCCAGATCAATTACGATTGAGTAGTGAGTTTGGTCCTTACTGGGTGCTCCAGACTTTCAGCCTTGTGCCATATATAAGCTAAGTCTCGAGAGCACTGTAATCGTTAGCAAGCTTGTCCCGTCATATCAATTACTACTGAGTAGTGAGTTCGATCCTCACTTGGTGCTGCATATTTTCAGCCTTGTACCACATCTAAGCCACGCTTAGAAAATAGCCAAAGAAAGGAGTGCTGGAGTGTTGTGTAATATCAATACTCCTATAAAGCAATAAATGCTGGACAATTTCCTCACAAATAAAAAGGGGATATGGGAAATATGGTTATTCTAAAGGATGTTCGGAATACCATGGACTGAGCATGTAAGCAATGAGGAAGTTTTAAGGAAAATGGAAACGAAAAGGAGATTTGTGTTTAGCCTCAGAAATAGTTGAAATTTCCGAGAAGCATAATAAGGAAAGAAGACTTGGAGAACTTGACGCTCACAGGACATATCGAAGGCAAGAAGAGCAGAGGGTTATAAAACATGTAGTGATATTACGGAGATAAACATTACTTAGATTTTTTTAAAAATAGGAAGTTGTGGGGAGCCATGATTAAGCTGTGAAAATTATAAGTGTGATTTAAAAAACAAACAATATTTTCTGATAAATTAATACCGCCAGCTACAGTTAATGAATATCTTTAAAAGCAACCAAACACCGAATATCTTTCTTTGTTCATAGCCATTAAATCCTCATCGTCTTAAAACATCTACAAAAATCTCGCAGAGAATGAACTGTTCGAAGTAACACCACGTCACGTCAGATCACGTCAAATCACGTCGTGTTACGTCGAACATGGACAATAACACTTAATTTAAAAAGTAAAAATGAAGAATGATATAGAAAATAAACTATAAATTTTTAGTAATGATATAAAGAAGAAAAAGAAAGCGTAAAACAAAATGGTACGATGTATAAATAAATAAAAAAGCAGATAGAAACATTAAAGACTTTTTAAAAATATCCTCCACCTGGACACCAAACATTCGCTTTCCGAATGTGATGTATTTTTGTCCCAACATCTTTTTATCAATATTCCTTTTATGTCTTTTCTTCGTTGTTTACTGTCGTTCTTAATGTCTTCTTTGTTATTTACAAGCACCTTTCTTGTTTTGTCAAATTACGACTGAGAAGTGCGTAAAAGATGTTAAATACTAAACAAAAGAAAAAAGAAAAGCAAACCTGCAAGATAAAAGAGCTCTCTACTTAAAACAAAAGACAAAAAAAAAAACACTTCTTTACTCATAATGGTGCAGTCGACTGTCGCGCGACGGCGGGTCACATGACTCCACTCTTGTAAGCCTTGATAATGGATTCCCGCCGAAAGTGAACAGACGACCAAGTGGCTACAAGATTTCTATTAGCGAGCCATCTATATGCACAGGTCTGTGTTCAAATGTAATATAAATATAATTTGAGGAGAATGCGAAGAAAAAAAAGGCTAAAAAAAAAAGGAATTCTTACTTTATTAATGTGTTTCCATTCGGCTCGCTATTCCAAAAAATACAAGCAAATAAAATTGTGGTATTATATTTATTAAAAAACAAACAAACAGAGACGGTAAAAATTACATAAATATAATAAAATTTGAATAAAAACTAAATTGAGAAATTAAAAAGCGAATAACACAAAAGACAGCAAGCTACGGTTCAGAGACAAAATATTGTTTTTTTTTCCGTTTGTTAATATTTCGTTAGAAGTGTTTTAATTTCTAAAAATATCGCTGTGTCTTAATTGTTCCGAAAAGCAAGGCTCTAAATTTGTAAGGAAAAAGAGAAAGCAGAATATTTGAGTTCATTTATGATTTAATGGAAATGAAAGAGAAATATGTGTGAAGGAATTGCCTTTTGCGAGGAAAAAGAAACTATGGGAGAGTAACGACGGGTGGGTGGTGGGTGTTGGAATAAATAAAAGACGGTAAGGGCGAATCGTGAAAATGCGGGAAAAAAAAAAACATAAAAAAGCCCAATAAAAACAAAGGGTTTTAAAAAGATGAAATAAAAAGCAAGAGACAACGAATAAAATGATTTTTAGTTTTAAGTCGAAAAAAAGAAAACCGTGGGTGGGGGAGCGTGAAGCGAGCATCACCGTGGAGCAGCAATTAGTAAGTGACTTGCACAGACCAATACCACAGGAGTGGGGTCCATCCTAATTGGGTACTTTGTGTATAATAAAAGTCCTGAGGCTGTTCCGTTATGCAACAAAATTTATGAAATTTAGAGGACATCGGCAATGAATTAATCTAGAGAAAGATAGGTTCCGTTTGGTCTACTTGTCCATAACACACCACCCATATGAATAAATAACTCTCCGGCTAGCAACCTAGACATGTGGAGGAAACAGGTTAGATAGTCACCTGTGCAGCCACCATACGCGCAAACACGGTCATGGGAAGGATGAGGATGACGATAATGATGATGAGGAGGAGGAGGAGAAGAAGGAGGCTTAGACTGTGTGTTGATTCTTTCTGTTCCAATGGATCATATGTGTAAAATGTGTATATAAAGATAGATATACGAATAAACATACGGAAAAAGTGGGTCAGGCTGAGATAGATAGATAGATAGATAGATAGATAGATAGATAGATAGATAGATAGATAGAAACAAACTGAGATAGATAGATAGATAGATAGATAGATAGATAGATAGATAGATAGATAGATAGATTTTCTTAAGCTGCATATCAACCACTATGGATTATTTAATGCCAAAATCCAAATATTTTATACGCAATTACATTCCTCCAGATACTTTGTACATAATTTTATACTCTCAGATCAAACGTTTTTTTTTCATATATAATTTGTATATGATACAATGTATTGTTACTAAGATTGCTTTTTTGGAGGGGGTTGTTTTTTGTTTGTTTTTGGAAAAGTATTGCTGGTAATTTCATTACAAAAATGTATTGTTTGTAATTTTATAATAAAAATGTTTTTTTTAACACTTTTTGCGTTGAATTGATTGTCATTTTGCTATAAAAATCTATTGCTCGTATTTTTTTTATAAAAATCTACAGTTGATTTTTTTTAGATTTGTCCATAGCTGGTACCCTAACTTATGAACAACAGCAATTAAGAGGTGGTTCCATGCACCCGATCAGAAGTCTTGCTACCGGATATAGTTTATCGTCATACCCAGGACGGATAAAGATAGATTGATAGAACAAAACCAGAAAATAAGTGCAACCAAATCGCGCTAAATTTATTTCAAAAGTAGACCTAAGGCTAAGTCCAAATAAATATCTTGTGTAGCATTAAGTACAAATAATTATAAATACGAATGCTTCGTTCGGTGAACAATTGTATAGAATTGATCTGGCAAGTATAGATAATGTAGGAGTAATGTTATTGTTTGGAAAGAAGCGAACAATCCTGGGATAAATAACTAAATGGGTTGCTTCCCTTGATTTCAGGCAACTTTGATGTCGGCTTTGTTTTGTTTTATAGCCAGACTGAACGACTGTTGTTATCTCTGAGGATTCGAATTTAACTTTTTCGTATTTTGATGTGAAAAAAGACAGTAGTTAAACATTTCAATGGAATGTCATACATATTAATTATGCGTAAATATCCCTCATCCTACGGATTTTATCTCGTCTATAGCAGACCTACTTAATAATCTACTGTTCTGAATAGTCGTCATAAAAAAAAAATGAATCAGGGTTCCGGTGTGTCATTTTATACCGAGAAACGGTTTATGAATATCTTTCTTCGTTTAAAATGGTATCATTAATCTGAACTTAATTATTACAAGAAAATACAGTTACTTACATTATTTACATTATTCGGACTGTTATCCTCATCATCATTGCCATATTCACAGCATTTCGTTGTACGCTCCAACCTTCTTTACAACTGAACCCTTTTTTCGTCCACCGGGGTAGATTGTTCTATCTCCACGTGCCATGCCTCATCTGGATGTATCAGTTATTTCCCTTTAACTCAGCTCTCCAAGTTTTGGTTCATACACCTGGCCATGTTGTCCTTGAGGCCTAAACATTGGGAATATGACAATGAAGATGAGAGTAACAGTCCTAATGCATGCATCATCATTATTGTCTCCTAATTTACCTTAGCTACCTCATCTTAAAACTGAAGAAAAAAAACTCTCTCGACATACAGTTGGTTGGATGTGTAACTGACATCTTGTTATATAGGAATAAAGTGTCGCTGCCGACACTTGAGTTTGAACCTAGATCACTAGTGACCAAACACAGGCGATCCCATTATTGAATTAATTAGTCCACGTGACCATAGAGGAAACGCATAAGTAGAAAGTAGCGTGACGTCTATTCCTAGTCTATCCTCTATACTATTCGGATCTCCATTCCTAGTCTATCCTCTATTACTATTCGAACTTGTAGTCTGGTATTCAACTCACTAACTTGAGGACACATGGCCTAGTGGATAAAGGCTTCGGTTAGATCAAGTGACTAAACCCAAAGAACTGAAGCCTTATTCTTTCTGTTAACTTAGCGATCATCATGAAACAACCTGAAAAAAATTTTTTTTTTAAATTATAATTCGATGTTAAACGAAAATTATAGCGTGATATATGTTTATGCGGAGAGGTTGTTCAGAGACCTTATACAGGTATATATATATTTGTATGTGAGAGGTTTTAAAATTTCAACACATTTTTGAAGAAACAAAATTGGACAAGAAAGTGTATAATTTGTTTTTTGATTTGAAACTGGTAATTTTAGGGGCAAATCTTTGATTAAATTAAAAGAGGCATCTCTGTAGAAGTTGGTGACCATGAAAATTCAATTTCTAAAATACATCAAAAAAGTTCCACCTGAAGTTAATCTTAAAGACACAAAATACCTTTAAGCGATAAAATGATGAGACCTGACCGGCAATCTAGTACTGCGCTTAAATACATTAAGTTTCCTATGGTACCTAGATTTTATGAATTTAAACCCAGTACTAGATTGGCATCAAGGTCTCATCGTTTTACAGTTCGAATGGCGATATGTAACCGTAAGTCCTAAGCTAATAGTTTTTTCTATCGCACTTCTTGCTTGTGGAACTCTCTTCTGAGTTTTTGCATCTCTGTCAACTTTGATCTTCAAAAATTTAAATGCAGTGTCAATCGTTATCTTATGCTTTGTTAATTCTTATTCTTTTATTGACCTCTCTCCTTAATAGTATTTTTCTCATATTCACTAACAATCAGTAGCCCTTTACGACTTAGTGGCTTTATTGCCTTACTTGATTTTTTGCGTTAATAATAAATAATGTATAAAGCTATGTATGATTGCTTGTCATATATCAGAATTGGCAGATGAAGGCAAATAGGGTTTTGTTTTGTGTGTTAATATTATATTGCCAGAGATAAAATTTCGATAAAGATATATCTCCAAATAAATTATATTATACGCGTTTGAATAATTAAATTTTGTCATTTCGTGCCATTTATTTCGAATATTTTTTATTATAGATTAATCTGGTAGTATATATAACTTCATTCTTGACTAAAATATAAAAGAGGTTTCTAGAATGGCCACTCATTAATACAAAGAATCTGCAATATTATCACTCCTGAGCTGGTACTTTCCACGGCCCTAAAGTTGCTTCCCCGTGTTTTTTTTCTATAAAAATATTCATGATAATTTTCTGATCAACTTTTACTTTTGGTACGTTGACATTTCTAATTTAATCGCAGTACTGGATTGGCAGTTAGGGCTCATCGCTTTACAGTTAAAATTTCTAGATGTAATCATAAGTTCTATGAAAACCGTTTCTTCTCTCTCACTTCTCGCTCGTAGAACTGGTTATAAGTTTCTTGCTTTCCAATCAACATTGATCTTCAAAAATTAAATGCAATTTAGATAGATAGATTGATTATAGGTACCACCATTAATTCGCGATACCTAAGATTTAAAATGAATTTTTATAAATAAAAAAAGGTTTTCTTAAAGCTTTCATTTTAACTTTAATTGAAAGCTAAAGGATTAAATTTACTATTTCCAGTAAACAAAATACTCTGGTGTATTTCAAGTAGAAATTATATTAATTGGAATCTATTTTTTCTAAATTAGCTGATTAAGGCCTTTTTACTCGTCTTCCATCGCAATGTAATTCTTTATTAGAAATTTTTCAAGAAATAAAATATACCTTTTCAAAACTTTATTTGAGAAATATTAGTTGACTTAAAGTATAATTACTTTGATTTGAAAAATATATTAATTACTCTAAGTTTAAAATAACACAGAAATGCCTTTTTAAAACAAACCGTAGTTGTGTTTTTAACCGATATCCGCATGTTTTATGTAATTGACGAGGCGATGGCAGATTGATTGTTGTTCCCAGGAGACTTTATCTGTAAAACATAATTTAAGAAAATGACATGAGCGCATTTTTTATATAATTTTTGATTATTCAGTAATTTTTAAAATGTTTCAAAATATTCTTTGTAATCTAATTGTAGGAATGTTGACTTTAAATTTACTATAGTCATCGCTGTTATTTTCTGATAATGTCGTGTATGGTCGGCCATTCTTTCAAAAATTGGCACATTACATAATATTGCATAACATTTTATATACATAAAACAACTGAAATTATTTTAAAAATCTTCGTGCAAAATTTGTATTAAGCTTTTCACTTTTTGATTAGTAAATATACTTTCACTTAATAACAATATCACTTAACCAGTGATATTATTATTAAAACTAGAGGTTCAAATTTTCCATAAATATTAATGTAGAATTTTTTTTTTTAATTATTATAATAACTTATTATAATTAAAATAAAAAATGAAAACAATTCTTGTAAAAATGCATTATTCATCGGAAAAAAATCTCTGTCTATGCCCTTAATAAATCTTATTTATAAAAACAATTAAAAGCTTTTCTAATTAAATAATATCAGTTTTATTGCATTTTTTTTAATTTACAATTCGCAGAAGATTTTTGGGAAATGTGTAGCAGTTTTAAAAAACTAATGAATTATATATTCTATGGAGTCATGCTTTTAACTAATAAAACCAATGTGGGGATGAAAATTTTATTTCTCAAAATTTCATAAAATTAAGAAAGTGAGTGGAGATAACATATGTAAAAGTATTTTATCCATGATTTTATTAAAAGGATTTTATAATAATTTCATTCATTTGTAAATAAGTCCTGAAAAGTCTATTAAAATGCAACAATTATTTGATTTTTGCAAGAATTTCAAAATCAATGTCTTTTTCACCGGAAAAAGGCGCTAAAAAACTAATTGTAAATATAACGTCGTCGAGATAAAATAAAATAAAGATTTTTAATCAAAATTTCGAGCGTGATAGAAAGGATTAAAAAAAATAATAAAATAATATAAAAATACTTTGGTCTTTTCTCTAAATAAACATTTTGACGATAAAACTTTTTTTTAAGTTTATGTCCTTTTTTTTCATCATGCTACGCTGTTTTTCCAGTGTAAATGCGAAGACACGTGAGTAGATAGATAGATAGATAGATAGATAGATAGATAGATAGATAGATAGATAATGAACAGACTGAGATAGATAGATAGATAGATCGTTCTAAGAACTAAATTATTACCTCCCACCATGAAAATTTATTTCTCAAGTACTGTTTAACAAAACGAAGAATTTTTAACACTGCATTTCTAAATATTCTAGATTTATGTGAGAATCATATATTATTTTACTTTTCACACAGACAGAAAATTAATTCACGAATCACAAAAAAAGTACGAAGAAGAAAACTATTAGCCCTACAACGAAGTTAATCAAAGATCCTGACCAATATTTTCTGAACAATTTGAAATCGTAAAATAAAAAGTCAACTGTCTGGGTAGTGTAGTACTAAAGTACGAAAAGTGTGACACAGACATCTAAAAAGCGTTGAAATGGTTAAAGATGCCTTCCAGAAACTAAGCAGTGAATAAAGAAAAGAGTGCTGAAGTGATATGTCATAGCTATTCAATTCTACAGTAGTGAGTGCTGGACAATTTCCTGGCAGAAGAAAAAAAGAGGCGAAATAAAAGAAATGTGGTTTTAAAGACAGATGGTGAGAATAACATTGACTGAAAATGTGATCTATTCGGAAGTTGCAAAGAAAATCGGAACTAGAACAATTATGTACATTATTTATATTATTTGGACTATTGTCTTCATCTTTATCGCCGTATTTATTAAAAACGTTTCGGCCGTTGTACGCTCCGGCGTTCTTCAGGTGGTTGGAATGTCAAACTGAACCCTTTATTTCGCTATGAAGATGAGAACAATAGTCCGAATAATGTAAATAACGGCCGTTGTGAATATAGCAATGAAGATGAGGATAACAGTCCGAATAATGTAAATAATGCAAGTAATCATAATACCTCATCTCAGAGATATAGAGGCCGAAACGTTGTGAATATGGCAAAGAAGATGAGGACATAATTCCGAACAATGTAAATAATGCAAGTAATCATAATACCTAATCTCAGAGATATAGAGGCCGAAACGTTGTGAATATGGCAATGAAGATGAAGATAACAGTCCGAATAAAGTAAATAATGCAAGTAAACATAATACCTCATCTTAGAGATATAGAGGCCGAAACGTTGTAAATATGGCAATGAAGATGAGGATAACAGTCCGAACAATGTAAATAATGCAAATAAACAAGTTTGTGTACTGTAGAATTTTTTTCATCGATTTCGCGTCATTGTTAATAATTTAATTAAAATCCCTAGTACTGATTTATTTTCAGGCGATTTTTGGAAATACTTATAATAAAAAGAAATGAAGATAAAGTAAAATTATGTAACTGTACAAATCCTCAAAACTGTCCCCTTAATCATAAATGTCGCGCTAAAACATTAGTGTACCAATGCAATATCTCATCTACTGAGGATCCAAAGTTAAAGTCTACATTGGATGCACAAGGCATGAATTCAAAAGGCGTTGGAACTAACATCAAAGTTCTTTTAAAATAAGTAAATACCGAAATCAGACGTCCTTATCTAAATATTTCTGACACTTTAAGGAAACCAATAAAACACCTACTGTAAAATAAAGTTTTTAGTTCATTAAATTACTCTATTAGTTATTAGAAGTAGAAATAACTTTAAAATTGTTGAAATATATTTTAAATATTAAAAATACAATTACTCATTTTCAAACGACCGTCTTGAAAAAAATCTTTGTGTATAAAATTATAAATTAAACGGAAAAATAAAAACGCCCAAAAACTTTTTATCGTTGAAAAAATCCAGACGACATGTGAAAAACGGATGTCATCATTTGTTGAACAGGCACGCCTACCCTACATTAACCTGATTTTGAAAGTAACTTATAATTGATGCACAGGTTGTCTATGAAAATGAATACCCTACCACCCCTTATCAAAATAAATGAATTTCTCGTAAACTTAACAACTAGTAATATCAAGGTTATATGTGCTTATAAACCCAGTAAAGTTATTCCAAAAATCGCTTGAAAATGAAATAGTGCTAGGGATTTTAATTTAATTCTATACTTAAATTTAAAGTCTTAGTTTCTGTTTTTGAGGCATGGTAATTCCTGTACAGCGATGGGACCATATTTTTAAATTATCAAATTTATTATATATATATATATATATATATATATATATATATATATATTATATATATATGGAAATGCGTTTTTCTTCGGGGACGCTTTCTGTTCGTGTCATAAAATTTGTAAGTTTTTGGCGTTTGTATCTTATACTTCTTTCTGACGTGAAAATGCACTAAAACAAAGACATAAATAGAACCTATATATATATATATATATGTATATTATATAAATATATAAATGCAGATTTGCAGATAGACACATATATTTATCTACGTATAGATAAGGTTATGTGTGTGTATATTAATGTATATTTGGGTAGCAACATTTCTTTTAAACATGTTTCGTTGAATATGACAGATAAGAAAGTGTGATTAATGTTTTATTTATGTTTACCAACATTCTTACACTTTTCGCTCCTACTAGTATGCCTGTAACAACACAAAAACACTTATCTTATACAGTCAAACATGAAGAGAAATTAACAGCACCTGAAAAGACCACCCCCCACGTTAAAAATGCCTAAAGAAGTGGCCGAAAGCGCTTGGAACAATGGACGATATGAACAAGTTTTGCACTCCCACCAAACGAAAAAAAGTAAGAATTTTGGAAAACTAAATAGAAAATTCGTCAAATTGTCATTTTCAACGAAACATATATATATATATATCTATATATATATATATATATATATTTGTGTGTGTGTACATATGTATATCATGTACATATGCATATATATTCCTTTTGATAGCACTATATATATATATATATATATATATATATATACACGCACACAGAAAACACAACTCCGGAAATAAAAAATAAAATTTAGAGAGAGTGTAAGTATGAGAGTTCCGGAGTTGTTTTCTTTTTGAATTTGTAGGTCTGATGAATTTGATCGTATATATATTTTGCATATGTATGTATATTTACCACTAATATTATCTATCTATCTATCTATCTACATATATATATATATATATATATATATATATATATATATATATATATATATATATATATATATATATATATATATATTGCAGTAATATATATATATAAAATAATATATATGTATAGATATATATTTTACAGTTAGTGATAACACTATATATATATATATATATATATATATATATATATATATATATATATATATATATATTACAGTAATTAATGTCTTATTACAAATTATATATATGCGTTTATATGAGATTATATGTGTATGCTTGTTTCGATGTTTGTATGTGTTTTACAGTCTGTGATATGTCTTATTACAAATTATATAGATGCGTTTATATGTGATTACATGTGTGCGTTTGTTTCAATGTGTATGTGTTACAGTCAGGGACATGTCATTTTACCAATTCTATTTATGCGTTGATATGTGATTACATGCGTGCGTTTGTTTCGATATGTGTCTGTCTCGCACTATTAAAAATATATATGCGTTTATATATGAGTCCAAGTGTGTAATCGTTTCGATGTATGTGTGTGTTACAGTAAGTGATGTATCTTATTAAAAATTATATATATATGCGTTTATCTTTTATTACACGTATGTGTTTGTTTCGATGTGTGTGTGTTACATTTAGTTATATGTTTTATTACAGTTTATATATATGCATTTATAAGCGATTACATGTGTGTGTTATTTTCAATATATGTGAGTGTGTGTGTGTGCATGTATGTTGCAGTTAGTGATATGTCTTCTTATAAATTATATACATGCGTTGGTATGTGATTAAATGAGTGTGTTTGTTTCTATGTATGTGTGTTGTTGGTGGAGGTCATACAGTAAGTGATATGTCTTATTACAAAGCAACGCTATAAAAGATAGTTGATATCTTTATCAGATAAGATTTATGGCGTACTCAATCTGGTGAGGCTTGCCAAGAATTAATGATAACATTTCTGTGTATTCGCAGATAGACAAGCGTTACTTACAGATTTCAATTCATTTCTCATCCTTCTGTCTTACTCTTCATTTCCGAGCAGAAAACCTTCGCCACTAATAATCTCTCCACAATTTGTCACTTTTTCTTTCTTTCTCTCTCTTTCTTGATCTTTTACTCTTTCTCTTTTTGCTTCTACATCTATCATTATCTCTCTCTCTCCTTCATCATTCTTCTTAAACAGAAAGAACGAGATAGATAGATAGATAGATAACATTAAATTTGGTGAGACTAGATATATATGAATCGAATCTGATAGATTAACAGATAAACAGACACAAACAGATAGATAGATAGATAATTCGATAGATAGATAGATAGATAGATAGATAGATAGATAGATAGATAGATAGATAGATATTCAAGCAAATTATATAATCTAAGCTCTCCACATTTAGCTTTTTCCTACATATATTTACACTCCACTCGGCATGATTTAACAAACCTTATGCTCCACCTGGTATCCTTCTTTCTTTCTATGTCCGCTCCTACCTCTGTTTTGTTTAATAATCACTTGGATATCGTTTAACTTGGTCTGTTCTCACATCTAATTTTTATCTCATATCCCTCACCTTTTTCTTCCCATCGAATGTTTTTTGTGTTATCCCGTTTTATTTTTATATTTACCCATTTTTATTTCTTTACGACTGACTCAACCATTTGGTTTAATATTTATATTGTTTAACATTCACTGTATTTACGATGTGGGAAGGGATTGTAGATGAAATTTCAAACCCCAGACAATCGTCAGATCATTCTTTGAAGATCGCGTTAGCCTTGGAACTGCTGATTCAAATGTTCACACTACATCCATTCACACACACACATATATATGCGCACAAACAATCTATCTGTCATATACAGCCACCTTCGAAAGTATTGTAAAGGGCAAGGACAATTTTTTTTTTTTTTTTTTTTTTTGCTCACTGTTGTCATTTGGGTTTAAGATCAAAAGATTAATATGAGACAAGAGTTCAGAATTTAAGCTTTTATGGCTGGCATTTATATTTAAATGTGTTAAACAACTTAGGACCTACCACCTTTTGTTTGAACCCACCCATTTTTCAAGTGAGCAAAACTGCTGGAACATGTGACTGTCATGTTTCTCGTTGCCCAGGTGTTGTCTTTTAGATTAATTCTTTAACGATTAAATATTTCTGAATGACTAATTTTGGTTTCAGCCTGCGATTCACCCGTAAAGTTCGCATTTCTTGTTAAAAATAAACCAACATGAAGACGAGAGAAAAGCAAGTCGTTTTGAATTTGAGAAAAAAAAAAGGAAAATCGATCGGAGCCATGGCCAACACAACAATTTGGAATATCCTGAAAAAGAAAGAAACTACTGGTGTACTGAGCAACAGATATAGATCAAGTCGGCCAAGGAAAATAATAACAGTTGATGACAGAAACATTGTGAGAGATGTGAGAATAAAACCCAAAACCCAGTCAGAGACATTACCAACACTATCCACAATACAGGTGAGGGGAAGTTTCACAAACCGCCGTTCGAAGAAGAGTGTGAGAGCAGGAATATAGACGCCATGCAACAAGATGTAAACCACTCATCAGCAGTAAGAATCAGAAAGATTGGAATTTGCTAGGAAGTACAGAGATGAATAGCAAAAGTTCTGGAAGAAAGTTTTTTGAACTGATGAGACCAAGTCAAAGTGTGGAAACAGAAAGAATCTGTTTATGGTCCAAATCATAGAATCTGATCTGTGAAGCATGTTGGAGGCAGTGTCTTAGCTTGGGCTTGCATGGCTGCTTCTGTAACAGGCTGATTCATATTTATTGATGATGTAATTCATGATGGTAGCAGCACAATGATTTCTGCCAATTTACAGAGAAATGCATCCATACTAATTGGGAAGAAGTTTACTATACATCAGGACAATGGCCCAAAAGAGGAGACTGAAAAAGAAACCCCTAAAAGGAACAAGAGCTGAAAGAGGCTGCATTAAAAGTCTAAAAAAGTATCCCAAATGAAGAATGCAACAGATTGGTGATGTCAGTGGGTCGCAGGTTGATCCAATTATTCCAAGCAAGTTATGCAACCAAATATTAAATCTTATTTACTTTAAGATTATCTGTTGCATTCATTTTGCTCATGTAAAATAAACTGATCTGATAGATTCAGTGTCCTAAGTTGATTAACACGTCTAAATAACTAGGAAATAAAAGCTGAAATCTTGTCTCATATTTATCTTTTGATCTTAAACTGAAATGTTTTTCAGTAAAAAGAAAAAACAAAAGAATTATCTTAGCTGTTCCAGTATTTTGGATGGGACGGTATATTGGGTGTATGTAGTCAGATAATGTTGGTTTAAACATGGATGTGTGCAACTCGTTCAGATACCTCTAAACAATCTTTTTCCTAAGATCAATGATTTAAAATTGATTAAAGATCTTTATCAAATAACAAGAGCCAAATCAATTGAAGACTTTCAACGTTGACAATGAGTAGCCCATGAAAAGTACGGATATAATAAAGTCGTTAATTTCCACACCACCTTAAACAAACGTTTGAGAAAGAAACTCCCCGCAGAAAGAGCAAGGATTGTGAAGTTGAAAATCCTATTTGCGTAGAGAAAATGATTTAAGAGAAAGATATTATCTAATTTCAGACAACAGTTACACTATTCGGTTAATGAAGTCAAATATAACCTCTATGGAAATGAATATATATATATATATATATATATATATATATATATGAAGAAATATAGTTTTACGGTGTGCTATATTTATGGGATAAAGTGCTCAATATCCGAGATAGAGGGTATGTAAATAAATATAAAAGTGAACATTGAAGTCAACACTTAGAGGCGACAGGCTGTTTCATGCTAGGTGCAATCGTCAGACTGCGAATGTTGGATTTTTCCTTTATATATATGAGTCAGTGGTGCATTGTGGGTAATCTATTTTGGCGGTTATTTTTGCAGGAATGACTTGTTTGTTTATTTATTCATTTATTTGTTTGGGTAAATTTATTTTACTTGTTTTACATTTTCATATTTATTCTTTTCGGTTTTTTGATGTTTTATTAACGTAGTAAAAAAAAATATATATATATTTATATATATATATATATATATATATATATATATATATATATTTATATATATAATTTTGAATTGACATTTTTCATTAATTTTTTAATTGTTATTTTTAATGATAATTACGTTCTATGCTATTTTAATATTTTACTATTAAATATGTATATTCATCTCCCTTTAAATATATATATGTGTGTGTGTGTGTGTGTGTGAAAAGTGTGTGTATATAAATATAATAAATATATATATATATATATATATATATATATATATATATATATATATATATATATATAATTATTTATATATTATATGCATGGGTACTTATTAGAAAGAGATAGAGCTAACATATTTGGTTGAATAGATGTGAGTTTGTGACCCTGGGTTTCACGCTTTAGCGATCGTATATTGAAGTTAAGATATTGATATACCCCGCACATACATATAATTTTTTAATTTTCTTTTTTACATACATATATAAATCTGGGTTGATTTAATTGCCAAATATAATTTTGAAATTTTGAAATTAAAAAAATCCTGTAATACATAACTACGCCAACATTGTGATAACCAGATATATATATATGATTCAAAATTATGTAAGGTCAGTCCATACTCAGTTCCAAATTTGAAAATAAATAAATAATTGTTATAATTCTTTTTCTATCCTTTGCAAATGATTCAAATTTTAGTATGTTATTATGGATGATAACGACTACCAGTTGTCAAAATTTCAGCTTTTCACAGTTGTTATTTCTAACAAATATTAGGTTTTAAAATTTTGTCCCTTAGTTTTGGACGCTAGTGTATATATATATATATATATATATATATATATATATATATATATATATATATATATATATATATATATACGTTTCAATTATAGCATCACATCTGCTCATGAATTCATTCAAAAATCTAAAGACTATACAATCAAACAATGTATCTTGGCGTCACTCGACATTGGAAATTTATTTACAAACGTCCCCGTCAATTAAACCAGGAATATTTAGATATTTAAACAAGTCGTTCTTCTTTCATTCTTTCAGCCATTATCAAGGGCGATGTTTATTTTTGTATTTTTAACGGAATGTGCAGGTTTTTATGTATGCATCTGAAGTTATGGGAATTTTTTATTTTCCAAACATGGTCAGCGCAGTGTGGCTGTGTTCGTAGTTAATGTTATTAAGTGTTGGCTTTTCATTTTTTATTATATGGGCATTATTTTTAATCTTTTTTATGTGTGGATGAGGCTATTATACTTGTATTTTCTACTAGTAGGGAGTTTAGTATGTTTTCGTGTGTATTTAAAAGATATTATTAGTCCATATTAACGATATCATTACTCCATATCTACCTAACAATTATAGCATAACATCAACTCATGAATTTCTTCAAATTCTACAAACTATACAATCAAACCAAAGTATTTTAACATCACCCGACGTTGAAAATTATTTTACAAACGTCCCCGTCAATCAAAACGTCGACATTATCCTTAACTCTGTGTATAAAAATAATTCCATTTTATCTCCATCCATCAAACAAAATATCCTCAGAAAATTATTGCATGTTTGCACGACTAAAGTTTCTTTCTACGGCCATAATGACAATATCTGCATCCAAACTAATGGTGTTAGCATGGGAAATCCTCTCGGCCCCAGCTTCTCCAACTACTACATGTCCCAAGTATAAAGTAAGATATTCAAAAGAATTACTAAGCGCAAAATATATGTCCGCTATGTAGACGATATTTTCATTTTAGCGAAAAACAAACAGGAAATTGATAATCTCAAAATCACATTCAAGACTGAATGCCCACTTAGATACAAAATAGTAATTATAAAAAAAAATCCTAAAGAGAGCAAACGAGAAATCTTCACGTCCTGCCAGCTGGGGTTGTAGAATACACCGATTGCACCTCTGCAGAGAGGTATGAACCCCCCCCCCCACACACACACACACACCAATGGGCGCCCCGGGTAAGACGATAAACTACATCCGACAGCAAGGCCTCTGATCAGGAGATTTTGAGGAATGTGGAGCCACCTCTTAATTGCTGGTGTTCCCAGGTCCACCCTGAACCTGGGTGGTAAAACCTGCCAGGGTCCCAGCAATGGGCAAATAGTTACCCCCCCCCCCCAAAGGGGTAAAAACACTATGAAAGTAAAAAAAAAAAATACGTTTTAATACCAGCAATATTTTTTGGAAAAAATTTTTACCAGCAATACATTTTTGGATAAAAACTATTACCAGCAATATATTTTCGAAAAAAAAATATTACCAGCAATACATATTTGAAAAAAATATTACCAGCAATACATTTTTTTTTTAAATATTACCAGCAATATATTTTTGAAAAAAATATTACCAGCAATAAAAATCTTGTCAGCATTAAAGAACCCATTGAGGTTGATATGCTGCAGATCAAACCAAACCAAACCGAGAAATCATCCTCACATCCCTTTTTTTTATGAACTCGATAATCTTAAACAGACTCCAGTTAACAATGGTTTTCCTAACTACTTCATCGACCACCAGATTAGATTATGTCTTTCTAAAGCGACTAATAGCAATACTGAAGATACGGATAAAAAACAATAACATTAACAACTTCCACAAAAGCAAAATACATGTTAACTATAAGGAAGACAAATTTTCTTTTGGAAATATCATAAAAAAATACGCAACCCCAGTCGACCAGGACAAAAATATTAAATTAATTATCTCTTACAAAAAATCTACAAAAGATAACCTAGTAATCAAAAATATCAACGCACCCGAAAAATCAAAATTACAAAGAACCAACATTATTTACGAGTTCAAATGCCCCTGAAGGAACTGTGTCCCTGATCAAAACAAGCTCATAAATAGTTACATTGGCCAAACTACTATATAACTATCTAGACGACTCACGTTAGACCTATCCGACCATAGCTCAATTAGGATTCATTTAATCAAACACGAAAACCTACCAAATTACATCCGAAACATACTAGTAGAGAATACAAGTATAATAATAATACGAATACAGCCACAATGTGCTGACCATTTTCGGAAAATATACCATTGCTATAACTGCAGACACATACATAAAAACCTACACATGAGGTTATTTTTCTTTAAATGATTAGCTTCACATAACCCAGTTTTCTCAAGTTTTCTTAAAATACTATGAATAAGATTTAGATTTCCGCACTTTGAAATATCGCCAAACGAATGTTTATCTTCATTACATAACTAAGATTCTAAGTTCCAATGGCGTCACAGATTTTTTTCGCCATGTTTACAATGCAGGAACCAGTAAAGAGACGGTGTAATTTAGTAAAATACCCGATTTTATATTGTTACCGTAAAAAATTTTCAATAATGCAAAATAATTATTAAATTTTATGGATTTATATTAACGTTCTGATTTTTTGATAATCTATTTTTTTTAGAATGCTATATAATTATTCTTATAATTTTATCAAAATAAGTTTATTGATCTTTATATTTTGGAATTATAGAATTTACATTTATATCCTTATTTTTCTTTGATAAAATGTTCGTTGAAGCTTTAAAATAAAATGTTATTTCACATTTAGACTTTTTCTTAACATCGTTCTCATCTTTATGCTCGCTACAGTATATATATAAAGATATATATATACTAAATTTGCTGGGTACATGGGTGACTTTAAGCGATGTTAATATATATATATATATATATATATATATATATATATATATATATATATATATATATATATATTGAATGTGCAGCTTATATTTTACATCATAAAGAAACAATTTATACAAAGAATTAAATAGCAATGTTAATGTGATTAATGGCGAAATCACTACGCTAACAGGACTTAATGAGACATTAACTTACTATCAATTCCTTGAATAATAAAATTTTTATATTCGAGTTGTTGTCAGGTGGAAGACACATGCCAAGTACTTTCGACAATTTCACATTGCCATCTTCAGGACGCAATTTTCGCATACATAGGCAAACACTAATTCAACTGTCAATAAATTTCGGTCTACACATATTTCGTCTTACTGCTCATTATCTGTCTATCTATGTTAATCTGTTCTTATCTACCTATCTCAGTCTATTTATATCTATCTATCTATCTATCTAACTATAGCAATACAAGCTAAAACCTGAAATAAACTAAAAGATTAGAGGTATCAATGCCAAAATCGGCAGAGCTTAAATATAATATACTATAATAATATTAATGATGCAATAATACAGCGATAAAGTTTTATTTTCATGAAAAAGAGCAAATTTTCTTTACAATTGGAATAATGATACATTTAGTGTATGACCAGTTTCCCTTACAAATTTTAAAATTAAAATTCGCAGAATTTTTCAAACTGTTTATGTTATCACTATAGTTGGAGTTTATAAATCCTGCAAATTTTAAAATTAAAATTCGTAGGTAAAAACGGTCATTCACTAAAGGTATCTTAATTCCAATTGTAAAGAAAAATTGCTCTGTTTAATGAAAATAAACATTGAGCGCTCATTTGTGAGTCGATTTTAATATATTTCAAATTCTATGTTGGGTTAATAGGACTCGCCTGGATTATACCAACGGATTACTATCTATCTATCTATATATATATATATATATATATATATATATATATATATATATATATATATATATATATATAATGGAGCTTAGCAGAGTCTAGCAACAATCAATAAGAATGAACTTTCATATGAGAAACGCATATTAACCAACTGTTTCGTTAGTGTGTATCTGTGTGTGTTTGTATGTATTTCGTTTCAGAGACCGTCGCTAGTGCTATAAATTCTACCCTCATTGGATAGTACGGTATTATAGCCCTGAACCCAAAATAAGCCAAACGAGTCGTTTATATATAAGCTTGTATACACACACACACACACATGCACACACACACACACACACGGAGGATTACTGCCTTTTTAGGCATTGCGTAAACGAAATATGTTAATATTGTCTCTGTTTTTCTACGTGTATCGTTCCCTCTCTCTCTGAATAGGGATATTTTTATCTGTACGTGTTCGTGTGAGAGAGACTAAATATGATTTTTATCTCTTCTATGATGACTATGTCTTTGTGAAGTTCTCTTAAGGTCATTACAATGTTACTGGTTCTTCCCAATTACACTTAATACGTTTATCGTTAGACAAAGAAAAAAGCAATTTAAACCTTGCTTTATATTGTGTATTTAGAATCTTTGTGCATGTCAGGACACTTTAGAATGATGACATCGCGTATATTTTGGGCTTCTGCACCCGACATTTGCATTGGATAACTGAACTGCCCAAACCAAATTTAATGTTTTTATCTGACGAAGTTTTACTACAGATATGGCAAGTCTATGAGTTTTCAAATTCCATTTTCCAATGATCTTTTTTCCTTAAATTACAATTCCTCTGACACGCAGATATACAAACATAATCAAAGCTTCACGCTAAAAATACGCTAATTTTTTATTTTTTATTTTTTTACAATAAATAATTTGCTTGTTAATTTTAGTTATAATAACAATTGCAAAGAATATCAAATAATATTTTACATTTCTGGAAAATATTTTACATTCCTAGCTGCCGTAGCTTCGTATTCTCCATTAGATTCATCCAGTTCTTCCTGAATCCTCTGTAATGTCCTCAGATTGATACCCATATACTCTGAAATGTTCGTATTAGGAGCTTCCGGCGCGAATGCCAAGCAGTACAGTATACTGTTTCCAAATTTCTGGCGGAGTTAATTGCGTCATGGTTCTCTTTTTCTCACAAACGGTGCCCAACTGAACCTAACATACTATGGAGTCTACAAAGAACAAACAAACAACGCGCATGCGCGAAATTAAAAATAAATGACGGCGACAATTTATCCATCGCACGCTGTACAAAATAATTGAAAATGAATCTAATTGATGCTTAAATATATAAAAAAAAAATAGATAAAGAAATCCTTAAGATTTAGATATATTTAATGTAAAGTTCCTCCAAAACGTAAGCGATCATGACTCTCCACAGATTTCTATTTTTGCCATGAATTAATGGCGAAACTAGTCGATTGATTTCTCGTTGCCTTTTCCATAGGGAGAAGAAATGAAACAGAAACCGCTATGTTTACTGAAATTTTCTTAAGAAAGAATTCAATACTATTTTATTGACTTTCCAAATGATTTTAAAGCTTTTCTAAAGATGCCTGCTTTGTACTTCCGACGGAACTTCCTGTCTCATCACATAGAGACACTTTTCTGATTATTAGAGTTGACCTGAACGAAAAACAGTGGTTTTCTTTGATTCGTTGGCGAATTTCACAACCATATGTTTCACAATTTTAAGTGTTATTGTCGCTGCTCATTCTACATTCAAAATGACCAAACATCCCGCCTTCTTTCAAAATATGACAATTCTCGTATTTTTGGAAGGTCTCAGATTTCGGTTTTAGGAAAAGACAATCCAGATTTTGCTTTTAGGAAAGTCCAAACCCGATTTCGGTTTTAGGAATGGTAAATCTAGATTTCGGATTTAGGAAAGCCCAAACCCGATTTCGGTTTTAGTAATACCCAATCCAGATTTTGGTTTTAGGAAAGGCCAATCCAGATTTCAGATTTAGGAAAGCCCAAACCCGATTTTGGTTTTAGTAATACCCAATCCC